>CM060841.1:22197500-22797500 GCA_030762175.1 Metallyticus violacea
TGGGTAAATCTCTCCCCCTGCTTATATTCCAATTTCACTGATTTTCAAAAATGATTTTACTTATTTTATTTCAATAGCATTATAACGAGTTTCCTTTAAAAATTAAATTGCGGCCATTAAATCGATTTATAAGTTTGGACTTAGCCCACAAAAGTTTTTCAAGTATACTTCCATCCACAATAATCTGATAATTTTCAAAAACTACTTTTCTTATTTGTAAATGATATGTCCCAAGTTTATTTGTGAATATATATAACAAATTAACAGTAATTATAGAAGCTTTAAAAGGATAAAACACTTAAGATAAAGTCACACTTGAAATCGCTATATTTCAAATTCGTTGAGTTCTTTTAGGGCAAGAAGACAAATGAAGGTTATAAAATTAAATATTGAGTATCGAAGGTACCGCTATGCATGGAACCAGATGAAACTAGAAATGAGACTGGGAGGGGGGGAATAAATACGTAACATTTAAACAAAAACATATTGACATTTAATTAATTGGTTTAAATCTTACATATTAATCCCCCCCCACACTCTCAATTCTAGTTTCATCTGTTTCCATGCATAACGTTACCTTCGATACTCAATTTTTACTTTCATCACCTTCACGGAGTTTCGTTGCGAAGGAATATATATTAATGCCACTAGAGCGATTTTTATTTTGGGGTGTGGCAAATCTCTCCCCCTGCCTATAGTACAATTTCATTGATTTTCATAAGCTGTTTCACTTATTTTATTTTAATTGCATATATCAAGTTTTCTTTTAAAAAATTTAAATTACGGCCTTCAGGGCAATTTTTAAATTTCGGCTTAGCCCCAAAAGTTTTTCAGTTATGCAAATAAAAATACGTAATAATATAAATAATTCATTTTATAATTTTCTTTATTTTAAACAATTCAAGTTTTCCGAATGCTAGACCAAACCGTTACCTCCTAAGCCACCCCAAATAAAAGATTTTTCCATCCTGATTTAATACTCATCCTGTGTAAAAATAATTCTTTTTCATTAATTCCAGCTAAATGTAAAAGGAAAGGAGGGAGGTTACATCTATCTTCTCCAACTTGCATCTTTATTCCACCTCTCTGAATGTCCGCCGTTTCTGTGTTTGCGATGTCTCTGAGACGGCCCTAACAGTGGACTATTCAGGGAGTTCGTCAATATGTTTGTACTCTATGTGTGCAGAGATAAATAGCTCCCACAAGTGGTTGATCGGAGCATTCGCATGTAAATCCAAAGCAATTGGCCTAAAAGCGAATGAAAAAGTAAACAGTAGAAGAATAAGAAGAAAACAACAAATCAAGTTGCACTGCAGATTTGTATTTACTCGTATATTCATGTGCAAACACAAATAAATATAGCACTTATTTGCATTGCACTTTGAAACAACACAACTGATGGAGCAGACTAACTTTGTGTTTATATTAGTATATCACTAACTCGTAGTTTTGGATGGTTGTGAACCCAGCGTTCTCTCTTTTATAATGCATCTTAATCTCTTAAATGGTGCATCCTGCATCCGTTTTTGGCCAATGAAGTTACACTTCAGGTGCTGGCTTAGATATTTCAATACAGTTAAGCCCATAGAACTAATTTTATTAATTAAAATATTTTTATATAATGCTGATATTCATTTGTGGCTTACAATTAACTTTAATTTAATTTAATTACTTTTAATTATTTAAAAAATGTTCAGTTTAAGAAAAATTCAAAGAAACCTCTGGAAAATGGAACAAATTTTAAAGTATTAAGATTTAATTCTAAAATATTTTTAATTGAATGATGTAATAAGTAATGTTATTCTAATAATGAAGCGGGCTACATCTACCTTTTGAGTTCATTATTAAGAGCAATAAAAAAAAAAGGAACAGAAAGTATCAAAGTACTATTTAACTGAGACAAAAATCGCTGGGTTACAAACAAGTGAAAGTCGATAGTTTTTGTTGGTAACTTAGAAAGGAAACGTTCGTTATGGCAATTAGATCAACACACTGATAATTCGCACTGTCTCATAGCAACGGTCAAGGCATGACGTTTTTGTGCACCTTATTCCCAACACAATCTCTAGAGACACTAAGCGCGAGTGTCCAAACATAACCAAACAATACAGGTGTCCCTAAGTCCGGTAACACTTTTCTTAATTTATTACTACAAAAAAAAATACAAATGATACAACTTTCGTATGTATGTCATATTAAAGAGGAACTCAAATGGTTTTGTTTTCAATGTTTAATTTCACAATGACTCGACATGCGAACCATGTGTAGCTCGCCATATGCCATACTCTTTACCGCATGTTCTCAGACACAGTGGTGGTAACTTCAACCTACGCTTGAGTTCTTCTAGATTTTGTGGTAAAGGAGGCACGTAGACACAATCTTTATGTATCCCTATAGGAAGAAGTCACGGGAGTTAGATCCGGGGATCTGGGAGGCCAATTTTCTAAACAGTTATCATTATTTCCTACTCGTTAGATCCAGTGTTGAGGTAGCTCGTTGTTTAAATCATGATAATGGGGTGGGGCCCCGTCCTGCTGGAACAGGAAGTTGTCGGAATCTTCTTGCATTTGTAGGAACAAACCTTGTTGTATCATATCCAGGTACGAGGATAGGTCCATAAGTTTTCGGCCTAAGCATTTTCTAGGTATGATAAAGATATAAACTATATTTTACTTCTCAATATAGCTACCCTTTATTGCAATACACTTCTCACGTCTTTAAATTAACATTTCAACCCAACCTCCAAAAATTCAGAAGTATTATCTAAAATTTTTCAAAAACAGCATCCATTACTTCCTCGTCACACTTAAATTTTCTTCCTCGAAGGTCCTTCGTGAGTTTTGAGAAAAGTAAATAATCACTGGGAGCTAGATTTGGGCTGCACAGGCGCGTTGTCGTGAAGAAGGCGCGCGCACATCACCTCTCAGCTTTCCTCGCCTTTTCTCTTTGATGGAAGCACGTAGTCTGTGCAGTAGGCCAGCATGGTACCTCCCATTTACTGTGGTATTTTATTCTTGAAATCAATGAAGAGTATTCCTTCACAGTCCCAACAGATTGTAACCATGATCTTCTTGGTTGACTGATGACCTTGGCCTTTAGTGGCGGCGCTTCGCCAGGTTTATGCCTGCCACTCCATTGATTCTCTCTTGGACAAGGGATCATGGGAGGACCATAGTTTCATCTCCTGTATCAATGGTTTGCAGAACTTATCTCTCGTTACCAGGCAGAGCTCAAAAAATGCCTGACAACAGATGACTTGTTGCTGCTTTTGGATTGAGGAAATAAGTCTAGGCACTAACCTTATTTATGTTTAAATGTTCATGAATAATTCGAAGGACTGCTAATTTAGAAAGGCCCAACCTGGCTGCTATTTCTGTAATTTTGAGCCGCAGGTCTTCCGTAATTTCTTCTTCCACAAGAGCGATGTTTTCAGGAGTGAGCACCTCCAAGGGCCGACTTGCACGCTGTTCGTCTTCAATGCTTTCTCGACCCATTTGAAAAAGTTTAGACCATTCTTTTACGATAGAATATGAGGGAGATGCTTCCCCCATATACACCGTCCATTCACTGTTCAATTTCATTTGGAATAAGTCCTTTGGTGAACAACTTAATAATAGCCCGACACTCCATTTTGAACATGTCACAATATTCTATACATAGCCTTCTTTATGCAACTGTATCTGAACAACTGAACACAGCGGAGCGGAAGTTACATCTGCAATTGTTTACTTAATAGATAAGGCATGACCTCAGATAAGGCTTTTGTGAAGGCGATAATCCTTATCGGCGAGGCCGTAAACTTATGCACCTACCCTTGTACTTTTAACACAGATGTAAAATCCATCATTTTCAAATAATCCTGTAAGCAACATATTTCTGAATATTCAACGATGCGCAAGGATTATCTTAGAGTCTGATATGACCAAACAACGGACAACATAAGAGAGTACGTGTATAGGAAACGCTTTCATTTGGGTTGCTACTGACGAAACAAATATGATGCTAAGGTTTGGTACATAGCAAAGCTACAACCTAACAGCTCTTTTACATATGTTTGATCTACTGCAAAGGATCATGCACTTTTTTTTTAGTAGTGTTTAACGCCCATTTTAACTACTGAGTCGGTGGACAGTATTGATACATGAGATGCAATAATAAACTGGGAAATAATTTATTTTTAAGGATGGAAGCGTTCCGGGCCTATGTTTAGGGTACCTCCCCGGCATTTGCCATTATGAGGACTGAGGAAAACCTGGAAAAATTCTCAATCAGGAAGGACGGTCTTGGTGGAAATAGAACCTCTGACCTACCGTTCACGAGTCCACTCCTTAACGACCTCGGCCTCCCGTGGCGGTGGTTCATACATGTCATTCAACTATTGAAAGATGCGTGAATGATGAAAAAAAAAAAATGTTTGTGGCCTACCAGAATTCAAGAGGAGAAGGTACTCATGCCGTATTTTGGTGCTGAAGCATGCATTCCTAAAATTCCAAGTGCTCTGAAGGTACTTTATCCCAATGTGTTACATTACCTGCTTGGCTTATGAACTATAACATGTTGCCAAAAATATCAAAAGTGAATATTTTACTTTCGGGGATTTTTTCCCTAAAATCCGCTGGTGCATTCTTAAAAATAGCCGCTGCCAGATTGGCCCCAGAATCATTGTTAACAGAATGGGAAACATGGACTGAAGCAATGAATTATTACAGTGAACATTTAGATAATATAAAAATTGTTCTTGAATCTTAAACCTGAAAATACTGCTTGTGTTCGTGAAACCCAGCGTGCCTTAAGTGATTTCAAATCACTTAATATCATTAGGGGCAACTTCAGCTGGCTTTCGAAGAACATCAAAATCTGGAAACTTCAGGGCTTCCTCTGCAAGATTCTATTGCTTTTGTAGTACGTAGGATTTCACGGCCTGTGACAATTTTGTGAATTGAGTCGCTCGGGCTATAAGGCCATGTTCCAATGGGATTATTCTCTAAAAGTTTCGTTCATGACTGCGGTGGACATCATCAGTGAAACTGGTTGCCGTAATCTTCCTGGAGACTAGACAGTGACTGACTTGTTGCTGGAATGGAAAGCGGTATATATGGTAAGGATGCCAGTGGAACTGAGTTCTGATTATTCGCTTGGTTTAAGGGGTTGGATCAAGCCAGCAGCTCCCGGGCTTGGCCAGCGGGGTGTTGGTTGCTGATTGGTTCGCGTTTTTCTTTGTCGTGATATTTTATAAGACCGGATGCTGAATGCAATTATAAAAAAATTGAAAAAAGTAAGTGTTGTGCATGAAGAAACCAGTTCAAGCACATTGAAACTAAACCAGGGATGTTCAATATTTTGTATTGTGTACCAAATTCTGAAAGCAGACGCTATCGATCCCACTAAGAAGAATTTCCTTGGAAAAATTCCTTTCCTCAAATTTTCCCCCGTTACATCGTGCGGCATTGAAAGGCTACTTTCTGCACATAAGAACATTCAATCTGAGAGACTTCAGTCAATGATCCCAGAGAACTTATGAATATATTTAATTGTTGTTTGTGTTGCAAAATTTATTATTTGATATTACGAGTGTGATATTCATGTATTGATATTAAATCTTTTTCAACATATTCCACTATTTTTCACAGCATATTTATGCATATATTTTGCCAGATGATATTACATAAAAATTCCAAATCTAAACATCTCTCACTTGTGTTCACGGGGTTACAAGAGATTCAGCATATGCGATAGAAATAAAATAAGAAAATCAGTTTCTAAAAAATCAGTGAATCCAGGTTATTAAGACGGGGGTTACCTGAAACCCAAAATTTAAAAATAGCTCTAGCGGCACCAATGTTTGCTTTTTCCCAACAAAACTCGGCATATTCGATTTAAATAAAATAAGACAAATAGTTTTGAAAATTAGAGAAATTGCATCTTTAGTGGGGGTATACTTTGAAACCGATGATGTTTCTAGTGGTTATCGTGATAGGGGATGATGACCAATGAGACCCATTTGTGCTATTTTGTACCTTATATTGCACGGGAGAAGGGTTGGAGGTCGCAAATCAATCATAGATTATTCATAGAATTCTTAACGTTTATTGTATGGTTGATGCTCCTCGACACACATCTGCCTGGACCACGAAGCTCTGGGTGTTGCTAGAGCGCGAACAGTATCTGAGACATGTGCAAAGCTGATTGCTGGTACTTGAGTATTTTAAGAACGAAAGCGAAATATTGAAGTTCCCGCGAGTTGATTCATCATGCTTCAACTAAGCGAAGATGTTCGTTCAGTCATTATGAACTTGTCTTGCCGCGTAGCTGCCCGCGGAACCTGAAATTGAACGCTGACTCAGAATGCAAATGCCAAACTCAATCTGACTGCCTCAAAACTCAAAGTCTGAATTGAATAAATAACTGCAGAGGATGTCCCTCCTTTGTATTAGATTTTCACGTGTTGACTTCACTTTCTTAACTCATGAGGGATCTACACAACCTAACTCAGGTCAGCTGGGCTCTCAAAATTCTCGTTTATCATTGGAGAGTTTTAACTCAATTTTCGGCGCCTCTCTTAAACTCTTGAATTTAAGCTTATTTTATTGGCTGCCATAAAAACCTTATGTTTAACCGACTGCTAAGTTCATCCCCTTCTTGCGGTATTGGTAAATGAACAACAACTTGAAAGTCTTGGATCTACAAAAGGCTTTTGTCCTACAGTAGCTGTCACCAGCTATATTGTTCCTATTATGAGCGACAGACTTGGCCACTCCCAGGCGAGATGCATTCCTTACAAATATCTCCTTCCTACGCACAAAACTGTTTCACAAATTATATTACATAGCATACAAGCGTTATTGAAAATTAAACATTCATATAAAATAATATATCTGTGTCCTGGGGGGGGGGGGGGGGCAAGCGGGGTGCAAGAACTGCTGCAACTTGAAAACCGCTCATGTTTAATTTTCTAGTGTTTTAAATATTAGTGTGTGTTTGAGAACTATATTTGTACTTAAGAGCGCTTGTAATAACCTTCAGAAAACGTTTGTGTTACATGTTTTTACTATAAAACATTTAAATTATATTTCAAAGTCAATGAAAATCAATGGGACTTTCGATTTTTTATTGCGTATATTTGCTTTGTAATTGTTTCTTTCTGAATAGTAACATGTTTTTGTTTTATTGAAACATATGAACATCATCTTTAATACACAATGTAACTGGAAACTTTCTGTTGTTTTTCTCTATTTTAGTGAATGTGTAGATGATATCAAGGGCTCAGTTCATAAACATGACTACATTTAAAAATGTTTAAAATAGTCATACAGTATAGTTTGTCTATCAGTGTTGATATATTTAATTGATAGAATAGCATTAATTTTTGTGGTTTAATCTCAACAACAACAACAACAACAACAACAATAATAATAATAATAATAATAATAATAATAATAATAATAATAATAATTCTAAAATGTGGTTTCTCTTTTGTGATACTTATAGACTGCAAGAATTCTAATTTCCTTTTCCTAATATTACACAATAATGCAATAACTAATTTCATTTCATTAATTAATAAAGTCATAATTTGCATTTTATATTGCTTTTTTTAAAATTACTCTACTAGATAAGGAATTCGCTTAGTTTACGCAGCTCCTGCGTGACGGGCTTTTTTACTTCTTTGAAAGTATGAAATGACAGGTCAACACAATACCACGACACGTAAGAATTATTGGTAATTAACGGCTAATAACACTTCAACAGGATTCATACCGTACAAAAGATCACTGCTTATATTTCAAGGGACTAAAAGGCAGTTAAATAAGTTAGTGTTTACGCGAAATGTTAATGTTGTATTGTCCAACCTCTGTTGTTGTATTTAAAACTATTTTTTGCAATTACTGCTGTAAATGGGCGTAAGTCTGATGTGCTCCATTATTAAATATATAAATACTCGAGAATTAGACTAGCCTTGGTACAAACTTCGATTTGAGATCATATGGTAAGCACAGGTCACACCCCTCCTAGTGGATAACAAAGAACAAAATTAAAACAAATATGGCCATGCGATTGCGCGCCTATACTGACAAGCCAATATAAAATGTCCGCCTAAAGTTTAACTTAGCTTGCGTGTACTGAGACAAAGATGTAAAATAAAGAAAGGTCACGTTGTGATCAGAAGCTATAGAATAATGCTAACGATACAATGCCAGTGTCCATAACAATTTACAAAATAGAATTAGAATTTCCAATATTTTGGACAATTGTGTGAAACTGTTAATTTATCAGTAATGACATATTAAATTAAATTTTTTACAGTTTTTCTATACCAATGCTAATGACAATTTAGGGGTCTATAAATACCTCCATGAACTACCTTCAGCCTTCTAAAATACAACACATTAAAAGCTGGTAGTTAAAATCATTTTCTGCAATATATATAGCGCTTTGCATACCTAATTTGAACACACTTATGATTAATGTGTTATATAACATAGCTACAATTTGTTTAACTATCAATTTTTAATCTGCCATACTTTAGAAGGCTGAAGGCCTTATATATATATATATATATATATATATATATATAAAACTTATTAATAGAATGATAAAAAACTACTATAAAGGCATTAAATGCGTTCCAATATAAAAAGATAACCCTTGAAGCTAAAACAAAACTGAAAACTTAAAACACGTGATATTTCGAGCTAGGCTCTGGTATGTGCTGTAAGACAAGAAGAATAAGCATCGAAATATAATATGTTTTTAGAGAGAAAGAGAGAGTCAAAAATACATCAAGCAAAGAAAAAACTGTGTTAACATAACAAAACTGAACTCATGTAAACAGAAAATGATGAGCACTAATCGTCTTAGACTTTTACAGTTACAACAGTAACTCAAAATGGCGCCAATACACTTCTGAGTACGTTGAACTACTGATTGAGCAACGTTTGCGAAAGTTTCCTCAGTGATTGCAGCACATGCCGTTTCAGTTTCTTCCCGAAGTGCTGTCAGTGTTGCTGGTTTTCTACGGTATACAGCATCCTTAAGAGTTCCCCATAGGTAGAAGTCTAACGGAGTTAGATCCGGAGAACGCGGTGGAAACTCATTCGGACTCTTCGCTCTGTCCAGTGCCTTGGAACTTTGTCATCAAGGTGCACACGTACATCTCGGTGGTAATTTGGTGAGCTGCCTTGTGAGCATCGCATACGATACCATGAGTCTCAAATTTGTCTCGAATGCGTGCAATTGTTACTCGCGTTGGCGGTTCTGTTCTGTACACACGTCTCCATTGCCTTTGAATTTTAATAACATTCTCGGTTTTCCAATACTACTTCAAAATTACTTTCGGATGTGCAAACGATAATCTTGGCTCCATTTTGTTGTAGCAACGCTAGCATAAGTTAATGTGGGTCACATCTATTTACAGAACATCATACGATAATTTTGGCTTCATTCATGCATTGTTGATTTACCTGTCACGTAGCAACGCTATCATAATATATGTGAGTCACATTTGTTTACAGAACATCATACTACACATTACTGTTGCTTTTCGGTCCAACTTTAATATCTATATACATTGTGAAAGTGTGTGAACAATTTTGGCACCCTCATATATACTTATTTAAGGTTTTATAAATTATCACCCAAATTCTAATTGCATACTCTATCTAGCAATGCTGATATGTTCAAAATATGTTTTATTTTACTTGGTCATTGAACTAAAATAAAATGATATGATCTAAAACGTATTTGTTAGAAAATTCAAGCTACCTTCCTAAAATTTGAATACTTTATTAACAATGGATGATCTCTAATTAGAAAGTGACGCCTATGCAGCAATTTCCGTATTTTGGGAAATTTAACAAGCGTAAACAAGGCTATTTTCTTTCGTTGCGTAACAGTCAAGATTTCTGAATGGAGCTTAAAGAAATCCTACAAGACAAGACAGTTCTTTCAATCTCTTACATAACAATTACGTACTCTGAAAGCCCACAAGTTTACCTCTTAAAGGCCATCAACAGAATGACAAATTTTCAAACGAAAACAAGTTGAAGGAGAAAATAAAGAAGATAGAACATACAAGCGCTTACGATCCGATCGACTTAAATTCTTTATAAACAGTCCTGTTTAGTACTAGATAATCTTTTATGGCAATATATCTTTACTCACGCTCATAATGTGAAAATCTTACTCAAAATAATCCCCGTTGGATGTAAATCATTTTGGCCAGCCTTCAAAGACCTTTTGTTTGTTTGTTACATTTCCTTTAGAATCGCCATTCTAGCTTTCAGTCATGGAAATGCCTACCCGAAGGTGTTTCTTCAAATTTGGAAAGAGAAAAACGTCACATGGGCTAAATCTGGAAGGGTGCGGAACACTTCACGTTGATTTTTGTGGTGCAATATACATCTTGTGTACCAAAATGTGTCCTATGGCAATGATAACCTTACAGAGTTTCAACTTGCCTGTAGCATTGCCCAGTTAGATATATGTTGGAAATTCATTCCTTTAATATCGAAACATGAGACGACCATAACTTTC
The DNA here is from genome assembly GCA_030762175.1 of Metallyticus violacea. Classification (NCBI taxonomy): domain Eukaryota; kingdom Metazoa; phylum Arthropoda; class Insecta; order Mantodea; family Metallyticidae; genus Metallyticus; species Metallyticus violacea. The sequence continues at coordinate 22,208,034 of CM060841.1, forward strand.
GCTGTAGAAGCAACCACTTTTGCTTTTTTTCTTTCCTTTTTTTTTAACCTTGGCGATGATGGAGATCTCTACATTTTGCTCTTTGAATAGCCAAAATGGTGATTTTCATGATTATTTATGTACATTTTCACGTTGTAAAATCATTTCTATTTTAATGTATGTTTTAAAGCAGCACGATAAATCTGTTTTTTAAATATTCTTGAAAAGTATGCGTCATAGCTTTTTAAGTTAATTCCATTATTCACCCTAAACATAAACTTTTTGTAAATATATTCTTTAGAAAAATGTTTTTAATGGCAGTTAATAAACAAACAAACAAAAATAAGTAAAAGATATCAGGTTCAAGAGGAGGAAATGGACAATCATCTTGGACAGTTCTGAATTTCTGTTTCTTCTTAATATACGAGTTTTCTTTTAATTTGTATGTTTACTTGTGATTTCTGATTTATATATACATTATATCAGAAACTTTAAGCACTGAAACTTGCAATTTTAACAGCTATTTTTAACAGCGTATCAACTTATTTAATTAAAAAGTTTGAAAATATATGCATAATTTTATTTACAAAAACACAAATCTAAAATTTTTAAGTGAAATGTGCTTCATCATCTTTTAAAACTTAACTTTCTTACCTTTAGATGCAATTCTTTTTTCATCAATCACATGAAAAGGTGTTAATTAGTACACGTTGTAAACATCAACCAAATATTTTTTATAGTTTCTGAGATAATGAATAATGAATTTGCTAAATTAACATGGTGAGGATGGGACATTTTGACTCTTCTTGAACTGTTAACACGATTACATTTGGTATTTTTATATGACTACATATGCAGGTAGCATTCAAACTCAGAAATTTAGAAAAATGAACAATAGATTTCAGACTGAATTCATGAAATCTCTGCTCCAAATAGCACTGATGTTTATCCATGGTGACAAACAGCAATCAGCCGGAAGAAAAAATGTAAGGATAGAAGTTTCCGATCCACATATTACAAAACTAGGCTCCTTTGCTGAGTGTCTAACACCAGCTTACAGTAAGGTAACTCGGGTTCGATCCCAGTAGCCGCATGCAGTATTTATGTAGGTAAAAAAGATAGGTCCGGGTATAATGGATAATGCTTGTTTAAATGCATTGCGAAAATTAACACGTAGAAAAAAGTTCGTCACGCAGGAGCTGCGTAAACTAAGCGAATACAACACCTATTGGAGTATCTTTAAAAAAAATATATAAAATTTTATAAAGAAGATTGGAAAAGTCATACATACACAAAAAAGGGTAGAAAACTGAAAATTGTTTTTGAATGAAATACCAGAACACGATCTCGCATTCAGCGATAAAACAAAAGAAGTGTTTTGTCATAATGCAAGAATACTTATAAAATAATTAATACATTTATGTTTGCTTTAGTCTCTTTGAATTTTTTATTTAATTTCTAAATGAAAGTATTACCCAGAAACTGCACCATGCTTGAACAGAGCAAAAATTATGAGCTTTAGAGTTCAATTAAAACATCCAACTTGTTGCTATGAAGCAAGTTCTTATAAATTAACAGTTTTGGAGGTGGAATTAAAATACTTTTTCATAAAATAAAATTTGTAATTGATTCTATATGCCTAACCGATAATATATATATCGGCTTCTACAAGGATTTTGTATTTTTTCGCAAATGAAACTCTGAACTAGAGCATTGTAGGTAGAATTTTTATATTAGGTTACACCCTGCCTTGCACAAGATATGAAGGTGTCAGAGGCAAGGAATGAATGAAATGAATATTGTTTAACGCCCGTTTTTGCTACAGAGGCACCACAGGCGATGGACACTGATGATACATGAGATGAAATGATATATTGGGAAAGGATTTTTATGGAAGGAATCGTTCCAGGCCTAAGTTTAGGGTACCTCCCCGGCATTTGCCATTTATGAGGACTGAGGAAAACCTGGAAAAAACCTCAGTCAGGAAGAACGGTCCTGGCGGTATTCGAACCCAGACCTCCCACTCACGAGTCCAAGACTTAACGACCTCGGCCACCCGTGGCGGTCAGAGGCAAGGAAGATAACTAAAACATGCGAGATATAATTATGACAAGTTCGGAAACTGCAGCATAAAGATAAGATGAGAAGGGATGTATTTCAGTTAATAGGTCTGGATGGAGAATAAATTAATGAAATTAGAGAAATTACATCCTTATGAAATTCTTTTTTTGAAAAAATAACATTTATTTTATGTTAAGAGAAAATTCTTTTACAAGAAATAAATTCTTATTGTTTTAGATATTATCACTTCATCAATATTTTGGCTCGTTGCAGTCACCAGTAGAACTGAAAATAAAATCTCAAACTGTTCAACATCTTTTAAACACTTGTACCGGCTGCTTATTTTAATTTTCGAAAAAGTATTGGAGCCTTAGTTCCTGCTAGCAAACTTGATAAACATTACTAACAGCAAATACTTTACGTGTACTTCAAAAATTCTAAAGATACCTTCAAAATAACATGAAAGCAAGGGAGAACATTTCAGAAGAAATAGATTCCTCCCCCCTTCCCCTAGATCCACATTACAGTCTGATAGTTGATCGTTGGCTTTTTTAGACTACCTACCTTCCACCCATCCGGCTATGTCAGAACCACAATGCGATCGTTCAGTAGAACTGCAGATATTTCTCAGGTAGGGACACTATAAAGTTGCATTCAAGAATGGACATTATTGGGATTGTAGTGGTAACGAGGACCTAAAGGTTTAAAGTGACATCAAAAGAGGGAGAGCTTGTCTCGTAGATCAAAGTTCGTGGATTCAATCTCGGCCAGAGTATATGAATTTTTAGAACGTAAAAATTCCAAATATAGCTTAACCGTGGGTTCTGTGTCGTAGATTTACGGCATGTAAAAGAACCTCAAACCGAAATAAGAGGCCCTGAGAAATATTTATCGACCATTTCACACCCTGAGTTGCATGGGACGTTAAAGAGCGTTCTTAAATAACCCACATTATAATTAATTAATAAACCAGGGAGCACGCATTGCAGGAGAAAGCCACCCATTTAAGTAATGACAATCCCACATTTTAAAGCTACAGAAATAAAATACACGGTATAGGTCTAGAATGAATAAGTTATGAACATATGAACGTTAGGAAGGTGTTTTAATTCTTAGGTCTGTGAGGTTGTCAAACGATGTGGAAATTTCAACCATCAAGTAAAGAACAGAAATATCTTATTCGAGATAACTGCCAGCTAGATTAACTTTAATATACATAGAATATAATACCTTGCGGCTCGAATCTTCTAAATTTATTAAAAGTATGCCTCTTCGTGGAGACCAAACTCATCTATTTAATAGCAGCCAGGACAAAATACACTAATGGTATATAATGGTATTATATTGTGGTTAAATTTTTAAGATGCTATTATTATTTGGGGATATCTTTATTATGCTTATTGTAAAATTGAAGAGGTTATTGTATTACTGTAGAGTTTTTGTGTACATATAGAACAGAGGAGGTATTTCAAGTGTCATTCTTTCATTGATTTGGTATCTTAAAATAATGCTTTATCAATTTAAGGAATTTAAAAACGTGCATCCATTTATACACCAATCACCGTTTGTATAATAATGGTATATGATACAGTCAAATGAAAGTTGGTCTAATCTAGTATATATTTCAGGACCGTCACCTAGAGTTTGTAACAGAATTTATAATCGACGCCAGGAGGTTATTTTAATATTTATGTCATTAGATTAATTTTTTTTTTGCTTTTAGCGAGGAACTAGAAGACTATATTTAATTATATAAATAGTGCCAGTAGGAATTTCTAATACGTTACTTAAGTATATATAGTAGAGATAAATTATAATTTTATATGTGAATCGGAAAATGAATGCCAATAGCGCTTTTAGGTTTTACTTGTAACATAAGAGCATAAACGAAAGGGAATACCTGGACAATCTAGTTTACATAATGGGTTGTTCCTGACGCCCGGAGTCAGGGTTTTCACATTTGTGTAAGTGGAACAGTTGCGTTTCGCGCCGTCACTGAATCCTACGATACAGCCGACCATTCAGCAGAGACCAGTTTGAATTTTGGAAGCCAGGGGTACTTTTGCGCTTACATGTGTGAGCCACATGGCGTCTAGATTAAGCACGTGGCGAGCCACGCTAAAGGATGATATAGAAGGAAACGAAATCGCCAGTTTTCAATTATTATTTCTCAGTCAAGCACTCAGTTCATGCAGTCATCTTTTCTTGTCACATCATGCTCATTAATGCATTGCGAAACCATTTGAAGCAATTATTGAGTCCAGCAAAGTGATTATAGAGGCAATCGTCATTCAATCATCAGCGGATAGTTATAAGTAGGCGCGTAATTAATACTATGCAAGTGTAATTCACAATTCTCGCGAGATACTGCGGTGAAATTCTCGTGTGATAAATTAGTGATAAACAAGAGCGAGTTTTTTTTCTGTAATCACCTACGCGATAGTCGAGCTGCTAATTAATACTTATCAAAGCCTTGTTGCTTTGATAAGTGGGCCACTTACGCCAATAGAGTGATTATTTTTAGCTACGGAAGCGTGTCCTTCATCAATACATAGCTAGCGGGCGCACAAGTTAATTAACAAGCAGTCCTAGGGTTACAGACATATATTTCCCGAGTCGGACAATCGACTCTTTGTAAAGAGAACTGTGTCAATAAATATACCTGTCTAGTTACATAATGTCGTGTACTTATATGTCAAAATTACTTCCTGTGCCCCTCTCTGTTGTCTGAAGAAGACAACGAAGACGGCGGAAACTCTGAGACAAAAGGTAACTGAAGAAAGCGCGGTTGCCTTTCACGCTTTCGCAGCAACAGTTCACATCGAAAGCCTAACCCTTTCTGTCGGAAACCCACAAGAGCAGCTAAAACGCTTTCAAGTTCCGCTTTAGGGATATTGGTAACACTAATTATGGTGTCCTTTTTGTGGATTTTTTTATAGTGGCTTTGAATAAATGGAGAAAAAAAAAACACACAATATTGATATGGAAGTCCCAAATGCTGTAATACTTTTTGAATATAAAAGGATATCTTCTGCTGATACTATTGCGGAATGCTTGCAGCATGTAGAGAGAACTTCAAGCAGCTATTACAAATATTATAAGTCTGTACCTATTAGTTTTGTTCCGATTTACATCTCCAGAAAACAATATGCGATCAGGGCAAGTGAACAGAACAATCACACTTAAATTGTGTTAATGCTGTTCGAGATAAAAGGAGATTTACAATAATCTAAAATCTGCACTATCTTAAAGTTAAAACACATTGTCTCAGTGGTGAGCATGTGATAACAAACCATCATATGGAAGACAGATGAATGACGGTGCCATAATTTTAAGCCCTACTCCCATTGGTCAAACATAGAGTGAAAATATATCAAAATTTATATTCCCCCCCCCAAAAAGCTAAAGTTTCAAGGACAACAGGAAAAGCTATGTTAACATTTATTTCTGTTATTGAGGCCCATTATTAATGGAATTTATGGAGAAGTATCAAAACATGAGTATGCAAAAACTTAAATATACACTTGGATATCTAAATAAATATAAAGAGCAAACTTTTAGAACTTTAAAACAATACTTGGCCTCATAGCGACAAAATAAGGGATGAATTGGAATTTAGATGATTCTCCACCCACAGACTTTAACTTCTAATGGCATCACCTGCTAATACAGCAACTATATACTAGGACTATTATAAAGTGCCATAATAGTGCACTAGTTTTAGTCGGAAATATGCATTGCTTATTTTAGTATTAAAGGAGGACACTATCTTTGTCTCTATATTAATTACAGAGCAAACTCCAGCTCATTATAAGGAACAAGTCTAGGTACACCTTTAGGGAGGGGGGAGTCATCTCTTGAATGCAAACTCTTTTAAGTTCTATGTTACAGCGCGCAGTTCACAAGATATTCAGCAAAGCTGTGTAGCCACTGCAGCAGTTGTGTTATAAGCATGCATTAAAGATGACCAGTGTGTGCTCTGTTAGCTCTGTAGCAGAGTGTGTAGTGATGCTGTGGTTAAGAGCGAAGGTTCGCCTTCCGGCATGGAGGACTTTTTTTCTTTAAACCTTTGTACCATATTATGACAAATTAATTTCCCAATATTGTTTCCCATACACAGCAAGCTTTAACGTTAACAAATGATATATTATATTATAATTCCTTGAATATTTGTTCTATCTAAATACAATATGCTGCACATGACTGAAGGACAAAAGATAGCTTATGGGCACAAATTCAAGAAACCTGCGATATTGTAGCCTCTCGTCCACACTACTGTAGAAATCTGATATCATCTATGCCCCAAAGATTGAGGGCAGTTATACATGCTGAGGATTCATATACCTGATATTATTTTAGTTTATTTCTGTGTTTTCACTTTAGAAGATATATATTTCTGTTTATGCATTTATTTGGTTATTTGTAAAGAATATGTTAGTCTGTGTGTAGGTAATGCCATAAAACTGAAATGATATGTTAAAATATGTTATATTAAGGCAACATATGTTCTATATACACTTATACCATCAATAATAACAAGTAAAACAAAAAGGTTGTGTGGAATTTGAACCCAGGAGCTTACACAGAAGAGGCAATGACTTCTAAACCGCTCGGCCTTAGCTACTCTACCATAATTTACTCTTTCCATATGCTTATGATTATGACCATTATGTTTACAGGAAAAGCGGCCAATGCAGTGAGTCAGTCGCTGCATGCGCATTGTGAATACAGCATTTACGAGCCTCCCTGAAGTTCTTCAGTCGATACATTGAATCTGGGGATGACTCTTCCCCCCCCCCTTACCAAAGCGAGTCACACTTGAGTACTATACTATACTAAATTGTAAGGGACAGAATTCCTTCAGTGTTTTCTGTTTATTTGCAAATATTAATATGCTTACAAATTTTGTGCAGTTAATCTACATTCATTTGTGTATTTTTATGCTTAGTGTTATTTTTAAACATGGAGGAATATCTGAAAAGAAAAAGGGGTCAGGTACTTAAGAGAAAAGAGCGGCAAATGGAGCTAAATGTATTTTCGTATCTGAATGTTTGTAATAATACCAGGCAAGTTAAATATGATGATTTTGTTAGAAGTTGAGCAATGCGCATTACTCATGAATTCTGCTTTAGAAATGAACTGCCTACTGTAGACAATGTTCTGGATTCATAAACAGTGATATCCATTTCTTCTCAGGGAGGTAGTGTCATAACAGTGATGAGGAAATACAGCAATACTTGTAGAAAGAGAAGAAACACGGTTTAATTGTGGAATCACCGTGCCTAAGAAAACATTTTTATGGGGTTTCAAGGAAATTTTCTTCAATAGTGAGCATGACTGTTTTTATGCAACTGCACTTCAATTGAAAGTGTATGAGCAAGCAATGTATGAACCAGTCTGATAACAGCATACTACAAGATCTGAAGTGTTTCTTAACCCTGGACGCTCTGTAAAATAGTGTGTTTTTTCTAGGACAATTACAATGAATCACTTGCCGTTTCAGACCATAGAGCAGATGTCAATGAGGACCAAATGAGCACGGGCCCCCCAAATAAAACGCTATAACTATTTACCACTTTCTCTTTTCATAGTCAACTTTTAAAACAAAAAATATATGAAAACAGTGATGTATAACTGATTAGTTCAAAATTGTTTGTTACTAATAAGCGCATTTCCTCTCTACTGTAGTAGTGGTAGCATGTGGGTCCTCCATTAGCGAGGGCAGTTCATGGTCAGTCATAACGCTTTAAACTTATACCTTCATGGGCCATCAAAGATTAAGGACTTGTATTTGCTTATCTTAAAGATGGGTTAGCCTTTCTCGTGCTTATTTATGCGTTCTCTTGGGCCAACAGGAAGACGACACATAGCTGGCACTAGGTATTCTCTCTTTTCTTAGGAGATGTTGAGAGTTTTATGACACCACAAAATAACTTGCTTTTGCACTTGTTTGAAATTGGCTGGTTCCTTCACTGTTTATAAATGGAAAGTTGACTTTCACAGTGCTAACTATTAAGTTACAAAAAAAAAAAAAGTATTTGTTTTGTGGTAATGAATAGAGTGAATGTTTTATTAAAGGCCCCCACTTAAATTGGAAATGAAATGATTTGGACCTCATCAATTGAAAGCTAGAGAAGCTTATTCAGCAAGGCAACACAAATTTAAGAAATATTGTTTTATTGTTTGAATAAACATCTTGGCTGACAGCGTGTGAAGTGAGAAATGTATCTTGTCTATAGGAATGAGATTAGAAAAGAAATAGAAAAAGGAAATTTTGTTTCTGTACAGGTCGACCAAACGCCTGATATTACATGCATGTCACAATTTGTTGTGCTATTACAATACATCAATGGGGGTAAACGTGTAGAAAAAAATTAATAAAATTTATTGTTATTTCTGAGGCGTTCTGAATTAGGAGAGAGAGCCACGTAAACCAGAAGTTGTGGCATAAATGTTTGATGGTGTTGCAGTCATTAGAGAATATCATGGAGGAGTATAAGTCCTGACAAAAGAGACCTTACTCCACGCCAGTCGGGTATCATATAGTTATGTCCCTTGCCACTCTTCTGCAGGGACCACGAGCAGTCACTGCCACAGAGAGGCATGGCAAAATTGCGACGGTGTCTACAAAGTGATTCATTTTACATTGTAGCAATGTCCAGCGGCCTTCCAAATCTCTCGATTTGTAACTGTATTTCTTTCTTGGGACTATCTCGCTCACCGATATATAACCGGGGAACTTCGATTCGTGTTGAAAATGCAGTCACTCCTTGGGACACGAATAACTTCCAGTATCAGCGTGAAATTAAAGTGGATGCATCTCCCCTTTTTTAAGAAATAAAGATTCCAAAATTGCACAGTGTACACTCTGTTTGAAAAAAAATACATGTACGTACATAGCTATCCTTTACATAGTTAATTATTCTTTTTTTAACATACATTTTCCTGTACACTACTCCTATATTTCCAACTGACGCAGCTATTTTTGATTTGGTTTATTTACGGACGCTCTTTAACATCTCAAGTCATCAGCGTTCCATTTAATTCAGGATGTGAAACGGCACAAATTTTGCTCAGAGGCCTCTTCTTTCAGGCTTGAGGTTCTTTATTGTGCCGTAAATGTACGACACGGGACCCACGGCTTTACCGACCTTCCGAAGGAAGTCATATTAGGATTTTTACGCCCGAAAAAATCCATCGATCCTGGCCGAGTGTGAACCCCGCGATCTTGGGTTTAAGAGGCAAGCATGGTTACTACTACACCACCAATACTGATGCTACGTTTATCTCCCAGTCAAAATATTGCTATCGAGCCGATAGTCCTCCAGTTATGTCACACAGAGAGAAGCATGCTAACAGTTTAGCTAATGTTAACTAATTTCTTAATAATATTAGTGATGACTGAATTTATATCCCTTTGGTAATCCCTAAATGCGTGAGATTAAAGTTTTATTCTCTGTAAAAGGAATTATTCCTAACCAAGGATGGTGTGCTTAACTGCCTCTTTAGCCACTTTCTTTTTCCAGGATTTTTTATGCTTTTTCATTTTCTTGCGGCCTCCAGAGAACCTGTCGTTACTCCAGACACACTGATCCATTACCGCAACCACTCGACAAGGAGCCCCGCTTCCTTCCATGATCTTCACAGGCATCACATACACTGTAAATCCACGAGCTGTAAGAGAAACGCCCAATACAGTATTTGTGAATAATAACAGCAAATACTCTACAAGCAGGTTATATATATATATATATATATATATATATATATATATATATATATATATATATATATATATATATAATTTAGAATGAAATTTACTGTCTGAATACTACAATATTAATTATTTTAATAAAATTCACAATTGTAAATAAATAGACAAACAAAATGAATCTCATAAATCTGCGACTCTTCTTCGTATATAACGGGACAAAGAACAAAACATAATTACCTTAAAACAAGATTTCTGAGAGCTATAAACACTTAAAATGTTACTAACAGAATTTAGGGCACAAATTCTAAAAGCAAACAAATGATGAAAGAGCATTTAGAAAGCGGTAGAAATAGATTATGGTTAAAACTATTTTTAGTGTTATTCTTTAGTTATATAGTGTCTCCATTATATCAGTATACTTTATTTGAAAGGTAGCTTAACAGATAATGGAAGAACTCCGTATACAAAAGCACAGCATTGTTGCATAGAAGCAGCCATTAGTTTTTGTATTAACGATTTTATTTTTCTCTAATTTTAACATTTTTTTTTTCAAGTTTCGGCTTTTAAAATGAAAATATACTTTGAAAATGTGTTTTTAATCAGGCATTTATTGCTCTTACAAATTTTATTTGAACTGCCCCATGTTTGACTTTTCGAATTCTTATTTTCGTACTTTGCATTTCTTTTTAAAAGCATAATTTCTCATTCAATATTACTATACAAATACAGAATGCCCCTAAAGATGGTAACATTTTTCTCAATTTATTGCACAAAAACTACAATTATATATCTTTGGTATATGCGTCATATTATAGAGGAACTCAAATGGTTTTGTTTGCATTTTACAGCCCATTTTCGTAGTTTCCGCATTCGCCGCAATTGGCGTTTTGTAAAGATGGCGACTTCTGTGTTGGAATTATACAAATGTAACATTGCTACAGAAGTTCAGGGTTAAGTAGGGTAAAGAAGCGCCAAGCTGGAAGTTTATTTAGACTGGCATGACAAATTTGTGAGTGCTGGTTGCTTTTGTTCTAAGAAAAGAAGTAGCCGTCCGACAGTGGGTGAAGAGACCCATTAACCTGAGAGGCATTCATAAATAGTACGAAAAAATCAGTTCATAGAACATCCCGCGAGCTGCAAGTACCACGTACGACAGTTTGAAAGACACTACGTAAGACACTGTGTATGATCCCGTATAAATTTTAGCTCTTGCAACAGTTGAAACGAAATGACAAAAACTTGACAGGCTGAAAACAATCAATGCTGCTGCTGGTTCTGTGCTGTGTTCTCGTGTCCGAGCGGTTAGCTAGACCCGAGCGACAGCGGAGAGAGCCGAAGGTAGTGAGGCAAGCCATTAGCTAGATAATAACGCTTAACACTCAATGGTGCAATAGCGCAAGTGGTTACAGCATACCGCAATTGTGAAGTTATTATTGTGGTTTCCAATACTACCATTTTTTTTTCTGCCGGATTTAAAGGAGATTTGCCACAATTACAATGATTTACACGCTAAACATGCGTTCACTGGTTTCTAGGATTTGCCCGATGTTAGCCGACAGATTAGGTTAGTGTGTGTATATCTGAATCAGTTGCGATTTGAAATTAAGAGCACATTTCCCACCGTTACAATATTTCACCCACTTAATAATGCTCTCATTACAGTGATATACCCGTACCTATCTATTTTATATACAAAGTAAAGTGCGTGTGGATAAATTCCGCTCTCTCCGCTGTCATTCGAGTTCTGGCTAGCCGCTCGGATACACGGTCATTTACCACCAGCAGAGGTTGGTGATTTCAGCCCTGCGTGTAACGTCAAGTAATGACAAGAGCGCTATGAGTTTTGCATCCGAGTGCAACAATGGCTGGAAGATGATAACGATTTCGTGATTAGTGACGAATGCATACAATTGGCAAAGTGAACCGACCTAACTGTTTAGTGTGGGGTATTTAGAATCCTCATGAATTCGTCGAATATGCGCGTAATTAATCTAAAGTGAATGTTTTCTGCGCAATGTCACTGAGGAAACTTTACGGACCATTCTTCTTTACCGAAAACATTATAACTGGACATGATACAGCAATGATTGTTCCCGCAAGAAGATTCCGACAATTTCCTGTTCCAGCAGAACGGGGCTCCACCCCAATCCCCTAATGACGTTCGTGATTTTCTGAACGAGCTACTTCAAAGCTGAATCAGACGAGCAGGAAATAATGATAATTGTTTCGTTAACTGGCCTCTCAGAACCCCGGATCTAACTCCCTGTAACTTCTTGCTATGGGAATACATAAAATATTGTGCATATGTGCCACCTTTACCACAAAATCTAGAAGAACGGGAGCGTAGAATTGAAGAAGTTGCCACCACTGTATCTAAGGATATGCTGCAAGGAGTATGGCAAGATTTTGATTACCATGTAGACATATGCTGGGGCACATGGGGTTCCAGTGAGAACAAAACCATTTGAGCCCTCTTTAATAGGACATATATATATATATATATATAAAAATTGTATCATCTGTAGTTTTTGTGTAATATATTAAGAAATGTGTTTTAGTGTGTCTCGGACTTTAGAGGCACTTAAGTTGCCACATACTGCATCATCAATTACAGGAAGTTAGTGTAATGCCTATTCAGGATTCTAAATGAATTATACAAATTACACTAAGTTAATGGCAGATAAATATCTTTTCCCTGCACATAGCAGCATTGCCAAACTAAGTGGGTGTGTGCAGAGGGAAAGTCTACACATTGTTTGTACAAGCTTCTTGTAAAATTTTAAGCACATACTAATTAATATACATGTATCTAAACTCTATCATAATGCATCTTGAATGTTCATTACATTACACAACACCTCCCTCTTTGCTTTACTTGTATTTAATTAATGGTGAATAGAGAGAACCCAGTACTATGCACTGTATAAACCAGAGTCATGTGCAGAAATGCTCAGAATTTTATGACTTTTCTCATTATTGCATTCCCCAAATTGTATTTTCAATATATTTTTAGGACATGAAATAGAAATGCTCTTCTCAGGTTAATATTATGTACCATGATTGATAACACAGTGAGGCGCAATTTACATAGTCTGTAGCTGGCTCAGCCTTCTATGTCATTATGTTTTGAGTCTATTTTAGACACGAATACAATGGTGGGTTTCCATGGAAGAATGGTGAGCTCTATTAGGCAATATAGAATAGCACATAGACAACGAAAAAACATTTGTGGAGGGACTCTAATGCATGATCCTTAAATCACTAACCTCTTGTTGCTCAGTGTGCTAGCTTCCGGAGTATGTGTTTTATTAAAGGTGAAAAATAAAAAATACGAGGTGAATATTTTCTGGAAATCATGCCCACAGTGGTTATTTTAAGTGAATTCTGATAATAAAAAAACTTTAAAGAGACCACAGCCCATTGATTTCATTCTGCTGTTGGTGAATAAACTACAGCATTTCAAGAAGACAATTTTTTGAACTGTAGCCAGTCTGAAACTGTTCCACAGGAGACATCTATCTGCTCTAGTACACATTCTGATTCGATTCATGAAACCCTTTTAGGAGGATTACCTTTTAAATTGTTACAAAAACTAAGAATGAAACAAACAAAATGTTTTATTGCTTTTCAAAATATTTGCCTTTAAGAATTATACACTTATGCATGCATTCAAATCAAATCTCAAAGCATTTTTTTTCACTCTGAAGTTAGTATCTCAAAAACATGGTTTTTAAAGGCTTCAACAGCTTCTTGAGGTGATGAAAATCTCTGCTCAAGCATTTCTGTTTGATATTCGGGAACAAAAAGAAATTGTTAGAGATTAATCAATGAATTCGGGCAATGAGACATTAACTAGATGTTTTTTTCCTTTAAATAATCAATTGTATGATGTGGTATGTGAGCGCTGGCATTGTCATGTTGAGGAATGATGCAACGTTTTCGTTGTTTTTCCTGACTTTGTTTATGACTTCTGGCAAACAAGTCATTAGTATACCTTTCAGCATTAAAACTGTTCTTCGACCCTTTAAAGGAAGATTGCGACATGTCCAGTAGGCAAATATAATGGTAGCACTACACAAGCAGGACTGACACCTGCTAGCTCGGATACCAAGTATGCCAATAAAACATTCAAAATTATGTGTGAAGCAATGGTTATATCCTTATTGTTATATGAAAGTGAGGTTTGGGATGGGATTAAATAGACATTCAATAAGGTTGCAGTGTGGTGGTGGGGAGAACATCAACCTATGGTGTACTACGAGAGCTGGGAAGATGCAGTCTAAGCAAAATTAATGTAATTAGGAACTGGATAAGAATAACTGAAGGACAACAAACAACTGTGAGGGCAATCTGCCATTTGCACCAATTAAACAACATGTGTTATCCAAAATGGTGGGAGGCGGTTTTACAAAATCAGTTTAAATGATATTTGGCAGAGGGACAATGAAAACAAGCATGATATACTGAAAAAGTCAAAAGATGCCCATTTTACATAAACCAGCAGAAAATAGAGACGCGATGCATGTAGATGTCATCACTGAACCTGCAGAGCGTAATTAATATTAGATGGGGTAAGAGCCCTAATCAAGGAGCTAAGCATGAAACAGAGGTTAGGAATACCGTGGCTTAGACTGGAAGGCTGGAAGACACGTAAGGCTGTTGATGAAGAAGGCAGGAGTATTTGCCCATTATGCTCAGAACTAGAAGACTCTGTACATATTTTGCCTAAGTGTACGTAGACAGAGGATGCTATGATAAAATTTCTCCCGGATTCATTTTTGACTTCCAGTAGGGGGAGGCTGACATGTTGGGACTTAACTGTAAATATACAAACTGGCTAAACTTGAGCATTTTCTTAAATAAAATATGCAGATTTAGTGACAAGAAATTTCTATAAACATTGTACATAAACGATATGGAACATTTATATGAATATCAGAATTATTGTATGTATACCTGTTTCAAATATGTGAGTGCGCTCTTATTATGGCTGTTATTTTCTTTTTGTTGGAATTAATTTCAGAAATTAAGTATTTTACAAGAGCATGAATGGTCTTGCAACCCTTGTGACTTTGATGGGCTGTATATGTATATCTAATTTAACTGAAATAAAAAAATACTACTACTGCTGCTGTGCTGTCGCTGTCACGCCGGTGGCCACTACCACTACCATTACCACTACTACTACTATTACTACTGATGATGATGATGATGATGATGATGATGATGATGATGATGATGATGATGATGATGATGAGTCTTAAACAGTTATGATTTTATAAATCTTACTCTCAAAATTCATATTAAACATTCATATATTTGCATAAGAAACAGCATACTTTGACCAGAACGAACTTATTGGTCATATTAACCCATTTTTTTCCAGAGAATGTTACACAGCAGTATATTAATCATAATTTTGAGCAAAATACGGGCTTTATTCTGAACATTTAAACATTTGAGCTTACGTGGTAGATTAGGTAGGTGATCCAGTTTGAGGTTCTCAATAGCATAGAGGTTTGCACCAAGTATTTCCTCATGGGCAGAAGTTCTTCCGGTATTGCCAGCATCCAGAGAAGGGGTGTCCACACCAACTCCTGCCAGCACATTACGCTCTGCCAAATGTTTAGCAAGCTGCTCAGAGATACCTGCATAAAATGTTAACAACACATTTCTTTATGTCTCTTTGTCTAAAACTTGGCACTAATTTAATTAAGCTATTTATAACATTCCTAGAAAAACATTAAATTTTTATAATTTTTTATAATTATTTCTCATAATTTACCTGAAAAAAATATAAATTTAATCTGCAAAGTATGATTTATATGCTAAATTCTAAATTTCGGTCTGAATATTATTCCAGAAAAGTGTAAAAATTCTAATTTGAAACTTTGAATGGTAAGCAGGCTGCATCCGAGGTATAGCTTCAATTTTAGTATTCATATAAGCATGAATACCAACTCTAAAAAGGGTCAAGCTATACATTTAAAATATACATGCATAATACAAGGATAATTTGAAAAGTTCTCGAAATGAAGTACAAAAAGACGGAATAGAATTTCGAAATTATTTGTATTTTTCAACATAGCCTTCCTCGAAACTAATGATCTTTGTGATTATGATGCCCCAAACCTTTATTCCACCAACGAATGTCATATTCCTCCAGGCCTGCAAAATATGCCCCAACTGATGATTTAAGCCCTTCATCGGACGAACATTTCATTCCACCAAGGAATTTTCTCAGTTTACAGAACAGATGGCAGTAGTCAGATGGAGCCAGGTCAGATGTGGCAGCAACTTGCTCTCTAATTCGTTTATTTTTGCCATTGCAACGACACATATGTACGGCAGGCATTGTCTTGATGCAAGGTGAATTTATTCGTTGATAGTCCCGACTATTTATTGCGTATTTTTGTCTTCAATAAGTCCACAAGTTTAGCATAATACGCTCCAGTGGGAAGATAATCAATCAGCAGCACACCTTGGAATTCCATAAAACCAATGCCGATTTCACACAGTCTTCTCTGGCGGTGGATAATCAATGCTTTAATTGTTTAGACTGCCGTTTTGTTTCAGATGCTGATTTGTTTTATTTACGAACGCTGTTTAACATCTCAGGTCATCAGCTTTCCATTAAATTCAGGGCGTGAAATGGACGATAATTTTTTCTCAGAGGCCTTTGGTTACAAGCTTGAGATTGTTTACGTGCCGTAAATCTACGACACGGGACCCAGGGCCCTACTTCCCTTTCCGAGGGAAGTCGATCCTAGCCGGGATTAAATCCGCTATCCGGGGTCTATGGTTACCACTAGAACCAAGATCCACCAATATGGTGCACCCATATTTCATCATTTGTCGCAAATCGACGCATAAAATCGGCTGGACCTGTCTTTGCTGAGAGATTTGCACTCTGATTCGCTTTCGACCCGAGCCAACAGTCGTGGCACCCATCTTGCCGATAATTTTTTTCATGTACAAAGCTCAACTCAAAATGTGAAATACGCGTTCCTCTGAAATGCCCAAAGTTATAGAAATTTAGACCACCTTAAATCGGCGACAATCCAGAATCATATCGTGCATCTTATTGATAATTTCTGATATCGCGACGGATTACAGTCTTCGCAAACATGCATCATCTTTCAATCTTTCTAGGTCGCGTTTAAATTGGGTGATCCAGTTCGAAACTGATGAAAATGATGGTGCAGAATTCCCAAGAGTGTTTGTCAAAAACTATGAATTTCTGTGCATGCACACCCTTCTTTTCTAGGTGCTTAATAATCTCACGATGTTTGATGCTTGCCATTTTTTCATCAAATATATGACGTATTATTTTTTCCAAGAAATGGGAGCATATTCTCATCATATTGTTGCTGTAAATTGAAACCCCTCTTAATATATCCCAAAAACGTTCGTCAGCTTCATTAAGCAGTTCTTGAGGTATTACAATTAAAACAGCAACATGTCAAATTTGTTAATTGCTATTTTCACAATATCAAAATTCTTGCAATAATTAGTCATGCAGAAATACGAGTGTTTCAACACGTAGAAGCATGGTTCACTTTCATGAAATTTGCTAATCTTGAAGGTAATATTACCAAATGCTTCTTAAGGTTAGGTACAATCTTGCCAAACTAAGAATAATTTTCGCGCAGTCCAGTCGCTCTATGAACAGCGGGCATCAAACTTAGTAAAATGAAAAAGTGCAAAGGAAACTTACGCTACTGACAACAGGTTTCAGCAATCGTTCAAGTTCTGAAATGTATAATATATAAACACCTTTAAACGCGAATGACTGCAAATATAATAAAAACATTACATTTCTTAAAAGTTGACCAATAATACAAAGGGAGTTAAAAATTGCAATAAATGAATTAAAATGAACTTGGAATTAACTTAAAATGTACAACGTAGAAAAGAAATTTACATTACATTGCTTATGATATTTTAGGGGGGGGGGGGAGATACTTCAACTTTCTTTCAACTAGTGGTGAGGAAAAATCTATTCTATCTGTTCCGCCATCCCTTATGTCTTCTAAAGCCCTCTATTATAGAAGTATGGACATGCTCCATTTTGGGCCTAACCCTCTCTAACTCCCATAAGACTACGTGTTAAGTTTCTGTCGTTTTACGCGATTGTCATACACTTAACTCCTAAAATATTTGTGTTATACTGTTGAATGATGCCTTCTGCGTCTGCTCATGTTCTTCTTTTTGCATTAGAAGGCCTAGGTCAGACAGAAAATGCAAACTTTTGAGACTATGTCAGTTATAGTTACGGCACATTCGCGTAGTAGTGCAACCGAACTCAGTGGCCAATGACGGGTCATTTGCCGGCAGAGGAAAAGCCTGTCATCAGTTAAAACAGAAGTTGCAATATTAAACGTAGGCCTTATTATTTACATCCTGAGAATAAGCAGATTAATCGAAGATATGAGAGAATGTTGCAAGCTATCAACAAAGGGTGGAACAAGACCTCGCGAACCATGACGGAAGGACAAGGAGGCTGGAAAAGGCTGAGGCAAATAACAGAAAAGTAAACACTATCATTTTTGGTACACAGGAAAGTAGAGAGAAGAGAAATTGGCACGAGGTTGAAGAAAATTTAAGGAAAAGCTGGGAAACCAAATACAGGGCTGGGAAATAGCGACTCCTTTAGAAGAGGAAGAAAAGGAGTTAGACCAAAGCCGATACTTGTCGAGTGTATCACCATGGGGAGAGAAAAAAAAAATCTTAGGGGTACAAAGTTATTCATCGAGCAAGGTTATGGGAAAGAAGAAAGGGAATACAGAGAATATGCTTTATTGAAGCAAATGAAAAAAAGCCAGAGAAGAAGGCAAGATTGCATACGTTATGGAATTGAATCTTTTCATAGACAGAAAGAAGCAGGACATGAATGGACGAAATATGATAGTTGCGGGCTCAGCCAGCAGAGAGGATCAAAGTCCAGGAATTCAAGGTGACGGCGAAGATGAATTGTTGCTGATTTGTTTTATTTATGGACGCTCTTTAACATCTCAGGTCATCAGCGTCCCATTCTATTCAGGGCGTGAAACGGTCGACAAATTTTGCTCAGAGGCCTCTTCTTTCAGACTTGAGGTTCTCTTTGGTGCCGTAAATGTACGACACGGGACCCACGACTTTACTTTCCTTCCGAAGGAAGCCATATTTAAGATTTTTACGCCCAACAAAAGCCATCGATCCTGGCCGGGTTCGAACCCGCGATCTACTGAGAAGAAGAAACGGCAAAAGGAGAGATGGGGAAAGATGGACTGCTGACGACATCAGCACGAAGCAGTGTACAGTCTCCTCAACAGCTGGGAGAGGATGCCAACAGAGAAGCACGGGGTGCTAAGGCTGATCTGAATATGTACAGAGAGGCGGGGTTGAGTGTAGTCTCCATTCCTAAGGGAAGTATTATGCAGGTAAAAGAACGAAGAGTCGCGTCAGACAAAGAGGCAAGACTTACAAGAAGCAGAGCGAAGATGGAGCACTATAGGTTTGGGAGAAAGGATTCAGTGTAGGGAGTATGTACCTTATCTATAGTACGTTGGAATGTAGAAGGGTTAATAGCGAAAATACAAAATGGTGACATTCATAGGATAATCAAGTGGGCAGATGTGTTAGCAGTGGTACAGACATGGATATTAAACGATTCTGTCATCAATTTCACTCGGTATGATTATTATGGAGAAAAAAAACAGGGGGTAAAAGTTAAAGGAAAAGGTTGTGGTCTGGTGGCATAGGGTTATTTGTGAGGAGAAATAAAAGTTTCAAAATTATGGTTGAAAAGAATTTAGGTGATAAAAGTGCTGTGGTGTATATTCAGTGATATATGTGAAGCAGTACACATGTGTGTTTAGGTATTGTTTATAATCCACCTAGCTCTTCAAGCTTTTATGATTCCAATTTGTTTATTAAATTGAGACAAAACATTGAAGAGCTACAGGACAAATGTACAGATGTAGAATTAATGCTAGTGGGGGATCTAAATGCAAGAATAGGGGAAGAAGATTAGGGTAGATTTTAATGCCTGGGACCCAATAGAAGCAAATTTAGGGAACAGTTGCAGTAATGATGAAGTTCTGTGAAGAGAACAACTTCTTGATGTGTAATGGAATAAAAGGGAAAGGGGGGAGAATTCACTTTTGTAAATAAAAATGGGCAAAGTGTTATAGATTTTATGTTATATACCTTAGGTCTGGATAAATATATAGTTCGTTTTTAGATTAAGGATATGATAAGTGCAAGTAATCACTTCCCATTAAGAATGGAGATCCAAACCTAAGAAGGTTGTAGGGGGGAGCAAAATTTCTGGTTAGGTATCCAATTAAAACATTACAGATGGATAAATGATTTAGCTGAAATGTTCCATACAAAGTTAAATCAAGAAGTAGAACGTATGGGGGGGGGGGGGAAGGGGTAGATGTCTATTAGCATTATTAGAAGATAGAAAAGTTGAACAGTTAAAAAAGCAGGAAACAAAATGAGTGTTTGATGGGAGGTTAAAAGTGAATGATAGCTGGTATGATAAAGAATGTGCAGATACAATAAGAAGGGTACAGAGGGAGCTAAAATACTGGAGACAAACAGAAGAGGAGACAGATGGGGATACAGGTTTCCTAACAGAGGTAAAAATGGAAGAGTGGGGAGAGAAGCTTAGCCAAAAATTAAATGAAAAAATGAAGAAGAATGATAACAAGGCAGTTTGGGAAGTTATAGGTAAAATGCGCAAAAGAAAGGGAGGGGAAAGGGAGGGGAAAGGTAAGTTTTTCAGAGTCTTTTGGGAGTAAAAACTTTGGTTATTCAAGATAATTTGAATATCGATAATATTATTTCAAGTGAGGTTTTGGAACAAATTAAAAAGTTAAGACCTAACAAAGCATGTGGAATAGATGGAATACCAGGGGAATGTTGGAGAGCTTGGGTAGAAGACCTTAACAGATAAAACATACTGGGACAGTCACTGAACATAATCTTTGATGAAGAAAAAGTACCAAAAAATTGGAGAATAGGAATTGTAACACCAATTTATAAAGATAAAGGCGATATTAGGAACCCAGCAAATTATAGGGGAATTAGTTTACTTTTAATTATTGGGAAAGTTTTCATTGGAGTGTTAGCAAAAAGATTACAAGAACGGGTAGAAAAAGAAAAGAAAGTTTCAGTATTTCAATCAGACTTCAGGAAAGGTGAAAGAACAGTTGACAATATTTTTATAATTAGAACATTAGTTGATAAATATCTTAGTAACAAAAGAGGTAAAATCTGTTTGTTGTTTCCGGACTTGGAAAACGCTTTTGACACAATTTCTAGAGAAGCACTTTATAGTTGCTATAATGGAACTAGAAAGATTGGGCTATAAAAGCAAGGTCATAAAAAAAGTAGTGAAATATTGGTAAAGGATAGGGAGAATAGAGGAGGAGAATATTATTAATTAATGTTTGGTAGCATAATAAAAAATTAAGGGAAGAGAAACTTGGTTATCTAAAATCCAAAATATCCTATAAGAAGTGGGTGTGGAACTAGTGTGGTACAAGGAAGAAGGATTGGGGAAAGGATTTTGGAAAGAGATAACAATAAGAATTGAGGATATTGAAAAACAGGAAATATGGGCAAATCTTAACACCAAAAAACCTCTGAAATTATATAGTACACAAAAAGTATGTGTGGGGAAGAGAAAGATATATTGAAATTTGTGATAAGGAAGGGAAGGATTGACATGGTTTAGAACAGGAGCAAAATATTTAAGTGGATTAAAAAATGGATACACTAAGGGGATATGTCCTATGTATGAAGAACTAGATAGTATTTGGCATTGTATGCTAGAATGTAAGCAAAACCAAGTTTTGGAGGGAGCAGTTCCTATTATAAATGTGGGAAAATTTACCGTATGAAATAACAGGTAGAAGAATTTTAAACTTAAAATCAGATGAAAACATTAAGAAACTGGGAAAATACATAGGCACGGTAAGACAAAAATGGTTATGGTTGTAAAATACTTAGGAAATGTGCTTGAGAATAGTATTGCCAGATATTGAAAGGAGGATGAAATGATTAGGGGAGGGTATGGGATTAGTTATCTAGTATAGTTAAACAGGATCTTTATACACCAATAACCAGGGTGTTAGTGTGTATAAGGTCCTAAGGAGTAAGCAACTCTCAAGGATTGAAATTTAGCTGAATGGTTTAATTAAAAAAAAGAAGAAGAAGGAAGGTTTAGTATTGTAAAAAATAGAGCTTAATATTGTATTGAATGTGTGAATTACTTTTAATTTTGTGTTTTGGTTTTGGTTGGACCGGAGCAAGTCCCCTGTATATTGCAGTAGGTAGCTGCTGGGAACTGGGAAGCTGAGCCAATCAAATTGGAATAAATTTTGATTGGAGTTAGTGCCTTCTGGAATTGCCGAAGGCACTGTTCATAATTGTTATATATTTAAAGTAATGTATTTTTTATTTGTGTTTATTTCGTTTAAAAAAATTCTGTATGTTGATGCATGAGAAATAAATAAAATTACATCCTTTTAACATGTGGAACTTAAAATAAGAATTTCTCATTTTATTTTGCTATTCACTATTTAAATTATTTGTTGTAATGCATTTATTATATCAGTGTTGACATAAACTGTATAAGGTCTACAGTTAACCTGTCAGTTAAGAATGAATTATAAGAATTATAGGGCTTAGAGGGCTTACTACCAAATTCAATTTAGAATAAATTTTTTATATAAACAAGTCTCACTAAACCCCACAATCTTCAACAATGAAATGAAATAAGCATGCATCAAGTTTTAAAAATATTTATAATCTTATAACCTTACTTTACGCTTCAAGTGCAGCTTTTTTCGACAGTCCCAATATGTATTTTCAGGTATAAAATTACCAAAACATAAGCGTTAAGTTTAAGGTAGTTATTCTATTTAATATCAAATACTGAGAAAAAAATTATGTAATATTTACATAAGACAGTCGAAGAGTTCTTCAGTGGAATCCATTTCTTTCTTCTAATTTTGTGAATACAAATATTTCATCTTTCGACGTTGAGTTTTCCTGAAGGAATGCGTTAAAACATAACGCGTTTCTTTCCTTGAGTTGTACAACCAAATGTACTACACCCAGGCATATTCATTCAATTAAAATAAAAATTTAAAAATTTTCTCCATATAATCACATAGCATAACACACAGATATCAGGCCAAAAATGGCGGCTGATGCTGGCGAACCAATCACAATGCTCTGTTGCCGGCAAATTCCATTGCAAGGCGTGTCCGTGCTTGTTGAGTTTTCCTGAAGGAATGCGTTAAAACATAACGCGTTTCTTTCCTTGAGTTGTACAACCAAATGTACTACACCCAGGCATATTCATTCAATTAAAATAAAAATTTAAAAATTTTCTCCATATAATCACATAGCATAACACACAGATATCAGGCCAAAAATGGCGGCTGATGCTGGCGAACCAATCACAATGCTCTGTTGCCGGCAAATTCCATTGCAAGGCGTGTCCGTGCTTGTATAATAGAGGGCTTTAGTGTCGTTCACGATAACGACGCCATCATTAGTAGCTACAGAAATGTTTATAATGAAAGCATCTGAACAAATGAACATAGCCGCTCCCTATTGGCGGTGGAGGTTGATCTTGGTATTAATAGTACGACGCGTTAACCAGGGTGGCGCCAGCGGATAGACGTGCAAGGCTCCTACAGAAATTGATTGGCGTCTCGCATGTCCCCCAGCAAAATGAAACTAAACAAAATGGATAATCGACAATATATTGAACATCTATTTCATGAAAAAGTGCTTATAATAATGCACCTAACATATTATTTTTATTGATTTCAATTCGACACTTTTGTATTTTCTATTGTTATAGATATGATCGCAGTTAGTAACACTGCAAGTTCAACTTACGAATGTTCATTTACTCATGTTAATTATCATAGCATTCCTAAATAAACATTTAAAAGTTCTAAAACGCTAAAATGTAGTTGTAGCCGAATTATGAGAACTATTTTTATAATTATTAGTATTGTCAAATTTGGGTATTTTCTTGTACAATTTGAAAATAATTATTCCTGGACTTTTAAGGACACTTTAAAGTATTGCCGTTCCATCATATTCAGTGCGCATAAAACAAAAGCCACAAGAGTTGATCTCACCTGGAAAGTGCATTTTCGAAGTATCGTTGCTGTTTGTGCCGAAGTACAATTCTTTGTTAGGGTAACGTGCAGACCAACCGAATTTCACCAGCAGTATACTTCTTTCAGGAAGGGCTCCATTTTCATATTCCCACCGTTCTAGGTGATGGGGCTGCAGTTCAAAATCTGCATTGTTGCCGACTTCTGATGATACATCTAATAAAACTCCTGGAAAAAATATTATAGAACTTGCTCTGATAAATTTGCTTAAACTATCCTGTTAGCAAATTAGCCAATTTCAGTGAATGTTTTAGGTTTCTTGTGAGGATTTTTTGTTTATATTCTTCAAAATTATTCGGAGGCCCCTGGATTAAAAAAAAAATAAATAAAAATAAAAAAGGAATCAAGTATTATGCTTTAAATTTGCTATTGCAGCAGATCCTCTACTTTAGATAATTAGAGGTGGTTTGCGTCAAGAGTTCTGGAAATATTAAGAAGAGCAATGAAACTCTACCTAGTAGATATACAGAATTATAATATCTAGAGGAAAAATTACTTAGACCTAAAATAATCACTGCCAATTAAATCTTTAAAACAAAATACAATTTCACAGTCATTTTCTCTATACAGAAGATTTAATGACAATTGTTAGAACACCAAACATTGAAGTAAAATAACACAAGAAGAATACAATAAATTAAATATATTACATTTTAAAAGTTTTGGGCAGGGGGTCACTTTATAAAGGTAATACTTGTTTGATATTTAGCCGAATCTTTGTTCATTTAACACAATTATGAAAAATAAAAGCAATTATGGAGCTGCTATAAAATCATACAAACATCAGATTATTGGGAAAAGTTCTATACACGAGGGTAGGTCCATACTTGTACGGCCTAACCATTTTTTAGGTATGATAAAGACAAAAACTATATTTCACTTTTCAACACAGTTACCCATTATTGCAATACACTTTTCACATTTTTGAATTAACATTTCAACCCCCCCCCCCCCAAAATAGTCAGAAGTCTGTCTGCAAAATGGGCATAAACAGCATCCATCACTTCTTTGTTACGTTTAAATTTCCTTCCTCGAAGGTCCTTCTTGAGTTTTGAGAAGAGGAAATAGTCACTGGGAGTTAGATCTGGACTGTAGGATGCATGGTCGATCACATTGAAGCAACATTTCTTCATAGCTTCCTTTGCAACAAGAGATGTGTACACAGGCGCGTTGTCGTGAAGAAGGTGCAAATCACCACTCAGCTTTCCTCGCTTTTCTCTTTGATGGAAGCACGTAGACTGTGCAGTAGGCCAGCATAGTACTCTCCATTTACTGTGGTGTTCCTCTGCTTGAAGTCAATGAAGAGCATTCTTTCACAGCGCCAAAAGATTGTGACCATGATCTTGTTGGTTGACTGAGTGGCCTTGGCCTTTAGAGGCGGTGCTTCGCTAGGTCTATGCTACTCCATTGATTCTCTTTTGGACAAGGGGTCATAGTAGAGGGCCATAGTTTCATCTCCCGTAACAGGTTGGCAGAACTTCTCTCTCGTTGGAACGGCAGAGATACCAAAATGCCTGACAACAGATGACGCGTTTCTGCTTTTGAACTGAGGTAAGAAATTTAGGCACACATCTTGCACTAACCTTATTCATGTTTAAATGCTCATGAATAATTCGAAGGACTATTGTCTTAGAAAGGTCCAACCTTGCTGCCATTTCTGTAATTTGAGCCGCTGTTCTTCCATAATTTCTCCTTCCGTAAGAGCGATAATTTAGGAAGTGAGCACCTCCAAGAGCCAACCTGCACGCTCTTCGTCTTCAATGCTTTTTCGACCCATTCAAAAAAGTTTGGCACATTCTTTTACGGTAGAATATGAGGGGGATGCTTCCCGATACAATCGCTGTTGAACGTCATTTGGAGTAAGTCCTTCTTTTGTGAATAATTTAATAACCTCGGTACTTTATTTTGAACATGTCACAATCTTCTACACATAGCCTTCTTTATGCAACTATATCTGAACAATTGAACACAGCGGAGCGGGAGTTACAGCTACAATTATTAACAGATAAGGGTTTTGACGAAATAAAGTGATAACCCCTATCGGCGAGGCCGAAAAATTATGGACCTACCTTCGTAGTTTTAATGTACCTAACTTCATGTTATGTGCTTATGCCTAGTTTATCAGGTTAGGTAACCCATTGCAGTGCTACAATGTACCGTGGACATTTTCATTTCAATCTTAATGAAACTAATCTTGTTAATTGCATTGCTGTTCCAGTGATGATTAATATAAAGTATGAGGATGGCGTACAGGCTGTCGGTGTGTGATCGTGCGCGAAGGAAGTGTGGCAGTCCCCAATTTTGTTGCAGAAATGGTGGGGAAGGGAAAAGGCTAGAAATAGGACGTCGGATTTCAAAACCATTAAGAGAGTTAATGACATCTTGATGCGCAGTGATTCAATTAACAAAAGGAGACAAGGACCAAAGACAGATGTCATGGAAGATGCCAAAATTACCGCAACTTCCGTTTTTTTCAGAGAAATCCTAAAGCTATTCCTAAATACCAATGAGCATATCATATATACCGTTAACAGTGCCATGGTTCTTGAAGAAAATGAAATAGCAGCTACAGAAGTCGCACATTGTGCAGTCTTTATTATTAACTGAGGACTATAATATTAAGTTGGAGTTTGAGGAATCAAACACAGTGGATTCGAAAGGAACCGGACATTTTGCAACAAATTTTACGGTGAGATGAGACCGCCTTTCATATTGTGGTTTGTAAATATTCATTATTGAGCTCCTAGTAATCAGGGTCCAGGCGCTACCATCAAAATTACAGTCAAGACCTACTGTTATAGTATGTTTTCATTCATGATTTACTACTGGCCTTAACCCCGGTGGAAGTGGGGAGATAGTGAAATTATATGTACAGCTTGTGTGTACAATTAGTCAATATAATTAAATACATTTAAATGTAATGTAATTAAATATATATATAATACATAACACGATTAAGTACATTTCAATCTAATTAAATACACGTCGGCCTAATTAAATACATAACAACATAATTAAGTACATGTCAACCTAATTAAATAAATGTCAACGTAGTTAAATACACTTCAACATAATAAAAAATAAACATTTCAACCCAAACAAATGCATGCCAATCTAATTAAATACATTTCAAATAAAATTAAAACATGCCAACCTAACTAAATACACGGCAACACAATTAAATACTTATCAATATAATTAAATACATAAATAGGCAACCTGATTAAGTACTTTTATCATTGGAATTAAAAACATGCCTGCCTAATTAAATGCATATCAATGTAATGAAAAACGTATGAACATAATTAAATGCATTTCAACATAACAATAACATTTTACCTAAACAAATGTAATTGAATACCTTTCAAACAAAATGAAAACATGTCAAACTAATTAAATACGTGACAAAGTAATTAAATACATACCATCCTAATTACATACGCGTCAACATTATTTAATACATTTCAATGTAATTATATACGTGTTGATTTAATTAAATACACGAAATAAATTTCAACTTGATTAAATACATTTCAATCTAATTAAATACGTGCCAACCTAATTGAATACACGGCATGATGTAGCATTCCTGATGAAACAATGAAGCTGAAAAATACGTGCACATGCTGGGAAATTTTGTCCATCTCGTTGTATATGCCTGGAGGGATGCCGACATTATAATCTTCCTGTGGAACAGAGCACCATCGCATTTTGCATTGAGCTTGCCACCGCTTTTCCTGGACGGACTGTCGTATGGTGGGGGAAATGCTCAGTAATGGGCAAAAAGCCCACACATATTGCCGCTGGATTGATTTCTTAGAGGTTTTCTTAAAGGAAAAGTGTTTACAGGAAACTTCAGGATATGGTCCCTATAGCAGGATATGGTCCCTATATTCGAGAGGAATGTAAGTGAGTGTTAATGCCAGAGCAGTGCAGAACGTTACTTCTTATAAATACTGGTCCTTACATTAAGTTTTAAATAGTCTCAGAGATTGGGTTATATTTCATGGAATTAGATTCTCCCACATTATGACAGATGAAAAATTTAGACCTGTTTTTAAAATGTGGTGTGATATGTTTATCTAAAATACACACTTGGAGCAAACTGTTACACTTTTCTTAAAATATACCTGCTCAAATGTATTTGTGACGAATTATTAAATGTAATACACACAACTCAGGTCCAAGTGTCATGTAGGAAGTCAGTACATCAGTAATTAACTATTAGGATAGCCCCATATGTCAAGTTTTTTTATCTCCAAATTGGTAAATATGTATGTTGGAAAAGACATGTGGAATATATTATTATTTCACAAATAAGATCTGTTATTTGTGCTCTCAGACCGCTATCTCATTTTAGATCCATATCTACACTAAAATTGTTTATTCTGCTTATTTCTATCCAATTACGAAATATGGATTAATATTTTGAGGTATCTCTGTTGAAAACAAGTGAATTTTATAAAGAGCGTTCGGAAAATCACTGTACACTTATAACCTATATTGGAAATGTCCATGAGGGGATACACAAGCCTGAATCCGCTTAATTTTATTGGAAAACACTTTCTGCAGATGTGTTAACCGAAGAGGTGGCACCAGACCTCGTCAATATAGAAGGTGACATCAAGAATAACAATGGCATTCCTTTCAATAAAAGATGTAAACCATTCGCAGTAACGGATTCATTTTTCATGATCCGCATTTTTCGATTCTTGCACTGCTGTCACTTTATACAGGAACAATTCCAATGTTCTCCTAACCGCTTTATGCGCGGTTGCAAGCCGGATATCTTTTTCTTGTGTCAACTTGCCAGTGATTTTGATGGGCTCCACTGTATAGAGTCAGAAATGTCCAACAAATTCTCTTCGTTTAGTTTAGGTGGTCTTCCATTTCGCAATCTATCACTGGGTCTGTCTCCCGAAATTTCTGTATAAGTAGACGAACTGCATTGCGATGAGGTACAGCTGTTTTTGGAAAATTTTCAGCAAATGCCTCCTTCACTAAATCTGTGTATTAATCGCCTTGTCGAAAGACATGTTCAACAAGAAAAATTGATTCCTCAATTGAAAACACCATAATTTAGAATATCTAAACACTACACATGTCACTCTCAATAGCTTTTATCAACTGATAATTGAACTAAATGGTTGATGTTATGCAACAATGGAACGCATTAAAAACAATTACGCATCTATGAAAAATCAATTATGCCAATTTGTGTTAAGATTCTATGTAGATAAAACTTAACTTTGGTTCGAACTTCCAACGTAATCTACGTCCGTAATCTAAGTGCACAGTAACTTTTTGAACACCCTGTAACTATAAAATAGGACAATTTGAATAATGTATGCTGCTAGCAACAACCTTTATGTAAGAGCATATTTCAAAATATGAATATTTTGACATTTATTTTTTACTATATACTTCCTATTATGAGATTTTATGTTAAAATCAATAATACTTTATGAAAAATATATAAATACATAATATCAATATTAGATAACAACAAATCTTCATAGACTCATTGCTAATTCATCTTGTCAAAGGGGAGCCCATTATAAAGCAACAAGAACTCCCAAACAATTTCATCTTATTATTATTATTATTATTATTATTATTATTATTATTATAATTATTATTATCATCATCATCATTATCGTCATCATCATCATCATCATCATCATCTTATGATGGACAAAATACAAACTTGTTCTTACGTCGGCAATTTTATTACTCTCTAGTGAACAATAGCATGAAAGAAGAGGCCTCTGAGCAAAATTTGTCGGCCGTTTCACGCCCTGATTTGAATGGGATGCTGATGGCCTGAGATGTTAAAGAGCGTTCATAAATGAATCAAATCAACAATGTAGTGAACAATTCTTTTTTCTTTGATAACCTATCAATATTATGATTTGCAAAACTATTTCACATACTTTGACGAGGTACTAAATATGACAAATACTTCATATCCTATATAACACACAGTTAATTAATTATGCTGTACAAAGTAAGAATTTGAAACAAATTTCACTATGTAATGCAATACTTCACGTGTTCTATGTTCTGTACATAAATTTTTAGAACGCAGTTAAATATTATGTTATCTAAATTAATGTACGTTTGAGAAGGAACTTCCAAAAATATCGAGCTGGAAAAACATTTTTCAACATAAATCAGGTTTAGTTGATAAGCGCATTACGTAAATCACTTGAAACTGTAATCAATTAAATTTATGCGCAGGATTTAAATAGCGTTTGCGTGTAGTCAAAGCAGACCGCATGTTTCCATGCCTCATAATTCTTTGTGATTAACGGCGAAACTTCCGTCAATGTGTCATGTCATTTTTCTTTTGTTTATGTTTTATTTACGGACGCTCTTTAACATCTCTGGTCATCAGGGTCCCATTTAATTCAGGGCGTGAGACGGGCGATAAATTTTGCTCAGAGGCCTCTTCTTTCAGGCTTATATACCGTAAATCTACGCCACGGGACCCATGGCTTTATTTCCCTTCCGAAGAAAGTCATGCCTAGGATTTTTATGCCCAAAAATATCCATCGACCCTGGTCGGGATTGAACCCGCGATCTTGAATCTAGGAGGCAAGTGTGGTTACCACTAGATCACCTGGACCGATATGTATCATCTCAAAAAATAATCTGCACATTGTTGATTCAACTGTTTTTGTTCAGTTGTAAAGGAGTTGTTACTTACTTGTTCTAGGTATATATATATATATATATATTTAAATATCAGTGACCGCAGTTAAATATTTCTTCTTGAATACTGAATCAAGGCAACAAAGCAGTCTCTTATACTCCGATTATTGCCCTTGAAGCAAATGGCAGTAGATACCATCCGCTAATTTATATCTTACTTCCTGCTTGCAAACAAGAAGGCCTGTAAATAAATGATTCAGTTTGGAAGTTAAAGGTCCAACTTAGAATCGCCTTGGATTCCAGCCCAGAAGGATAGCTATTTTTAGCAACAAGCACTGCTGTACTTGGTTGTCAGTCACTCCGAAACAAATGCATGAAGCTTGTATATTTCTACCATATGCATTAACATCAATTTTCAGATTTCCCTGAGCAGTAGGATACCAGAGACCTATAGGCAGATTTATTATAAATTTATTTATTATTTAAACGAAAATATATCTGGAAAATAACCTATATATATACTGCCTAATTTTGCTGCAATATACAGAGGGTGCCAAAAAACGTATACACACTTGAAGCAAAGAAAAAACTGTGTTAACATCACAAAACTGAATTCACACAAACAGAAAATGATGAGCACTAATCATCTTAGACTTTTACAATTACAACAGTTGCTTAAAATCCCAATATCGGCCTCTGAGTACGTTGAACTACTGATTGAGCAACGTATGCGAAAGTGTCCTCAGCGATTGCAGCACGTGCCGTTTTAAAATTTCTTCCCGGAGTGCTGCCAGTGTAGCTGGTTTTCTACGGTATACAACATCCTTAAGAGTTCCCCATAGATAGATGTCCAATGGAGTTAGATCCGGAGAACGCGATGGAAACCTCTCCGTCAACTTCAACAACATTCTCGGTTTTCCACCACCACTTCAAAATTGCTTTCCGCTGTTCAAACGACAACCTTGGCTCCATTTTGTTGTAGCAACGCTAGCATAACGTAATGTGAGCCACATCTGTTTACAGAACATCGTACGACAATTTTGGCTTCATTTGTTCATTGTTGATTTACGATAGTCTTCGCTTTATTAGTTTATTCTTGATTTACCTATCACATAGCAACGCTATCATGATGTATGTGAGTCACCTCTGTTTACAGAACATCCACTACACATTACTGTTGTTTTTCGGTCCAACTTTGAAAAATATTAAATAGATGTCTACTGTAAAAGCGTGTATACCTTTTTTGGCACCTTCGGTATTTTTATTCAAGAATGAATTGTTTTAACAATGCCAATACAAATTAAATTTGATCTTATATGCTGCACAATATGTATAACATGTAAATATTTTAAATGCACAATAACATAAAATAGTTAATTAAAAAGCAAAAGACGATCAGAACATCGCTATACGGAATCACATCAAAGGAAAGTTTCAAGTATCGCTAAGTGCGAGTTCCCTTTCTAATTTAATAATGATGAATTCATAATATAAATATATTAATTTATATTTAATAATTTACTATATCCTTTAAGACAAGTTTTGGCAGATACGCAGAAAAGCAAAAACTTCCTGAAAAAATAGGTATTTTTATTGATACTCGCTACTAAATAGCATTTGCCAAATATGACGAATTTGATTAAAGGAAAATGTACTAAAAAGTAGCAGACTAGGTTATATAAACTAAAAGAGTGTAGTTTTCTTTTAAATGAAAATATTAATGGTTATGGTATGAATATGTTTCACATATGACCACCCCCCCCCCCAAAAGTACTACAATACACTTCCCAAGGGAAAAAATAATAGCACAGAGTGGCAAATGTTGAAGTCGATTCAACAGAAAAGAAAAGAAAAACCAGAAGACGAAAAGAGTATAAGTATCATCACTTAATACAGCTCTAAATTTCTACCTCTACGCTATTTTGCAAAATAAAAATATTGCACACCGCATGGAGACCTGATAACTATAATTATAATTTTAATTCAGTCATTTATGATCGAAACATCCTTATGTGATCAAAATTCGTTTTTAACTTTATAAGGTATACTAAGCGTTGCATAGATTACATAAAATGTAATGCCAGCAGTTGCTTTTCAAATGATAAACGAAACATATGTCTAAGAAATGTTAAGTCAATATGCTCTGATTTATGAATTTAAAAAGTGTCGAAACGGTACTGAAGATATACCAAATGTTTGAAGAGAATAATATGGTTAAATGGCTTGAATTTATTTTGGTTCTACAGTTTCGTAATGGAGTTACATACTGGAAGGTGAGCACTCAAATAGCCACAGAGCAGCAAACCCTTATTGAGTCATATATGCTTTGAGATGTGTAAAAAGTTGGGGGACACGACCCACTATATTTACAAGATCCCAATATAGGTATCGATAGTAGACAAAATGGTGGAATATGTGGCCCGTGTGTTAATTACATCACGTTATTAATTTGCAGTTATCTCGTTTATTACAATGGTTTATAGTTGGAATAGTAGCATGTTACTTCTTTCGTTTTTTATGTTAATGTTGATTTAGTGAAATCACACCAGGAACTTGTTTAAAAGAAAGTGTTAGTTCCCTATGGGTTTGCTCTTGTATGTCTTAATAAAGGCAGCATACGGCATAATACCATATCTACATTTCCTAAATAACAGTGATTAAAGGAGGAATGGATAAAGAACCTTGCAAGTTTTGAAGTTATTAATGAAACTATAATGTGTATTAAACCTATCGTACAAACTTCGTGGTTAGGAAGAACATTTTCCCAGAAAATTCCTCTAATCTTCTATTGTATGTGACGGCGTGGGTTAGCAAAGAAACGAAAAAGCCGAAAGGATGTACGAAGCAGGATTTGAATCGAGATCAAACTTTTAGTGAACTTGATGTTATAACATGGCTAGACTCGTTTGCAAGTGAAGTTATGCAGAAAAAGGTACACATGTAGTGAAATCGTTCATGCTGCTGCTACTAATCATATGAGTTTGTGTATTTGATTCTTTGCAGTTACGTGGTTTATTACAGCGATATTAGTAACAGCTATTTAGCTACGTTAATTTAAGAAGTGCATTTACGTGTGATATTGCATAAGATAAAGGCTATAGTATTTGATTTGAAACTCACAACATTCATTGATATGTTTTATTTATATTAATTTAATAAGTTCATTTGCATGTGTTTTTATAGTATGTAAAAGATGCACTGCTCAATATAAAGGCACAAACATTCAATGGTAATTGCTTTTTAGTTATGTTAATTTAAGAAATTCATTTGCATGTGTTATTACTTAAGATAAAGGTCATAATATTCGATTTAAAGCTCCAAACATTCATTGATAATATGTTTTATTTATATTAATTTAATAAGTTCATTTGCACTGTTTTGTGTTAGGTTAGGGCTTTAATTTTCAAATCAAATGACACGTATTCGTTGACAATTCGTTCTAAATCGTATAAATCTTGTAAGCTCGTTTGTATAGATTTTATATATCGCATAAGAACTATTACAATGTATGTGTTAATGTTTGTTTGTTGGCTTTTATGACAATACCGAATAAGAAAAATGCAACGATTCAAATGAACACATACATGGCCAAGAATATGAAAAGATTAAAACTACAGATAAGAAAATTGTCCGTTTGTTAAATAAGCTAAGTTCTGGCTATAAACATTTCACGATTTTATATAGATAAATGTTGCTATGAAAATGCTTGATTTACCCATAAAATGGCTAAATTGGCTACAGTGCCTTGCACCATGTTCAACAACAAAAGTAAATTACAAGTGTACACCTTGTTTGAATACACTAAATGGAAGCCTTTCAAAATTCTGTTACCTTGCTCACATATTCAGTCTCATTTAAATAAACAAGACATTAATAATGCACTAACTTGCTGTTATAAACCGGCCTCCCCCTAGGAAACCCATTCCCTTTTTCTCTCAATGCTCCGGCTTGAGCAGGAGCACAGGAGCAATACAGAGAATGGGTTTCCTAGGGGGGAATATGTGAGCAAGGTAACAGAATCTTGAAAGGCTTCCATTTACTTTGTTCAAACGCTACATGAAACTTCTCATTCATTGTACATATCATGTAGCGTTTGAACAAACTAAATGCAAGCCTTTCAAGATTCTGTTACCTTGCTCACATATTCCCCCCTAGGAAACCCTCTCTCCATGCCTTGAGCAGAGGAGCACAGAGGAACACAGGCAAGCCTTTCAAGATTCTGTTACCTTGCTCACATATTCCCCCCTAGGAAACCCTCTCTCCATGCCTTGAGCAGAAGAGCACAGAGGAGCACAGGTTGAATACAGCAGCAACATTCCCTGCAGCAGCGACATTTTTCGTCTGTTTTTAACGTCAAGTTGTAATACTAAGTGAATCAACAAATGGCATCGTAACAACATGAATAATGTGTATCAAGAATAAAACATGAGACAGACAGTTTTGTTGAGACTAAATAGAAATAAACGAATTTCATTCGCTTGACAATTTAATGCGTTGTAATGCATAGTGTTATTACAATCCTATTGTAATGACTATGGTTTATATCTCAAAATTTGTTAGCTATACGTTGATTCAGTCAAGGGTTTGATTTCTTAATTAGCTTAGAGAAGCCATGTCAGACTTGTGGTTAGAATTATTAAAACTTTTTTTTTAAATATGTACATTTTAAAGCTATAGTAAAATGAGCAAACTTGAGAGCTTGGTATATTGCACTGAAGTTCGTTGAGTTTCTTATCACAGGTTTTTAAACTTATTCTGACTTCTCTGTGAGGAAATCAAGAACATTCTGACAAGAAAATAGTGGTTGACTTGAATATTTGGTCCTTCTGATGGATATTAAGAGGTATTTTAATTATTTATATAGGAAAATTCAGCGAAAACATCAGGTTAATATCAAATTATACAATGTCGCCAAGGCTTTCCAAACAAAACGAAAGTTGGGAAACGGTAATTGAAACGTTTAATATTTTTCGTGCAGCAGTTACTAAATACAAGTAGAAATATTTGAATCTGCTTTCTGATGTTGAAAAATAAAAATGCAAGTTTTAAAATCCTATTCAGCTCTGCATTCCAATCTAGTGTTAACGAAAAATTTAATATTCAAACGGAACTAGTCAATGTACTCGCGACTCAATGTTTAAAAATGAAATTAGAATTCCACACTTTTATTCTTGCATACACAGTTATTATCCTGAAATGTGGAATTGTACGACAAGAATTTCAACCATATTCGGCGAAACTTCGTCTATTTTAGTTCATGAATGCTAAAAATATCTCTCGCTGATCAATATTTAGCAGAATTGATACAGCGAATCAACAGAATATCAAAACGCTGATAAGGAGTCAAATACCTGGTGAGAAGAGAGGCTATCATTATTTGTTACATTTAGTTTTAGTGTTCGAAATGTATTACTTTGGAAATAAACCACTTTTTAAAACTTATTAATAAACGATTTATGACTTTAAGTATTGCTAATTTCATAATTTTACAATTTGAGCTATTATTTTTATAAATTATGCATTACACAAAATATTTTGGTTCTATTAAATCTACGAGCTTTAAAAATTAATATTCAACTAATTCCTGCCATTAAACTCTGTTTGATTTTATAGTTCATGAATAGCTTAATGTCCATTTTCCAAAGCACTATTGTAATTGCATTGCAGCCCTCATTCATTGAATCTGAAGTGGTTGTTTTAGATGTAAGATTTCCAATTATCAATAGTGCCTTCTGATTTAGAATTTGGCTATGCTGGTTTTATTCATTTATGTGGTTTATTTAAGGATTCTCTTTAACATCTCTGGTTAGCGTTCCATTCAATTCAGAGTGGGAAACGGCCAGTAATGTTTTTTTCCAGAGAACTCTTATTTCCGGCTTGAGGTTCTTTTGTATGCCGTAAATCTACATGTAAGACCCACGGCTTTACTACCTTTCCGAAGGAAGCCATACTTAGATTTTTACGCCCTAAAATCCATCAGTTTTCTCCGTGTTTGAACCCGCGAATTTGGGTTTACGAGAAAAGAGAGTGATTTGTTTCTTTTATTTGCATGAAATACATCTTTAACATAAATATTAAGTATGTATTATAAGTTTATAAGTGAGTCATTGGAGAAAACTTGAATTGCAAGTGCTTTGGAGCTCATGCTAAGTTGTGGTCTCTATGTTCAACAACAACAACAACAACAACAACAACAATAATAATAATAATAATAATAATAATAATAATAAACATTCCAATATTCGTCATATTATACATACAAAGCAAACATTTCCCTCGCCATACTCTTCAAAATAAATGGATGCAATTCCTGGACTGTCGAACGAGATTTAAATGACCTTTGATAAACACTCTGCTACCATATTTTTAAATTTTTAAACATTTAATTTCTCATTTATCATGCGTTCCAAATATCAACTTTATACCTGAACCAGTATTTTATTCAATGTCACCCAATCTAATAACAGTTGTAGCACTCGTGTACACTTTGGGCTTTAATTCGACATACAAGTACATTTAATGACATTGATGGATAAAATCTTTTTGGTACTAATTTTTAGACACATTTTCACGCTCACAAATACAAACGACTCTTAGGTACGAGGATAGGTCCATAAGTTTCCAGCCTAACCGTTTTCTAGGTATGTAGACAAAAACTATACTTTATACTTTTACTTTTCAATATAGTTACTTTATTGTTATTGTTATACACTTCTCATATCTTTGAATTAACATTTCAATCCCCCCAATAAAAAAGAGCTAGAAGTCTTGTCTGCAAAATGAGCACAAACAGCATCCATCACTTCTTAGTTACACTTGAATTTCCTTCCTCGAAGGCCCTTCTTGAGTTTTAAGAAGAGGAAATAGTTACGGGGAGCTAGATCTGGGCTGCAGAGTGGATGATCGATCTCCTTGAAGCCACTCACAGCTTCCTTTGCAGCAAGAGCTGTGTGCACAGGCGCATTGTCGTGAATAACCACCACTCAGCTTTCCTCGCCTTTTCTCTTTGATGGAAGCACGTAGTCTGATCAATATCCAGCATGGCACTATGGTGTTCCTCTCTTTGAAATCAATGAGGAGTATTCCTTCACAGTGCCAAAAGATTTGGCCATAATCCTATTGGTTGATTGAGTGACCTTGGCCTTTAGAGGCGCTGCTTCGCCAGGTTTACGCACTCCATCCCTTTTGGACAAGGGATTATAGCGGAGGACCTTAGTGTCATTTCCTGTTACAATGGCTTGCATAACTTCTTTCTCGTTGCCATGGCAGAGCTCCAAAAATGCCTCACAATAGATGACTCGTTGCTGCTTTTGGACTAATGAAAGAAGTCTAGGCATCCATCTTGCACTAACCTTATTCATGTTTAAATATTCACTAATAATTCGAAGGACCGTTGTTTTAGAATGGCCGAACCTTGCTGTTATTTCTGTAACCTTGAGCCACCGGTCTTCACTAATTTCTCCTTCCACAAGAGCGATGTTTTCAGAAGTGAGCACCTCCAAGGGCCGACCTGCATGCTCTTCGTCTTCAATGCTTTCTCGACCCATTCGAAAAAGTTTGGCCCATTTTTTTACGATAAAATATGAGGGGGATGCTTCCCCATATACATTGTCCAATCGCTGTTTAATTGCATCCAGAGTAAGCTCTTCTTTTGTGAAGAACTTAATAACAGCTCGATACTCCATTTTGAACACGTCGCAATATTCTACACATAGCCTTCTTTATGCTACTACATCTGAACAACTGAACACATTGGAGCGGAAGTTGCAGGTGCAATTATTTACTTAACAGATAAGGTATGTCAGCAGATAAGGGTTTTGTGATGGCGATGGTCTTTGTCGACGAAGCCGGAACTTATAGACCTATCCTCGTATATTTGTTATACAACATATACATCTAAATACACGTGTTTACAACCAACAGTCACACAAATGATAATTAATTTCCTTACCCTCTCCAATCAAATGAAATATTGGAATGTCTCCCACTTTCCAGCCTGATTTGGAAAAGTGATAGGGTGCATCCAAATGTGTGCCACTGTGCTCCGAGGTCTGAAAGTCATTCTCCGCGTGCCTAGAAAGCACCGTAAGTAAGACATATGATCGTAGAACTATAAACATCCTTTATAGTTTATAACTCAATATTAGTAAATTACTCACTAACCATGTACCATCTTCCAGAGTTTTGTGTTCTTTGTTGATAAACTCGAATTGCTTTTCATATGCCCAAGACAAGGTTTTCTCATTGTAAGCGTGACTCAGATCGTGAATTTTTTCTGGTAGTACTGGCAGAGGGGGTAAAAATGCACTGCTAGAGAACTCGCATCTTAAAAGTGTGAAAACTGCAAATATCACCACCGCCATGGCTGCAACAGAGTTATTCAAGCAATTTCATTTTTAGATTAGACTTAAAAGGCAATATTAAAATGATTAAAACACGCTGGAATAATACTTAATATTTTAACAAAAACCAGACCGATAGTATTAGGAAGAAGGTGGTTTTAGTTATACTTACCTACTGTTAATATACCAGGAGATATTTTCATAAAATATTGTGTGAAACACATACAGATGGTGCCAAAATTGTATACACACTTCAAGCAAAGAAAAAACTGTGTTAACATAACAAAACTGAATTCACACAAACAGAAAAAGATGAGCACTAACCATCTTAGACTTTTACAGTTACAACAATTGCTCAAACTACCCATCATCGATGTCGAAGCACTTCTGCGTACGTTGAACTATTGATTGAGTAACCTTTGCGAAAGTGTCCTCAGCGATTGCAACACATGCCGTTTCAATTTGTTGCTGTGTGAGGTCTCCCAGAAATGCCCTTGTGAACATCGCATACGATACCATGAGTAAATTTGTTTCGAATACGTGCAGTTGTTACTCGCGTTGGCGGTTCTGTTCTGTACACGTCTCCATTCCCTTTGAACTTCAATAATATTCTCGGTTTTCAATACCACTTCAAAATTGCTTTTCGCTGTTCAAATGATAATCTTGGCTCCATTTTGTTAGCAACGCTAGCAACGTAATGTGAGTCACATCTGTTTACAGAACATCATATGATAATTTTGACTTCATTTGTTCATTGTTGATTTACGATAATCTTGGCTTCATTTGTTCATTGTTGATTTACCTGTCACGTAGCAACGCTATCGTAATGTATGTGAGTCACATCTGTTTACAGAACATCATACTACACGTTACTGTTGATTCTCGGTCCAACTTTGAAATCTATTAAATAGATATCTACTGTAAAAGTGTGTGTACATTTTTGACACCCTCGGTATACAGTCATAACACAGATAACACACTGCAGTTAGGGTTATTTGAGTTCTGACCGGCAAACTGTACTACTTGTCAAGGTGAATAGTGCATATGCAAGTAGCAACTTGCAGTTATTTTGAGGGAGACTTTATCAGCGGCTGGTTGTGCGTTCGTGTGTTTAATTCGGTGCTTTCATTGTGTGTAAAATTTATCCTATTTTTCCCCTTATTTATGCCACTTCATAAATAATAGTCTTAAAGAACATATTTTATGTACAATACACATCTGAAAATTGATTCTTGGAGAGAAGTGATAAGGCGATTTGCAAGAAAATGTCCAGGTAGAGAGATTCTTCAATTTTATTTTATAAAAAAGTTACCGAAACGCCAGAAAAATAAGATGAAACAGAGAAATTTCCTATGCATACGTCAGCAATGTATTACCGCCGAGAGGCATCATTTTCAAAACCACTCATAACTGCTTATGATTATTATTACTTTTAAATAAAGTATCATTAAATGCTTCCAACAAAAATATAAAAATTAATCATCTTCTTTTTTCGGTTCCGGCGATTACATTTCCCCAGTGATTAGCCGCATTGAGACTGCACTAAAATAACCCCACTGTACGTATACTTCATTGAAAGGATCTTGCGTTGTTAATAGATAATTCTGATTGTTGTCAATAAGATGAGGATTTGCCTTAATTTTTAAGAAAAAAAATATTTTTTCAATGAGCTTTCAATAGACAGCTAACATGTGTATTATTATTTTCGTTTACATGTATTACAAAGACACGATTCACTGTTTCAACCACTCTTATAATTTCATAAATATGGTGCAAGGCTTTGAAATATATTAATTTTAAAATATACTCTCTTATAGTTGAAATTTTAAGACTTACACATGACAAGGTATTAATTGTAGCATTTGAATGGTAAAATTTTTCAAGACGTCTCCTTATCAGCTTTTGCTAGGAACGTTATTGTCATTGCTTTATTTAATTTTGACAGACCAATAACTTTCATTTCATTTAAAAGAGAAATTGCATAATAAAATAGTTATTATAGTTCCAAATATCTGTTTTAACTTTCTGAACCCATTCCAAATCTCGTTCTTCCAAAAATACAGCACCTATGACAGCAATAGTTAGCGTTATTAAACTTGATACTTAGGGATCAAGCATGCTTATAATTATTTTGTGCAGCTAGCAGAGAAAATTACATTTTCCAGAGGACAATAGATGCATTGCAATGAATTTTATTCCAAATTTTGATAATCTAGGTTTGATCAGAGGATAAGAAATAAAAATAATGGAGTTGTATATGCACGAGGCTAGTCAATAAACACTTAGAATGCTTTTTTCTCCTCTCTCTCTTATCACACAATGAAACCATTTTTCACGAGAAGAACATATCACATGTGATTGCTGGGAAAAATTGGAAGCAAGTTCGCGCATGCGTCTTAGTACAGGACGCCAGCAAAGAGTGAGTGTTTCCCAATTGGCTGTATAGAATGGAGTCGTTTCGTAAGCTGCTCTGAAATTTTGCTTCCTTCTGCTGAAATCCGGTATAGAAGCGTGCGCATGTTATAGCAAGCATGTGACAATGATATTCTGTCACATTCAACCACACTGCGGTGGTTCAAAGAGGAGGAAAGTGTGGCCGTGTTTCAACAACAAAGCAGGCCTGCCCAAGTGCTTCAATCACTGCAGTGACGAGACCACGATAACATAGCTGCCGTCATTGTTTGGGAAGTTCAACGAAAAACAGTGCAACTGGCAGACATGTTAACAATGTCCAATACTAGTGCATTCACCATTATGCACGATCGCTTACACATGAAACGCGTCTGTGCCAGAGAGCGCCTGAACAAATTCCATCATTAAAGATGACGAGACTTGACTTCATTACTACCCGAAAGCAAACAGGAGAGCGCATTCTGGTTACCACCTCAATTTCCGACATCATAGTTCCCTCGCAAACAGCGGCTAATGGGAAGAATTTCAAGACTGCTCTGAGCGTCCAGGCAGAACATGTTCGACGAAAAGACCCTCAGCTGCATCAATCCGGTTGGCGTCTTCACCTTGACAATGCACGCCCTCATGTAGCAATGTTGTTACTTAACATTTGGCCAGATAAAACATCGAATGTGTCCCCCATTTTCCATATAGCCCGTACCTAGTGTGACCATTTTATGTCCCGCGTCTCAAAAACTAAATGGCGGCTAACGCTTTAGTTCATCAATTGCTCTTGTTAAAAGGCGCAGGTAGTTCTAAAAGTGATACAAAAAAGCGGTTTCCAGCAGTCTTCCAGAATTGGCAGATACGCTGGGAGCTCTACTCAATGGGAACTACTTCGAAAAAGACTATACCAACCTTGACCTTACCTAGTGTACTTTGTAAGTAAAAGACAATCATTCATAGTGTTTATTGACTAGCGTTCATATGAAGAGATAGTTTCTAGTTGCTGCAGTTAGATATACCTGTAAATTTATTAAGAGAATGGAAACGTCTTCCGATAAAATCACCAAGAAGTACGTATAACAAATGACTTACGAATATTCAAGCCCGTGAGAAATTTGCAGTTATTTAATTAGATGAAGTTCAGTTAATCTAAATGGGAAGCAGTAATTTACTGAGGTAAAACTATGCTTTTATATTACTTTTCGTTAAGTTGAAAAATATACTTATGTAAGAGCATCTTCAGTCATTTTCGTAATTTCCGGCAAACGGATTTAAATTGTACGCTAGGATACCAGAGCTTCACAGACTTTATCCTATCAGCAATGCTCTAACACTGTTACTATCGTATACATAATATCGATGAGTGTTCAGGGTCTGTACTGTATTGAAAGCATGAAAACCAAGCAATGGGCACTGTGATGCCATGGATTTAATTTACTTTAAACGACTTTTTGGGAAAAGACAAAACTTTCTGAATACTAGCATTAAGGATGTAAATTCTTCTTGTGTTTCGGAGGGAACAGATTTACTTTAGGCTCCAGCTGGTAACAATTATGATAAAATAAAATACGAAAGTTATTTACCTAGCTTCTATAAAGTGTTTGTTCGGTGTTTTATATATTTTAAAATTAGCTTTGATTTATAATCAACGTATTTCATAATCGCGATAAATTATAGAAGCTTCTAGACATATTAGATACTTTAATTTCCATTATGTAAAGCAAAGGGTTTACTGTAAATTTTAAAAAATAAATTTTAATTGATAAATTGTATACAGCTTGTTATAATTATTAACTAAAATATTTCACAGTAGTTCTAAGGTGTATTTTAATTCCATATTTTTAATACTAAATTACAAATTATAATTACGAGAAAAACTAATAGCAAAAGGTAGCTAAAATATACAATATAACATTATTGTTCTGTAGTACATTTCTTAGAAAGTGAACATTTTAACGAATTTGATTAACTTGATTTATTTACAGACTCTCTTCAACATCACAGCTCATCAGCGTCCCATTCGATTCAGGACGTGAAACAGCCGACAAATTTTGATCAGGGGTCTCTTCTTTCAGACCTGAGGTTCTTTTTCGTGCCGTAAATGTACGACACGGGAACCACAGCTTTACTTCCCTTCCGAAGGAAGTCATACTTAGGATTTTTACGCCCGAAAAACCCGTCGATCCTGGCCAGATTTGAACCCACGATCTTGGGTTTAGTTTCGGTTACCATTACACTACCAGGACTGACTGTTTTAGCGAAAAAAATAATAATATTTGAGCATTTGGTCTCGAAACAATTCAATTTTAACGATTTGAAAAGAGGCACATTTAAAAAAAATTTCTGCTGGTGTTGGCTTAATTCTTAAACAAAGGC
Organism: Metallyticus violacea; assembly: GCA_030762175.1. Classification (NCBI taxonomy): domain Eukaryota; kingdom Metazoa; phylum Arthropoda; class Insecta; order Mantodea; family Metallyticidae; genus Metallyticus; species Metallyticus violacea. Next base: position 22,251,752 of record CM060841.1, read on the forward strand.
ATCTATCCATCCATCCATCCGTCCGTCCACCCATCTCGTTTATTTAAAAGCCTATAGTCTGCAGCTATTTTGTGTTACTTGCTATATGTTGATTACTTTTTTAAAACAATCACTAATGTTTCAATAATGCAAAACTAAGAGGAAAGTGCATATGTATTATCTCAGGGCTATATTTGCAACTACAATTTATAAAATGCTCCCAGTCCTACTGACCTCACTTTTATGATGGATTAACACAAGTTAATTTTTAAGCTTTTTGAATAAATATTTTAAAAACATTTAACTAAATACAAGTTCGGTTTAAGGTCTGAAAATATGCATGAGTAAATATATTTGTTTATGAGAAAGTGTTATCTAAAATAAATAATCTTATAATATTTTATAAACAGCAATATACAAAAATATTAATCAAGTATATTCCATTTAAGAAAATGAGAATTAAAATATATGAAAACCAAAATCTTGTCCTTCAATTATTTTTTTTGATAATAAATTGGTAATAATTAAAATAGTGCAGGAAATTAACTGAGGAAATTAACTTTTTAATTATTTTGTTATATAAAAATTAATGTTTAACTGAAGGACCCAAGTGACTGTTCTTTCATTAGATTGTACTTCTTTCAGCAACCCTTCAAATAAAACCTACTGTGAGACAAATAATAAAAAAAATATAACATCACAAATTACGACTGCAGGTAATGGACATAATCTTAAACTTTATTTTTAGATACACAACATTTATCTATAGAGACAACAAGTTTAATCATTATCATAATCACTTCACAAGAACTACGGGGAAGGTAACAAACACACGAACATGGACACTCAAGAGCTGATATTTATTTAATGTTGTGGTTCACAGTGCTGCACTACAAACCATGTAAAGCTTTTGCAACTGTTAAATTTCGCCTAAAACTAAGTTAATTTTTGACATGTTTTGTTCGTGACCTTTGTAGCAAATTCCTAACATTTGAAACACATGCTCGAAAGCACACATATGACACCCGGCCTAATTCATTAAATGAATACTTTTGAAAACGTTTATAAAAACAGTACTTGTAACTAGAACACATGAACAGCAGGAGTATACATGTAGTTAGTCTAGAACATATTTAGCTTTTACATTACCTAGATGTTAAAACGTTGCCAAGAAACTGTCACAATAAACACAGCGTATTTCTCTTGAGACTGAAACGTCACTGCACGCTGTTCCCAGCAAAGAGCGATCTGCGACTGTGCAGGAATCTTTAAAGTTGAGAGTCCAGAAGAAATGAAGCCATAAGCGAAGTGGATTTCTAGAGAGTTCTCTTTCTTTTTCACTTCATCTTTTGTCTTTGTTTCTTCTTGTCTGCGATAAGTCTGTACATTCTTGTCTTTAAACGACCTTTTTATGCATACATGCATGTTGTAGTATTTAGTTACTGCATAAATGAAAAACAATATGCAACAACATATAAAATAGTAAACATAAAGCAAAATAAACATTGCATACAGAAATGTACGAAAAGAATTTAGGAGGTCGTGGTTATTAGATTACTAAAGATTTTTTTTTTTTTTTTTAATTTTTTGGTTTGGTTATTTACAGTCGCTCTTTAACATCTCAGGTCATCAGCGTCCCATTCAATTCAGGAAGTGAAACGGCCGACAAATTTTGCTCTTTCAAGCTTGAGGTTCTTTTACATGCCATAAATCTACGACACGGGACCCACCGCCTTACTTCCCTTCTGAAGGAAGCCATTCTGAAGATTTTTACGCCTGAAAAAATCCACTGATCCTCGCCGAGTTTGAACCCGCGATCTTGAGTTTAGAAGGCAAGTATGGTTACCACTACACCACCAGGACCGACCATATCACTATCCACAAGCAAACGATTATTAAGCATCTGTGGCCCTCATTTCCTTCAAAATGTTTAAGAGTATGCATAAATTCCTCATGTTTATGTTCTTTTTTTTTTTTTTTTTTGAATGATGCTTAACGCCCGTTTTTACTACTGAGGCACCAGAGGCGGTGGATAACTGATGATACATGAAATGACATGATATATTGGGAAATGATTTTTTTAAGGAAGGAAATGTTCCAGGCCTAAGTTTAGGGTACCTCCCCGCCATTTGCCAGTTGTGAAGACTGAGGAAAACCTGGAAAAAATCCCAGTCAGGGAGCACGGTCCTGGCAGGATTCGAACCCCAGACCTCCACCTCATAGTCAGCGCTTTAACGACCTCGGCCACCGGTGGTGGTATGTTTATGTTCTCAAAATATAAATTGGAATTAATAAATACTTGTTTTTATGCTAAAATTGTTGATTTTTTTTACTTATTGCACTATTTGAAATTAAGGTAATATGGTAGCTAAGAGCATATTTTGTGCACACACCACAGAAATGGTAACTACTATCGGTAAGCGCGCTTTCACGTGCCAGTAACAGAATTAGTCCAGTATTGGTGATACGAAGGATCACATACAACTATTATAAAAATGAAACTATTTACAAAGTTAAAACATAATTTATTTACATACACTAAGAAAGAAGATGCTGAAAACTGTCTACCATCTTGTTCCAAATATGCTTAGCATTTACTTAAAATATTATGGATACTTTCCTGCAATGTACCTTGACTATTTCACTCTTGTGACATCATTGTTAACCTCGACCAATAAAACGAAACATAGTTTTGAATTTTGACCAACCACAGCCGCATTAAGGAGTGAGATTATCGAAAAAAAACATTAAATTCGTTTTATCACGCAACGTATATTTGTCTTGTGGACAGTGTAGTCACCTCTACACCTTCACTATATAATTCCTGAACACGCATCAGTGATCACTTTTGCTAGAGGCGGTGGAGCTATTGATAGCAACAAAAGCATAGACAATCGACAATCATAACGCAAAATGGAGGGTTCTTCAAAGCGTTTTGGTGATGCGTCAAATGTGCAAAAATATCTTATCATTAGGAATTCCAAACCACACAATACAAAGAAAAATACAGACGCTGTGTTATCCTTTTTTGTTTTGATTTTCTCGGTTGGTATTAGAAAATCGAACGGTAGCGATTGTAATAGTCAACTTTTGTCCATTTCAGTCTCACAGTTTTTGAATAGAACAGATAATTTATAAGTATAATATTTTATACAAGTGTTAATATTTTGTGCGCGAATTTTAATTATACCGAAGGAGCCAAAAAATGTATACACACTTTCACAGTAGACATCTATTTAATATATTTCAAAGTTGCTCCGAAAAACAACAGTAATGTGTAGTATGATTTTCTGTAAATAGATGTGACTCACATACATTATGATTGCGTTGCTACGTGACAGGCAAATCAACAATGAACAAATGAAGCCAAGAGTATCGTATGATGTTCTGTAAATGGATGTGATTGACATTACGTTATGCTAGCGTTGCTACAACAAAATGGAGCCAAGATTATCGTTTGAACAGCGGAAAGCAATTTTGAAGTGGTGTTGGAAAATCGAGAATATTGTTGAAGTTCAAAGACAATGGAGACGTGTGTATAGGACAGGATCACCAACGCGAGTAACAATTGCAGCATTAGAGACAATTTTGAGACTCATGGTACCGTATGCAACAGGATGGTGCACCACTACATTATCTCCGAGATGTACATGCATACCTTGATGACAATCTTGCTAAGCACTCGATAGGACGAAGAGGTCCGATTGAGTTTCCACCGAGTTCTCCGGATCAAACTCCGTTGGACTTCTACCTATGGGTAACTCTTAAGGATGTTGTGTACCACAGAAAACCAGCTACACTGGCAGCACTTCGGTAAGAAATTGAAACGGTATGTGCTGCAGTCACCGAGGACACTTTCGCAAACGTTGCTCAATCAGTAGTTTAACGTACTCAGAAGTGTATAGACGCCGATGGCATTTTAAACAACCGTTCTAACTGTAAAAGTCTAATATGATTAGTGCTCATCATTTTCTGTTCGTGTGAATTTAGTTTTGTTATGTTAACACATTTTTTATTTGCCTGAAGTGTGTATACATTTTTTGGCACCCTCTGTATATCACTTTTATTCTTATTCTATTCATGAAATGTATTTTGCTCTTCTCTATTGCCCTTATTGACAATCGGCATTCTTCGTTGCAAAATTGGTTGTAAAAGTTAAGTATAATACAATACAATACAATACAATTATTACAATTTTGTAATCCAAGTTTAGAGGAATTATATTTCATTTCTTATTTTATTCGTTAAATAGACCTAATAAATATCACTCGCGGGTCTGAGCTTTCCAGATAAATTCACTGCGTTCGTGAATTTTCAGTTTTTTCAGTTTTCCTAGGGTATGTGGGTCATTTTTGTGTATTCAAATTCTTAACGTTTCTTTACTTTAAAATTGCAGGGGCTTATGGGACCCAGGGAACTTCAAGCTCTCGCCAATCATTTTATCCTCAAACATTATGAACTTCGTCCATGGAACAATAAGCTATTTGCAGTTACTTACTGGGAAAGCGCAAAGGTATAGTCCCCTTCTCTGTCAATTTCATATAAATTTAGGATAGAGTTAATTTATCCCAAATATTTAGGGGGATCAAATTTATTCCTATTTTACCGTGGGACATTTGAAATGAACAACATCATTTTGTGTAGGAGTTTTCTATGGGTATAAAGGATACGAGGGTTAGCTTTTAAGTTGTTACAAAAACTGGGAAAGAAACAAACATTCTGTTCCATTTTTTTTTAAATATTCCCCTTTAAGATTTATACATTTTGCATGCGTTCAAATCAATCATCGAAACACTTTTTTCCCACTCTGAAGTTAACGTCTCAAATACTAACTTAAAGGCTTCAACATCTTCTTTAGGTGACGAAAATCGCTGTCAACGCGTTCCTTGTTTTATCATTCGAGAACAAAAAGAAGTTGTTAGGGGATAAATCAGGTGAATACGGACAACGAGACATGAGAGTTTTTCTCCTTCTGATAATCAGTTGTTTGACGTACTGTGTGAGAGTTGGCATTGTCATGATGAAAAATGACGCGACGTGTTTCTTGATTTCGTTGATGGCTTTTGACAAACAAACTCCATGGTTGCTTTATATAAAATGACAGATCTTTTTTTTCACCGTTGGAAAAAAACAGTCCAAAATCCCAAAATCCGTATACAACATTAATATCCTCACATCTTATCTGATGATTTTTTTTTCAGGAATACTGAATCTATGAAACAAAATTTACCGTAGCATTTCATTACACTAATTAACAGGAGTGGATTTTTTTTTGAGCTCAAAAACTTACACCGAGGAACTTGATATATGAACCATAGCATTTGGAATTTTCCCCAATTTTTATTCCAAGTCGGTACCATTTTATCACCTTCTGTAACGTTCCCAAAAATGGTCTTTCAAGAAAATGATCATTTGTTTCTTCAGTTGTGCTGGATATTTGGGAGGATTTGTTATCAGCTGACACAGAAGATCAATTATGGCAGAGGGCAGTTAATGCTGAATGGTACACAACATGTTCTAGTATTCCTTTAGAGGAAAATTTTTCCCACTGGCATTTTCACTTCGATTTCACCCTAACATTAATTAATTCCACAACTCTTGGCATAACCTCAACTTTATCTCCATTCAATGGGGTGTTGCTGTACGTACTGCAGGATGTCTCCAATGCTTTTGCTGAGTCCGAATGAGTAATTCCAGATAGTGGGGCTATATTCGTTATATCTGCACACATCTCCATCTGACTGATTTACTGAGGAAACTTCCATCTGACAGAATGTACCGATTTACAGATGCTGCCGTTTCTCCCAGTCCGGGACACTCAATGAACATTGCAAACAATGTTAAGATAAAAAATGCTTACATAATTTCAAGTTAATAAATGAAAGTATATCATAAATACACCCTTGTTAAAATCAATGTGAAAAATGATATTATCATTTTAATTACTTCACAAAATTTATATATTACAGTGATTTTAGTGTTAAATTTTCCCACTCTTGGCCTTAATTTCCACTTTCACTCGTTTGGGCATAGAGCCAATGAGTTTCTTATATATTTCAACTATTTCTGTTTTTTTTAATGGTGTTTAACCCCGTTTTTACTACTGAGGCATCACAGATGGTGGGCACTGGTGATATATGAGATGAAATGCTATATTTAGAAAGGGTTTTTAAAGGAAGGAAACGTTTCAGGCCTAAGTTTAGGCCTCCCCGGCGTTTGTCATTTTATGAGGACTGAGGAAAATCTAGAAAAAACCTCAGTTAGGGAAGACAGTCCTGGCGGGATTCGAACCCAGATTTCCCGCTCACTAGTTCGTGCCTTAACGACCTCGGCCACCCGTTTGTAAAGGTCTTTCTGGGTCATGAAACCACACTTTCACAGCACAAATGCAGTCCACTTTCCTCATCTGTTTCTTGACAATCGTCCAAAGATTCTCTATAGGGTTGAATCCAGTGAATTTCCAGGTCATTCCAAATACTGAAAACCACTTTTCGCCACGAAGTCTTTAGAATTCTTCAATGCATGTCATGGGGCAATGTCTTGCTGGAAAATCCTTAATGTTCATTTCCTCTACAACTCTCTTCAGTTCTGGGACGGTTCTTTTCTCCAAACTTGGGATATAATTGTCGTTGTTCATTATTCCGTCAATAAGAATAAAAAAAATTAGTGCCTGTGAATGCAAAACAGCTCTAAAACATTTTCTAATGTGCAAACGTTACCGCCTTTTTGGTGTACTTTGGCGAGATTTCCTCTCTAATCGCTTCTTCTTACAAGCGAGACGTTCAATGTCTGTACTTCAAGTTGATTTTCATTAGAAAATAGAACCCTTCTGCACCCTTGATATTTTCTAGCCCATGCCAATCTCTTTTTCTTCATAGGGTACATCAATAGCTATTTTCTAACCGATCTTCGGGCTTTCCTTTCAGCTTCTAGAAGCCGCCTACGCACTGTTGAAGCGTCGACTTTCACCCCTGCAGCTTCCAAAACGTTTTGTAAATCAAAACTGTTCTTTTCAGTATTCAATTTGCTGGCTGTAATGAAATACGCATGATATTTATGGAGGTTTTTATTTTCGGCCACATTATCCTTTTGAGATGAAATTGACTGAATCTCAATTTTCCTTCAAAGTATATTATTAACAGCACCCAACTTACATTACATTCAGTTGCTATGTGTCTCTGATGAGTTATATTACTAGATTCTTCTTTTCCATTATGAATAAAAATATGCTTGCCAAATAAAATGTTAAAACAGCTGGAAACGGAAATTGTTTAACTTCTAGTACAACCAATAAAAGCAATAACTGCAATTAACTTTCTCAACAATGGGTTTCAATAATTCGGTGTAGAATTGGAGGGAAAAAGTTATTAGTACTGAATAACTTATAAAACTAAATTTACATTCTTCACATTATTTGGCACAAGACTGTATGTATGAAAACATGAAATTTAAATATTTCAGATTAAAAAAATTATTAATTGCAGGTATTTAGCAAGTTGACGGGCTTATTAAAACTTCCATTTGTTGGATTGCTCTCGTACAGTTAACAACTTTTGTAGAGAAAATGTCGAAGTATATTCAGAAGAGGAGAAATTATAACAAAGAACAGAAAAGGAGGCTGCAGACTAAAGGTAATTTTGCTTCAGTTTTCTTTGTATTATTGTTGAAATATAGGTGCTTTTATTATAAGCATATTATTATTTATTTTCAGCTGACTTTGTAATTAATATATTGTATATTTTTTCATGAAATTGCTTATTTTCACTTCATCTTATGTAATCTTTGGCTACTCTTTTAGGATTTATTGGTGTAAATTTTAGAAGATGATCAGCATTCATTTAGTGACCTTGGGCGACAACACATCGTTAATGGAGCGTAGAATAGCCAGATTGCAGCAAGAATTTTATCTGATCATCCTGGATTTAATGAAGAACTGCTTGGTTTTAAATTGGCAAACTGATAAATGGTGTAAACTTTTAATGTTTAATTTTATGTTTTTGATGAATGCAACACATCGTGTAAGGATTTTCCTTTGTTATTATTATTGCTTTTTTGTAGATATTAGAAATGACTGAATTTTACTCCTCTGGAATTAATGTAGATACTTATTATGCATGGTCTACTTTTTAGTACTGCCGCCTTAAGAGCTTTAACCCTCGGTTGATTCAAAAACAGTTCGTTTCACATTTTAAAGATTTTCTGTTACTGACTATAATTTTTTTCCATCTTATGCTAGAATCAAATCTTAAACAATACAAAGCATCAAGCAAATCTGCAGATCTTGTAAAAACCTAAGCTAAAAATTAAAAAAGCACAAATTTCTTGTAGTGGTAACGAGTGTATATGATACGCCACTGAAATCAGAGAGCCTTTAGCCGGGTTATATGACGTCATCTGTGTGATCGCCGGTGGAGCGAGATGAACCGCTCCGTTTTCCCAAGTTCTCCGTGCCTTGGAGAGTCTTTATGCCTTCTGAATGCAAGTTAAGAGACTTTAGAATTGCTGCCCCGAACTACTTTATAAAAAAAGTAATTCTGTTAGTAATTTTTCTTTTTGCTCTCGGTAAGATTTTATTTAGCCCAATTTTTTTATTTGCTTTATGATTATGTCTGGTGTATCATTCCATCTTCGCACTTCGTTACTTCGCTTTTCCTACAGAAAGGGTTAATATTAATTGCGTAACACCAATATCTCCTTTAATTTCAGGGCACGCAAAGGGGATGAGCGGAAAAGCTTTGTATTGGGGTAGCTAGGGGTTTGAAAGCAGGTCAGGGTCAATAACTCTTCAGCCTGAACTCGTGATAGGCTGAAGCCGTGGGCCGGCGCATCTCTGAGATAGAAAATGTATTCCCGTTGCAGAGCGCAATGACTGACAGAGAAATGGCATAAAATACAAACGTAATTCGTGTTTCATCTTCTAAATTGCTTTTTATAATTTGAAACTGGAAAATATTTGGGAAATATGAAATACTAAACATTTTAAATGCTAAAATACAGCAGAGTATCTACAATTAGTACATTTTAAACAATGTACATTATACATATATTTTAAATTTGCTATAAAAAGTTTGTCATAATTCAAGAAAACATATATTATAAAAATGCTCAGCGTAAAAAATAATTTTGAAATCAGCGCAAGCAAACACAGTATTAGCAAAAGAATTTCCACTGCCACAGGTAGCCGAGGTAGTTAAGACGCAAACTCGTGAGAGGGAGGTCTGGGGTTCGAATGCCACCAGTACCGTCCTCCCTGACTGAGATTTTTCTCCCAGGTTTTCCTCAGTTCTCATAAATGGCTAATGCCGTGGAGGTACCCTAAACTTGGGCCAAAAATGCTTTCCCAATATATCAATTCATCTTATGTATCATCAGTGTCCACCACCTGTGATCCTCAATAGTAAAATTTGGCGTTAAACATTATTAAAAAAAACAACAAAGCATTTCCGGAGTTTAAAAAACAGCGCTTTTTGAGCTTTAATTCATTCTTGATGCTTGCACAGCAACACAAAGAAATTACACTGCACCCAATGAACATAGTTCAAGCCATTGTTCAGCAGAGGGTGTTAATGGTGACCATAGTGTAAGAAAGCACTTCTTTATGCTGAAATTTCACGCTACTAAATACATAATCAGTCACAGTTAAGCTTTGGTTTAAGGCAAAATCGCGTTAAAACCCACCAACAGATGAATATATCCATGCATAGTGTGCGATTTAAAGAATCCGTTAGGCAGCCGTTTGTTAGTTTACATCTGCAGTCGACGTGGACCTTAGGCAACAAATTGCTGCTTCTGATGATAATTTGTCACGATAGCTTCATCAGTATATATGCAGTTCCATTATAAAACTACGCCAATTATTTTTATTAACCCTGTATATAAATGTACACACTTCGAGCAAAGAAAAAACTGTGTTAACATAACAAAACTGAATTCACACAAACAGAAACTGATGAGCACTAATCATCTTAGACTTTTACAGTTACAACAGTTGCTCAAACTACCCACCAACGGTGTCAATACACTTCTGAGTATGTTGAACTACTGATTGAGTAACGTTTGCTAAAGTGCCCTTAGCGATTGCAGCACATGCCGTTTCAATTTGTTGCTGTGCGAGGTCTTCCTGTTCTGCCTTTATGAACATCGCATACGGTACCATGAGTCTCAAATCTGTCTCGAATACGTGCAATTGTTACTCGGGTTGGTGATTCTGTTCTGTACACACGTCTCCATTGCCTTTGAACTTCAACAACATTCTCGGTTTTCCAATACCACTTCAAAATGTTTTCTGTTGTTCAAACGATAACCTTGACTCCATTTTGTTGTAGCAACACTAGCATAACGTAATGTGAGTCGCATCTGTTTACAGAACATCATACGATAATCTTGTCTTCATTTGTTCATTGTTGATTTACCTGTCACATAGCAACGCTAGTATAACGTAATGTGAGTCACATCTGTTTACAGAACATTATACGATAATCTTGGCTTTATTTGTTCATTGTTGATTTACCAATCACGCAGCAACCCTATCATAATGTATGTGAGACACATCTGTTTACAGAACATCATACTACACATTAATGTTGTTTTTCGATCCAACTTTGAAAAGTATTAAATAAATATCTACTGTGAAAGTGTGTATGTATTTTTGGCACCCTCAGTATATGATTTACTTAATTCCCCATTTCTATTACTAGTTAGTTTTATTTTTAAGGTTTAAATATTTAATATTTTATAAATTGCAGTGCCATTACTCATAGCTCAACAATGTAGGCAGATTTTTCGTTCCCTGAAAGTGTAAAAAGTATTTGCAATCAACACTCCAACTCTATTTGGTTTAGTGCTATGCAGTTGTATGTGGGCAAACAATAAGAATTGACTGCTAGGTGCAAACTATTGCTCTTACTCCGTTATTTGAACACAAGTTAAGTTCAGCATACAAAACAAGAACTATTTAAAGAATAGACTTATATTGTTACAAACAGCATGTCCATTCGGGAATATGAATCGATTTTTAACATAGAAAAGTTCTTATAGTCAGCACTAACTGTGGTTAGTCCTGATAGGCATACACTATATATATCCATATATAATCTATTTTATTTATAAGGTAGTTCAAATATATAATTTATATTAGAATATCGATATAAAACTAATTTGACAATTATAGATATACGATAATTTAGTGCTCTCAACTGTTTCAGGATTACAATATTTTATTACTCCTATTATAACCTGAAAATAATAGTACCTCAATGGAACAACTATTGCAGCATAATTTCAATAATATTTAATCTGCTGAATTATTTTTGAATTGTGTTTAGTGTTCTACTGTTATTCACTTCTTTTAAGGTGTACTTGACAATGAATTCCGTCCCTTTTCTTATTGAATATTAGAGACAAAATGAAAGTAGTGAAACGGCACTCACAATTCTAGAAACAAAGATTTGTAATTCCCAAATTGTGTGAGCTTCCCGACAAATGTTCAAACTTCTATTGGCATTCAAAAATTTGCAGTGATAAATACTCATTTCTTAACATCTCCGTTTCCCTGCATTCTGCCAAAATATGCCTTCAGGCATTGATTTCTCCGCACAATGGGCAAATTCTTTCCCGTAGAGCATTAATTGCTTTGTTTCCTTTATAAGCCCCTAATCTGAACCATACGAGACCATTTTTCTTCTCTGCCACAGATATCTACATAATCCTCCCTCCCCCACATATGTATTTGAGCCTGCGGGTTAAGCGATACCTTTTCTGCGCATTGAAATTCAATATTTTGTCTGTCTATATCTCGTAAAAATTTGTTGACTATTTTCCAACTATTTTATGTAATGTCCTCTCCCCTTAACCAAATATGCGCTAATCCATTTTTGTCTAAGCCTTTCCTTAATTTTGATACCCATCCCGTATCCCACCCTTCCCTCATTTGTTCCCTTAAACAGACTGGTCGAAGAAGAGCTTGATTCCCCCGTATTATCTTTAACCAGTACTTAATTGTTTAAATTTACACTTTCGCTAAAAAGACTAAATTCTTTAAGAACCCCACAATTTGCTGTACCGCTCCCTACAACGGTAATAACCGTTTTAGAATCTGTGTTTGTTCCTGATTAAGTTCCTCGGTGTTTTCCCACCCCAAAATTTGGGTTCCGTACGCCATAGTTGACCTCACAACCGCCCTTGTTCTAGGTGGAGTTGCCATTTTGTGTTGCCTGTGTGTCTTGCCCAGTTTCCGCTCATAGCTAAGGTGACTCCCAAGCAAGTGAATTTCTTAACATTATCCAGTGCCTGACCTGCGTACTTCCACCTCTCTTTTCTGCTGTACACCGCACCGTTCTTGAATGTCATTTTTTGGTCTTCTCCTCATTAACTGCCAATCCTGGCAATACACCTCTGAGCAGTCTAGTTCTCTTTGCAGACCGTCAATTGTTGTGGATATCAACATTAGATCATGCGCATAAAGGAGAGCAGGTATGGACATGCCTCCTACATTCGGGGCATCAGATTCTACACACATTACCTCCGGTATGTCATCTGCAAACAAATTGAAAAGGAGGGGTGATATTATACAGCCTTGCCTCATATCTCTCCGTATTATTACACTTTTTGAAAAATTATCGCGATCATATTTTACACAGAACTGTACCTTAATATATATCGATTTTAATGCCTTAATCATTTTACCCGAGACTCCTTTCATCCATAATTTACTCCATAATGCTTGTTTTTCCACGTAATCAAAAGTTTTTCGAAAATCTATGAAAGCACAATGCAGTTTTCCTTTCTTTTTCTGTGTTTGTTGTATTCTCAGTGTGTAACACAAAAATATTGTCTACTGTGCTGCATCCTTCCCTAAACCCTGCTTGGAATTTTGATAGCGTGTTGTATTCTACTACCCATTGTCTAATTCTCTCATATAAAACTTTGCAATAAATTTTTCCCATTACCGAAACAAGTGCCACCCCCCTATAACGATCCGGTACTTTTGGGCTTCCTTTTTTAAATATTGGACACATAATTGCCGATGTCTATTCCTCGTGATATGCCCCCCATTGAAAACGTCATTCATTATCTTTGTCATCATATTTATAAATTTTAAACATCTTAAACCCTCGTTAAGTAGTTCTGACGGCAGTCCGTCGAGCCCAGGTGCTTTGTTGTTCTTTAAGCTTTTTATTACTTTAATTACTTCTCCAAACGACACGATCCACAATTTCAATTTTTGGTGCTCCCAATAGCTGCACAAAGTTAACGTGTTACGTCTTATTTTATTACATTTACGTTTAATTTTCATTGTGAATGGAGCCTAACGTATCTTCATTGTGTTTTATTCAAATACATTTCCTTAGGAATCTATAACACATTGAACATAATTAAGGAGCATTCTGGAGAGGACTTCTGTTTATTTTCAAGAGACGAAAATGATTTGTTGCATAAATACAACATTGGAAAACAGAAAAATTCAAATTCAAATTACAGCAACAGCGATGGAAAAATTGTGTAAAAATAAAAGTACAACGAGGAAAGTTATCTTGTTTTCTTTTGTTCTTTATTATTCTAAAAGCGATACTTTGAAAAGATAAACAGAGAGAATAAAGAGCAAACGAAATATTGTAATGCAACTCAAAATAAACTCTATGAGGAAAAATAGGAAGAAAGTGGAAAGGTAGCAGTTTACCTTTAGGAGTTCAGGTAAAATAAAGGTCTGCAATTATAGATCTAAAGTAAAAGCATTTATTCGTTCCTGAAATGCACCTTTGCGATATTTCATGTGTTAAGTTTTTATTTCAGTAATGAACAAAGACGAATGAACCAGATAACGAGAGCTCATTTCATATGAACACTACAGTGTTCAATAAATTCAAAGTCTTAAAACACAATCAAGCTTTGTGTCAATCCTATTATAAAATATTTCTTTTTATTGTTGAGCTGCTGGTTTTATCTACAACTAAAATTATCAAATGACAATAGAAAAGTTAGAGTTTCTTAAGGTGTTTGTAACGAAACTAGTTGCTTGTTTGCTATTTATATACAAAATTCTACACATATAGAAAATACATAATTTCTCATCACATTGATCTACACATAAAAATATGTTATTCACATAACAACATTGAGAGCTTCACTTTATCATACAAAACGCATGTAAGCTAATGGCAGAGCAAAACACGAAAGAGTGCAACTAACAGTTGACAATCAAGCCCAGTTCATTGGCATACACTGCTTGTAAGCCATTAACGAAATCCAGATCATAATTTTTTTCTATTACTTCTAGCTCTGGAAACATTAAACTTTCCATATGCGATTCTAAATTGTATTGTCAAAAATATTTTTTGTCAGCTCAGAAGAGTATATGTTAAGAAAACTTCTGATTCACAACCTAAAATATAAGAGTTGGGTAAAAAGTAGTGGCAACATGCTGCCATTTGAAGGTCATAAGTCAGGTGGACGTAGGGTTTGTGTAGTTATTAATGGATTTACCCGCTGTGTCCTGGTGTTCTAGTCCGAGAAAAAGTCGAAAGCCGCAGTCCCGAACGGCAGTGGGAGAAGCGGGACTGTAATCGAAACCAAAATGAAAAAGGCATCCACTTGTAACACTATAAGCTTTGCATATATTACTTTCTTCGTTAAACCTAACCTAACCTAACCTAACCTAAAATTGCAACCTATGTGTTGTCCTCCTTAACTCTCTGGCTGCAATATGTTGTTCCTTATTACAAAAAATAATTTTTTTCAGCATGTTTCAACTTCCTTTTATCACTTTTTACGTCGGTCGTAGTGGTGTAGTGGCAACCATATTTGCCTCCTAAACCCAAGACCGCGGGTTCAATCCCAGCCAGGATTAGTGGATTTTTTCGGGCATAAAAAGTCTAAGTATGGAAAGTAAAGCCATGGGTCCCATGTCGTAGATTTGCGGCATGTAAAAGAACCTCAAGTCTGAAAGAAGAGGCCTCTGACCAGTATTTATTGGCCGTTTCACACCCTGATTTTGGATGGGACGCTAATGACCTGAGATGTTAAAGAGTGTCCGTAAATAAACCAAATCAATAAAATAAACTTTTCCCACGAGTTGTCTTATTAGAATTCGCAATAAATTCACACACAAAACACTAACCTTAACCTAACCTCGGGTAAATCCTAGAAACTGGTGGTTTGCTGCGACTTGCTACGGCCTGACGTTCTACGCTCACCTCCTCTCATAAATATAAATTGATAGCTGATTGTTTTTTTTATTGATTTATTTATGGACGCTCTTTAACATCTCAGGTCATCAGCGTCCCATTCAATTCAAGGCGTGAAACGGCCGACAAATTTTCCTCAGAGGTCTCTTCTTTCAGGCATGAGGTTCTTTATCGTGCCGTAAATGTAGGACACGGGACCCACGGCTTTACTTTCCTTTCGAAGGAAGCCATATTTAGGATTTTATCGCCCGAAAAAATCCATCGGTCCTGGTCGGGTTCGAACCCGCGATATATTTGAATGTGTGCTACTATGTCAGCGGTTAAATGGTTGTAATGGTGGTAAATCTCCTTAAAGTCTAGCAGAATGTACATACCATCATCTAACGGCAGAAATCGTAAGCAACCAGTCATGATAAACTAAATTAGTAATTGCAACAAAAAACTAAGAACTGGATGAACTATTCGGAATAATTACCAAGATTACAATAAGAGAGAAGGAAAAAAAAAAGATTGATCCGTGAGTTATGGAACACGACCTTCCAACTGAGTCCACATGCCATTGTGGTGGTTTATTCCCTACATCTGTTGAGGTCCACTACTTTCGGCTTTCTCCGCTGCCGCTCGGGACTGAAACACCAAGACGCAGCTATCTGCATGGCTAAGTGTCAGACGAGCTAGTGCCTTGAGGTTCAGAAGGATATTGCAAGCAATCTAAGACGTATTCACGAAAGTGGAAAGTGGATCCACGTTTTTGGATCAAAATGTGAAGCTACTCGGGGTCGCTGTGTACAGGGGCCGTTATCAGGACTTTGCAGCATTGTCCACATCATGGTTGGAAGTGTTACGTGATGCTTTTAGGACGACCCCAAATTGACAGTCACACTATTCAGCTCTTTGTTTTCCTACTGCGATATGATCATGACCTCTTCGCCAAAACGAAAGAACCATTTCGAGGGAAGCATTAGACACAAGTAACGTCATTATGCGTGCCGTAGGATGGTCACTTCAGACGATCAACAGAGATAGACGAAGGCGTCCACAAGCATGGCAGAAGGTGGTAACATGGGAGGGACATACATCGAAGTTTTTCTTTGATAATAACATTTAAAGCTCTGTTGCCATTACTTTTTATTCAACTGATGCGCCCTGTATGCCAAAATCGCGTTGCTCGTCTCTTGCTGTTTGTCCTCTCAGAAAGAGTACATAGAGATATACACCTTCCTGCCAACATAATCAAGCCCATTCTACACTATTGTTGTTGTACTTCAAATACAACATTACAGTCTGAACTAACATTTTCACATTAATAAATACCTAGATCGTTTCATAAAGTAGAAATGAACACTGTGATGCATCATTAACATTGGTTGATTAGCAAAAAAAAAAATATTTAAAAAAATAGTTTTAAACAGTATCCAAAAATACACACATACCTTTAAAATGGCTAAGGGTACCATTTCTTTGGTGTAACGTTTTGTTGCAAGCCTAGAAAAGTTTGCTCTTTTTGACTTCTTTTCAAACTAATGCTGAAAAGCTGAATGCTGGATAAACAGGAGAAAACTGCACTATACAAGTAAAATAAAATATTTTATGTATCTTTGAAAGGTTTCTTGTAAAAGTTACCCGTATCATTTCATTCAGTGTTCGCGGAAGTTTGGTGCTTGAGTGTTTGAATAATAATTGGTTCTGTGCGATTGCATTTCGAAATTAAATCGGTGTACCTTGTTATATTAAATCTACAGTCAAAGTTTTGCGAAAGTAAAAACAGAAGAAGAAGGATAACCATTCCAACTAGAAAGAGGAGTTCGCCAAGGCGATCCAATCTCTCCCAAACTCTTCACCTGTGTAATGGAGCATATGTTCAGGAAAATGAACTGGCATAATAATTTCGGAATCAACATAAACGGCAGTCGACTAACAAATTTAAGATTTGCCGACAGTGTGGTCTTATTAGCCAAAACTCCGAAAGTACTGCAAACTATGTTGGAACAATTATGTGAGCATAGCAAAATGCAGGGCTGTCACTAAAAAAACAGAAGACATAGTTAACTCCAAACGGACCTGATACCTTGATAAAAATACACGGAACAGTCCTCACAAGTGTGAGCGAATATACATACCTAGGACAACAGACTTCCTTCCATGATAAAATGGAAAAAGAAGTACGAAAAAGGATCTCATTAACCTGCAGAGCATTTCTGGCCCTTAAGTTTATATCGTTGGATCGATATGAGTGTCAGACATGGTCACCAACAACAAACAAAAAAACAAAAGAACAATATACCTACAGTACTAATAAATGAGTTATCTCAGACAACAGACATCGCACAAATAGCTACCAGAAGCAAATGGCAATGGGGCGGTCACGTCGCAAGAATGCAGGACAACAGGTGAATCTACAAGATCTTCATGTGGGACCTACGGATAGGAAAAAGCACACAAAGCAGACCGAGAAGAAGATGGACAGACCTCTCCAAGGAACACGCAGGTCCAGGTTGGTCAAGAGTAGCAAGAGGAAGAGAAAAATGGAAATCTCTCGAGAAGCAACTAGTGCAGTGAGAAATGGAGTAACCAAAGAACAAATCAGTCAGTGTCTTAAACAGCATACGAACAACTAGCGTGGAATAACTCACAACGTTAGGAAAAAGCGAGCTTTCCCTACTTGTTAGCAGCCCTTTGTGTTTAAGGGGCGTAATGTGCCATCTTTATCTTTATTTGTAGGTACACGCTTTAGTTTGATTAAAAATATGTGTTTGCTATGGAAGATGAGCGAGATCACTATTCCTAGCTGATAGCGCCAGCTTCAAGCTTTTTACCAACTTATCATTTCATTTCCTGATCATCAGTGTATGCTTCTGTGTGCTTCATTAGTGGAAACACGCTTTAAACACTATAAAAATACGCCAGCATCTGTGTTTCACCTTATACCAGAAAAAACATTTGAGCCTATGACCAGAAATAACTGATTGAAATATCCCTAGTAGATGTAACTTAAAAATCCAGAGAATATAAAGACTTAATAACTTCCAATTGATATCTTTCCCCGTTCCCTAACAAAAAGGAGAGAGAGAGAACTTAGTAACCGTTTCTTTTACAGCAGCTAACTATATTTTTATTTTTTCTGTCCTTTATAATGACTAAAAGTAATATTTATTCTGATCCTAAATAATTTTCATTTCAAACCTTCTTCATAAAAATTAATTTCACATATGGATTCTGTCATGGAAGCTTTTCAAAAATTCTTTTCCCAAATTGTTGTGGCAGCTTTCTACCCATTTTTCCGTTATTCAGCCATGTGAAAAAAAAAAAATGCTTATTAGCTAGCTTCAAGGAGCTAACGCCTCAAGAACTTGAGACTATTTGAACACGGCGGTCATTATGGACACCAGCAACAATGGTAAGTACATGCTGGAGACAGTAGGCGAGCTGCCGGACTTGCATGGGTCCAGGACTGCTACAACTCGGCACGGAGCACCAGTTCCCTCGTGAATCTTCATAGGCATTACATACAGCACGAATCCACGGGCTGAAAGCAAATATACACGTTCAAATAGAAGTAAATACATTAGATGTGTTAGAAATAAAACACAACACAACAGAACAAGAAACGTTTGAAAATCTGTTTGCGCAAATAAATGTTTTTAACGATTACTGCTGTTAAAATAATTTATAATACATATTAAATACATTGTATGTATTTAAAGACACAGTTTCTAAAACGGTTGCTACAAGTAGCGAGGGGTACAGCAAATCGTGGGGTTCTTAAAGAATTTAGTATTTCTAACGAAAGTGTAAATTTAAAAATAAGAACAATTAAATAGTGGTTTAAAAAATACGGGGGAATCAAGCTGTTCTTCGAGCATTTTGTCTAAGGGAGCAAATAATGGAAGGGTGGAATAATGGATGGGCATCAAAAATAAGGAAAGGCTAAGACAAAATTGGATTGGGGTATATTTGGTTAAGGGAAGAGGACATTACACGGAATAGTTGGAAAATAGTTAACAGACGTTTGCGAGATATAGAGAGACAAAATATTTTATATTTCCATTTCTTTTTGTTTGATTTTGAAACAAAGATACGATTATGTAGTCTTGGTCATCGTTCTGCTATCTGTATGTAATACTAATGAAATTGTATCGGATACCGCGGTTCGCTTTTTCGCTAGAGTCCCTGCCTTTTGTCACCTTCAAACCCAACATGTGAGAGAACCCAATGTACACAGTAGAGGTGTTCTGCTTCTTAAATACACAATGTAACTCAAAACTTTCTTTTATTTTTCTCTGTTTTAGTGAATGTAAAGATGATATCAAGGACTCAGTTCATAAACACGGTTACATTTAAAAATGTTTAACATACAAGGGTGGCCGAGGTCGTTAAGGCGCGGACTCGTGAGCGGGAGGTCTGGAGTTCGAATTCCGCACCGTTCTCCCTGACTGAGGGTTTTTCCAGGTTTTCCTCAGTCTCATAAATGGCAAATGCCGGGGAGGTACCCTAAACTTAGGCGTGGGACGCTTTCTTCCTTAAAAAAATACTCCTTTCTCAATTTATCATTTCATCTCGTATATCATCAGTGTTCACCTCCTGTGGTGCCTCAGTAGTAAAAACTGGCGTTAAACACCATTAAAAAAAATCTATCAGTGGCGATATAGCTCATTTAATTAATAGTATACCGTTAATTGTTGTGATTAAATTTCAATAATAATACTTATAATAATAATTCTAAAAACGTGGTTTCTCTTTCGTGATACTTACAGATAGAAAGAATTCTAATTTTGTTCCCCTAAGGCCACACAGTAATGCTTACGCTGTTCCTACGCGACGGACTTTTTCGCACCTCAGCTTTCGTTAAACAGAGAATAGAAACCCACAATCTGTATATGTTTAACAATAGTAGTGTGGAATTGGGAATCCGCAGTTTCATTCTGCCGCGAGCCGCCACTGCGAAAAACACTTGCTGAGTGGCACCAGATATAAAGGGAAAACAATATCGATATCATCATCATCATCATCATCATCACCACCACCAACACCACCACCACCACCACTCGAAAGCTTTACGAAATTTAATTTATAAAACAAAGTTTGCATAACCCCCGCGTTGTTTAAACCAAACATTCCGAAATTTTGTTATACAATTTTAAAAACCATCCATTTTATATGTATTGCCCTATTGTTCGTTACAACCTTCAGGCAACATTTACCAGAAACTTTCAATTCCAGGATCAGCACCGTGAACAAAACAAGCCATCATACCTGGCAGATCTGAAGCATGATGAAGTTTAAGATTCTCGAGAGCGTAGATGTTTGCGCCGAGTATGGTTGAATGAACTGCAAATTTCCCAGTCCTGCCGGCATCAAGTGACGGTGTGTCCAGACCCACACCAACCAACTCCTTGCGTCTAGCCAACTCCTTAGCAAGCTCCAGAGAGATACCTGTAAAGAATAGCAAAAAGAGCTATTTCCATAAAACGTTAATTAGGTTCTCAGATATGCACACAAAAGAAATGCAAGTTTATATTAAATGTTGATATGTTAGTTTCAATAATCCTACTCTTCTTCTTCTTCTTCTTCTTCTTCTTCTTCCTCCTCCTCCTCTTCCTCTTCTCCTCCTCCTCCTCCTCCTCCTGCTTCTTCTCCTCCTCCTCCTTCTTCTCCTTCTCCTCCTTCTTCTTCTTCTTCTTCTCCTCCTCCTCCTCCTCCTTCTTCCTCCTCCTCCTCTTCTTCTTCTTCTTCTTCTTCTTCTTCTTCTTCTTCTTCTTCTATGACACTATTGCCCATTTGGAGCCTTGGCCCATTCTCTAAGATGGCGGTTAATATATCATATAGAATTTAGTGAAGCTGACGTTGATTTTTACTACAGAAGGCAGAGAGATGGATAGTCAGCCCATCGCTTCCATAACCATCTAGTAGGGAACTGAGGTATTAATTTCAAAGCGATTAAACTTTTAATGTAAAAGATTTTCACAAAAATAAACGCAAATTCTGTTTGACCTCTACCATTTTGAATTTCTTTTATACTATTTGGATGGATAAAGAAATCAAAACATATATTTGCTCACTTAGTCCCTCAAAATACTCCTGGTCTTCTCATACCTTTTATAGTTTGTATCGAAACAATTAGAAACATTGTTGGACCCTTTCCGTTATTAATTAACAGTTATAACAGATTTTAATTTCAATGTACTAGGCTGTAATATACATGTTATATATACTTCCCTTTCTTATTTTTCTTTGCAATATCATTCATTTCACTCTACAAAGAGTGACAAACAATTTGATCGATACTATGAGGGACTATACATGACAAGTAAACAAACAACATTTCCTTATGTCATGATCGTCTGCGAAATGCTAGATGTGATTTTTTTTTTTTTTTTTCAGTTGCAATGGCTACTTAATAGAGGCAATTCTCTAGTCTTGGTCCCGTATAGTACTGGTTTATGGCCATGGAACTTTGCGCCTGAATATAACTATCATGAATTTTACGTGTGGAGCAGCGAACAGTTTGTGTCTGTTCAAAATACTTCAGAAATCGCCTGGACAGAGACTACAGCACACAGTGAGAGTGTCGCATTCGAGGAACATGTAGAGATGTGAGCGCTAAGATGAGCACAACTAATAAGTGTACGAATACAGAGGGTATTTTCGAGCTGATGATACAAACTCTCAGGGATGATGGAGAAGGACAAATGTATCAATTTGAGACCTGGAACCCTACTCCGTAAACGGTGGAGTCAAAAGTTATAAGCCAATATTGTCGTGGGATATCATGTAACAGTGGAACATACAACCTGTTTGTACGAAATAATACATTCTTTACATGTACTTGCTACCCCGCATGTAGACGTGCATCATGAGGGGTGGGGACAGGAAACTCCACTACTGTATATCGGAATGGTCAGTCGGAACATGAACGTCTGTGTTTGCCAGTTGAAGTGCACAGTCGATCAGCCTAGTTAAGTGAAGTATACGGTTGCGGAATATGTAGATATGCTTTTGTATGCGGACAAGGCAATGGGAACAGTAGGGAAGCTGACAGGTTGTATGGAGTAGGAGACATTCAACCCACACCATGTTTCCACCACTGTTCCAACAGTCACATAGAAGTGGTACCACAATACAATGATCGAGGAGAAGAAAGACGCAGTGTACGAACTACCGTCATCAATCAGCACTTGATCAGTTGCACGTGAAGTGGGTGTCGCGCACAGTGGTGTGTGAAAATTAATACGGGAACCGCAGTTACACCTCTACCATAGTCAGAAAGTGTAAGCCATGATTCCTGCTGATAGCAGGTCCTGTTTCGTGACCAGCTCGTTCACCTGATCTGACCCCACTTGTTTCTTATGTGAAAAATGTTGTGTACAAGACACAGTCGAGTCTGAAGAGAATCTCCTGGCAACACTTCTTGCTGCCTGTGACATTGTTCTAACGACACCGGGTACAACGGAACTTTGTGCCACTTTTTTTTTCAATTTATTTATGGACGCTCTTTAACATCTCAGGTCATCAGCGTCCCATTCAATTCAGGGCGTGAAACGGCCGATAAATTTTGCTGAGAGGCCTCTTCTTTCAGGCTTGAGGTTCTTTATCGTGCTGTAAATGTACGACACGGGACCCACGGCTTTACTTCCCTTCCGAAGGAAGCCATACTTTTACGCCCGAAAAAATCCATCGATCCTGACCGGGTTTGAACCCACGATCTTGGGTTTAGAAGGCAAGTATGGTTACCACTACACCACCAGGACCGATTTTGTGCCACGATATCATGCCTACAAGTAGCACTTTGTAAAGTTTTACAGATAAATAAAGATATTACATCTAAACACAACGAATTTCGCTTATAGCTTTCCATTCCGTCGTGTCCAGACCAGGATTTCTGATCTCAAATTCATACATTTGCCTTTCCTGAAAATTTGTATCATCAGATCGGAAACAACCTGCGGAACGTTCTTTATGAAGAGTTGTTGCGGGTGTACCCGTGGTCGTGGAGTAATATCAAATACAATCTTAATGAGTGCTTCAGTATTCCACACTCATAATTGGCGTAATTTGGAGTGACGAGATGTTCCATGCCATATTTACGATTCCCAGTAAATATGTGACAGGTGTAGGCAACTTTGGCCTTAAGGTCCATTGTTTTTTATATCTTTCTTACCGGAGTATTGTAGCAATTATTGCAAGACGTGTCATTCTTCACAGAGGACGAATATGCTACCAATATGATTGGGTACTAGTCATGTTAATGCCTATGTATGAGAATAGATCCATAAGTTTCCGGCCTAACCATTTTCTAGGTATGATAAAAACAAAAACTATATTTCACTTTTCAATATAGTTACCCTCTATTGCATTACATTTCTCACATCTTTGAATTAAATTTTCAATCTCTTCCCCCCAAAAGAGACAGAAGTTTTGTCTGCAAAATGGGCATAAACAGCATCCATAATTTCTTCATCACACTTAAATTTCCTTCCTCGAAAGTCCTTCTTGAGTTTTGAGAAGAGGAAATAGTTACTGGGAGCTAGATCTGGGCCGTAGAGTGGATGATTCCATCTCCTTGAAGCCGCATTTCTTCACAGCTTCCTTTGCAACAAGAGCAATGTGCACAGGCACGTTATCGTGAAGAAGGCGCACACTACCACTCAGCTTTCCTCGCCTTTTCTCTTTGATGGAAGCACGTAGTCTGTGCAGCAGGCCAGCATAGTGCTCCCCATTTACTGTGGTGTTCCTTGAAGTGTTCCTTGAAGTCAATGAAGAATATTCCCACACTGTCCCAAAAGATTGTGACCATGATCTTCTTGGTTAACTGAGTGACCTTGTCCTTTAGAGGCGGTGCTTCGCCGGGTTTACGCCACTACATTGATTCTCTTTTGGACAAGGGATCATAGTAGAGGACCATAGTTTCATCTCCTGTAACAATGGTTTGCAGAATTTCTCTCTCGTTGTCACGGCAGAGCTCCAGAAATGTCTGACAACAGATGACTCGTTGCTGCTTTTGGACTGAGGAAAGAAGTCTAGGCACCCATCTTGCACTAACCTTATTCATGTTTAAATGTTCATGAATAATTCGAAGGGCTGTTGTTTTAGAAAGACCCAACCTTGCTGCTATTTCTGTAACTTTGAGCCGCCGGTCTTCCATAATTTCTCTTTCCACAAGGGCGATGTTTTCAGGAGTGAACACCTCCAAGGGCCGACCTGCACGCTCTTCGTTTTCAATGCTTTCTCGACCCATTCGAGAAAGTTTGGCCCATTCTGTTACGGTAGAATATGAGGGGGGATACTTCCCCTTATACACCGTCCAATCGCTGTTTAATTTCATTTGGAGCAAGTCGTTCTTTTGTGAAGAACTTAATAATAGCTCGAAACTCCATTTCTAGCATGTCGCAATCTTCTACACATAGCAACTATATCTGAACAGCTGAACACAAGAGAGCGGAAGTTACAGTTGCAATTAATAGACAAGGTATGACACCAGATAAGGATATTGTGATGGCGATTATCCTTATAGGCGAGGCTGGATACTTATGGACCAACCCTCTTGGGAGTGATTATATAAATCAATGACTTCCAGGGTGCAAAATTGACGATGCTGGTGTGTTTCACGGCCTTCTGGATCTCTGGGTTTTGACCCGTTAGAGTATTCGTTGAGGTAGAGTAGGAACTCTCGTCTATGAGACCCCCATTTAAACAGAAGAAGTTGGTAACCGGGATAGATGCAGCAGAAGCAAAAAGCAGACAAACCTACAATCTTTGCTCTAATTAGACAGATGCAAGTTATATGTACATTTAAATGCAGTTACTTGCAAACCCTTTCAATAAAAGGAAAGTATCTTGTTGGTTTAGTCACTAAAGATGGGCATTCCACAAGGAATAAAAACAGGTGTTTATCATTTCTGTGTCTTGCACAATCTCTCAGAACTTGTCGTTCAAATATTTTGTCACCCTACATTAAAAAGTTTACGGTAAAATTTAAAAATAGCATTTCAAGTACTACCTAATGGTCTGGATTAGCAGGCAATATAATTAAAAAGGTACACTCTCAGTAAAATTTTAAATTTGTAATAGTGTTTAACAGAAATTTTTACCATTCGGGCATATATCAGGAGAGAAATATTAGGAAAGTATTCCAGACTATTGATGAAGACTAATCAATCCCCAGTAAGGAAGGTCCTAGCAGTATTCGAACCACAGATCTCTTATCCACCGGTTCATGCTTTAGTGATAAAAATGATGGTGATAGAATATACTCGTCATAAGCCCATGTCTGCTGCAAAATCTTCACGATGATTTCACAATTATAGAATTAATAATACTCCTGTTTTAATTTCCTGAGACCTGTTGCCTCAAAGTCGTTTTGGAAATTGAAACAAATCGTCAAAATAAACCTGCAACAACAACATTACTAAAGCTGGATTCAAAGGGGCATCTTCCGTTTTTACAATGTTTTAGATCGTTATCTGAAGTGCATTTTTAGAATATGGCTCTAAGAATAACGAAAGAGATGGGGGTTCCTTGGGAAAGAATCTGCACTAATTACAACTTGCTGGTTACAATGAGCCTCTCATTCAGAATAATGTTAAATACTACCCTGTAGTTAAGTTTCTTTAGCTAAACTCAGTCACTCTGTGAGCTAACCTGGAAAGTGCAGCTTGGAGGTGTCATTGGTTGTTGTGCCGAAGTACATTCCCTTGTTGGGATAGCGCGATGACCAACCGAACTTTATCAGCAGTACGCTTCTTTGCGGCAGTGGTCCGTTTTTCTTCTCCCATTGCTGCAGATGATAAGGTAGCAGCTCAAAATCTGCGTTGCTACGAACTTCCGAGGTAACATCCAGCAAAACTCCTAAAAGCATAATTTGGATGAGTACATGTCCACAATCCAAAAACAAAAAACATGAGAACAAAGGCAAGACAGAGTAAACACAAATATCGTCGATCTAATTGTACGAGTCTGGTGTTTATTAAACCTATCGATAAGCTGCAGCCCAATGACATTTTAATTTGGTTTATTTATGGACGCTCTTCAACATCTCACATCATCAGCGTCCCATTCAATTCAAGGCGTGAAACAGCCGACAAATTTGCTCAGAGGCCTCTTCTTTCAGGCTTGAGGTTCTTATCGTGCTGTAAATGTACGACACGGGACCCACGGCTTTACTTCCCTTCCGAAGGAAGCCATACTTAGGAATTTTACGCCCCGAAAAAATCCACCGATCCTGGCCGGATTCGAACCCGCGATCTTGCGTTTAGAAGGCAAGTATGATTATATTGCAAACCACGAAAAGAACAGATAAAATTCACAATTTACTTTCGTTCTTTAAACTTACACAGCTTTCAGAATGTGTAACTTTGAATTATAACAGAAAAATAAACCGCTTGTTCGTCTAACACAAAATCTAAACCGCATACCTTTAAGATCACACTTATGCTATTATACCAAGTACGACACTTTCAAATTTAGGATACAGTTGCACACACTGTTATAACCATACCGGGGTTATGTTGGCTGCCCTATGGCAGCTTTGGAACATTGAGTGATCGATCTCAAAGTCAAGCCTCGTCGAGATGAGATGCTCTAAAAGTGTTGCCAGTTGGTTCTGCAAATGATACGACTTCACTATTCTGAAATTAAATAATTTCCCGTCAATGGCCTGTGGCGAAAAGAGTCGGAAATGAACGAAAGTACATTAATCTTCTCCTTGTGAAAGGGCAGCTATACCTCATCTAAACAAGTAAATCGCGAAGCTATACTCAAGTGAAATGTTCATTATATTATATTGGAGTAAGGTATTAATGAAAACAATACTTTCAAAGGAATAAATTAAGCACCCCCAGCAGTTCTGAGATGGACGGCATTCGTCTTGCTAACATTGTAAAGTCAGTTTCAATTGACACTTAGTTATTTATATGGAACACAATCGAAAAACTTTAGAAAAAACTACAGCCTGCTAGGATATGAAGGACTGTTTGCTATCACAGAGGCGGCCCGGGTTCGACCCCAGCATTTGTGGCGGATAAAAAGTGTCTAGGTAGGTTTTCTCCGGGAACTCTGCCAATCATTCTGCTATTATCTTTTCATCCCAATCTTCACCTTCATTATTCGGCCTAATGTAATCCTCCGATCCTCCATTTCACATGGAGTAGCTGATGCCCTCTGCCGCCAGTGCCTGGTGGACAGGAGAGTTGATATTCTAGAACTCACTCATATTTGGAGGTTGTTTATTACATTAAAAACAGGACAAAAATCTATCCTATTGCACCGGGACCATGATGAATAGAGATGCACTACAATCTTAAGACACTATGGTAAGGCGGTTCGCGGTGCATGGTTTCCACCACATGACTGCGTGAATAAAGCATTTCACATATCGAATGGAAAATGTTTACAAGTATGTGGACTTCGTCACAAAAAAAAAAAAAAAAAAAAAAAAGTCTCTAGTACAATATAACAAAGACAACTAATTTGACACGTGCGCATCTCATGTTATAAAAAATAAACATAGTCCACACAGCAAAACAAAGATTTAAATATAAATTAAAATATAGCAAGGAACTAAAGAACGAAGCATAATATTTAGTACTGTCTAGCTATTTTCCACTGCCTAGCAAATATATTTCACTATCACTGTAAATGCAATAGTAAAATCATAAAGTTTTAGAGAGTTCCAAAGGAATGTGTGTGTGTGTCCGTCCGTCCGTTAACGCACTAGCGACCAATTTTTTTGCTTTTTCTCAACGAAACATGACCCATAACCATCAATTAACAAACGATTCGTCAAGTTCAATAATCAACAAAATTGAACCTTTGGGGATGGGAGTTAACAACCTAAAGAGATTTTTTTTTTAAAAAAAGTTAAAAATCGCTGTAGCAGCCCAATTTTTGTTTTTTCTCAACGAAACTAGAAATACATTTCTTAAAATTAAATAGACAAAAATAGTTTCCGAAAATCAGGGCAATCGCGTCACTAGGAGTGGGGGTTTACCCTAAAAAACGAGAGGGGGTTTAAAGCGAAATTTAAAAATCGCTCTAGCGGCCGCAAATATTTTTTTTAAAGAAACTCGGTATATGCCATTGAAATAAAGGAAGAAAAACAGTTTCTGAAAATCGGACTATTACGAGGGGGAGGGGCTACCTGAAACTCAAAATTTAAAAATCGCTCTAGCGGCATTAATATTTGTTTTTTCACAACGAAACTCCGTATATAGCCTTTAAGTAAAATAGGAAAAATAGTTTCTGAAAATCAGGGAAATCGGGCTATTAGGAGGGGTTTTATAGAAACCCCAATTTTAAAAATCGCTCTAACAGCACCAATAATTCTTTTTTCACAACAAAATTCGGCATATATCGTTTAAATGAAATAATAAAAATGGTTTCTTAAAATCAGTGCAATCAGATTATTAGAAATGGGAGTTCACCTGAAAAAGGGAGAGGGGGTTAAAGCGAAATTTAAAAATAGCTATAGCAGCCGCATTAGTAAAATTTTTAAACGAAACTCTGTATATGCAATTGAAATAAGATAGCAAAAACAGTTTCTGAAAATCAATGAAATCGGACTATTAAGAGGGGAACGGGTTACGTGGAACCCAAAATTTAAAAATCGCTCTAGCAGTACCAATAATTGTTTTTTCACAATAAAACTCGGCATATAGCATTTAAATAAAATCAGTGAAATAAAATTATTAGAAGTGGGGGTTCACCTGAAAATGAGTGGGGGTTAAAGCGAAATTTAAAAATCTCTCTAGCAGCCGCATTTGAATTATTTTTAAAAGGAAACGCTGTATATGCCACTGAAATAAAATAGTAAAAATAGTTTCTGAAAATCAGTGAAATCGGTCTATTAGAAGGGGGGAGGATTGCATGGAACCCAAAATTTAAAAACCATTCTAGCGGTTTTAATATTTGTTTGTTTTTTTTCGCAACTAAATTCCGTATACAATATTTAAATTGTGAAAATCAGGGAAATCGAGCTATTAGGAGTAGGGGTTTACCTGAAACCTCAAATTTAAAAATTGCTCTAGCAGCACCAATATTTATTTTTTCATATCAAAACTCGGCAAATACCATTTAAAAGTAATAAAAAATAGTTTCTGAAAATCAGCCAAATCAGATTATTAGGATAATAATAATAATAATAATAATAATAATAATAATAATAATAATATGGTTTCTCTTTTGTGGTATTTATAGATTGCGACAATTCTAATTTTATTCCCCTAATACCATACAGTAATACCATAATTTATTGCATTATTAATAAAGCCATAATTTCCATTTTATAACCTTTTTAAAGTTACTATACTAGGTGAGGAATTCGCTTAGTTTATGGAGCTCCTGCGGGAAGACTTTTTTTTTATATACGTTCAGCATTAAATAATTGTAGTTGTAGTTAAAATATTTTAATATAACAAAAAATGCGTTCAGATAAACTCACAAATAAAGTAAGAGCTATATCTCTGTGACGCTACAAAATGGTTATCCTTTGATTATATCGAATGCTGCACTGGATGTTAGTAGATGGAAAGTAAGGAGGTGGTGCTCTTTTGAGGATCCTCTCGCTGATTCACGCACGCAATTCCTAGTTGTCTTTTGTTGTTTGCTTTGAGCGTTGTTTATTCCAACATCGGGGATATCGCGTAGAATTCGAAGACATGTTACTATGTTAATAATGCTGCAAGAACTTCTTTAGATTTCATTTTGAGTAAGTAATAACTGTAAGTGACCAATCTGGGACTGATTACGCAACACCGTTTACCAGGTAAGAGGCTTTCATGTTTCCTGTGTGAATAATTTATATGGAAATTACTATCCCCTGTTCTTGAGCAATCACATTACGAAGAGCTTTGATATCTTGAGTAGCAAATTATATTCAATTGCTTTCCACTAACCTTGAACAACGAGATTATGCAAAGGGATGTCTCCCACCTTCCAACCAATCCTTGAAAAGTGATACGGTGCATCCAAATGTGTCCCACTGTGTTCTGCCATTTTGAATTCGTTCGCCGCATACCTAGTGAGACAGACAAAATGTACTCCCTTATCAAGGAATAACTTATTAATTAACTTAGCATTTTACTAATTGTTTAACGCACTTACCATGTGCCATCGTTTAAGGTTTTCTCTTCCTTCTTGATAAACTCGAAAGGCAGACTTGTGACCCAAGAAAGTGTCTTCTCATCGTAACCGTGGCCCAGATCGTAAACTTTGAGTGGCAGGTATGGTGACGGCGGTGGCGTTGCAGCACCATCCGAAAACGGACAGCTGGCGATTGTTAAAACAATGAACAGTACTTCTAACATGGCTGAAACAAAGATATTTCAAAGACGTATCAGCTGATTTATCATTATTGTCATTAATTATTAATGCACCGGCTCCTTTGATCAGGAATAACTTATCTTGGGTGTTGCTAGTTTATGCTACCTTCTATAACTATTGCTTAGTGGGTTTTTATTCATTAAAAACAAACAAAAGGTCTGTAGGGAACTTTTATCTTGCGTTTCATGTTTGTATTTATTGTTATTATCTGCAGGGGTATTGATTTGCAGACGTTTCAAAGAGTTTATGGAGCATTTTGCTCGGGGGAAGTGAGACAAAGCGATAAGTGGAGACCTTTGCCCAAGTGCATGCACTAGCCCGAAATGTCATATCTCTTCACGCGCGTTTCCAGAAAAATTTTTCGTATTTTATACTACTTATTATTGTTACGTTACAAAGTTTATAAAATATATTAGATAATAATTATAGTAAAACAATATATTAAACAACACAGTGATATATATACGCAGATATTCCATTACCAAACAACAGTACATTTGGAGATTCACGCAGACACACTGAGTCGTGTCAAAATCATATAATCAGCAGTTTCGTTAGCAGCAAGCCGTTGCTAAATGGCAGGCTAGTGAAATCACGCGAATTCGTTATGTTTATTTCGTTTATTTACGGACGCTCTTTTAACATCTCAGATCATCAACGCCCCATTCAATTCAGGGTGTAAAATGGCCGGTTAATTTTGCTCAAAGGCCTCTTCTTTCAGGCTTGAGATTCTTTATCGTGCCGTAAATGTACGACACGGGACCCAGGGTTTTTCTTCCCTTCCGAAGGAAGCCATACTCAGGATTTTTACGCCCTCTTAAACCCAAGATCGCGGGTTCAATCCCGGCAAGTGTCGATGGATTTTTTCGGGCGTAAAAATGCTAAGTATAGCTTTCTTCGGAAGGGAAGCAGAGCTGTGGATCCCGTGTCGTACATTTACTGCGTGTAAAAGAGCCTCAAGCCTGAAAGAAGAGGCCTCAGCAAAATTTGATGGCCGAATTACGCCCTGATTTTAATGGGACACTGATGACCTGAGATGTTAAAGAGCGTCCATAAATAAAAAAAAAAAAAAAAATGCGATTAATCTTCTGTCCATTGACGCCATTCTATCTACAGAGTCACTGATCTTTCCGCTGTCTCTACCATAAATCGTCCTTACACGGAGCACGGAAATACAGTGCAACTCTTGCTGCTTGCTGCTGCAAGTCCCGAGCGACGGCGGAGAGAGCCGAAGATAGTGCCACAGATATAGGTAGATAATAAGTCTTAAGCGAATAGTACCACGCACAGGATGCGCTATGAATTTGATGCTTATGATTTTTTCTGCTGCAATCAAAGGAGATTGGCCATTACAGTGATTTATCCGCCCCTATTAATTTATATTTACGAAATACAAATGAGTCCACCGGTTTCCAGGATTTACCTGGGGTTAGCGTTAGGTTAGTATGTATATATATATATATATATATATATATATATATATATATATGAACTGCGAATTCCAATAAGAGCAGATTTGCCACCGTTACAATATTTTACCGCCTAACAATCCCCTATCAATTTATATTTAAAAGTTACGGAGGACAACGCATAGATTAAACTATGTTTAACATTAAAAAATAATAATATATGCAATATTTACACTGTCACAGTACTTCGGCTCTATTATCGCTCAGGACTTGCAGCAGCAAGCAGCAGGAGTTGCACTTGATTTCCGTGCTCCGTGTAATTTATGGTAGAGGGAACTGAAAATCGGCGACTCTGTAGACAGAATGGCGTCAAGGGACAAAAGATTAATCGCATTATAAGGAAGCTTTCCTTGCTCATATTAACCCAAGCAAATTAGTTGCTGCATTTTGCATATGCATAAACGCTACCGTCGTCTGCTCAGAAGCTGCTGTTAGTTGATCTTCTCTTGTTTTTATTTTTGATTGGCTAATACATACGTATGCGTCTTTTATTGTGAATCCTACATACTATTAAGTAAACGTGTTACGTCTTATTTTATTACGTTTATTTTCATTGTGAATGGGGCCTTATACTGTTAAATGTTATAATCCCATTTTACAGCAGTTTTCATACAGCACAGTAACAAAAATCACGATGTGAAAGAATTTTATTAAATAAACTAGATAATGAATCCTAAAAGTTTAACAAGCTGATTCCTGCAGCATGCATTAAGGAACAGCATAAAGACTCTTGTGGCTTAAATGTCAATATGTATTTAAACACTTCAACGCCAATTAGAATAGCACCAAATTAGAAATGCATTATTTTCTTGTAGCCTGCTGTTTAGTGAGTAATAAATCGGCAGCAGCATTTGAAAATATAAGAACGAGATAAATTCTTTAATACAGAAAATTAATCAATAACTTTGCTTCGAAATAGGAAGGCAATCCCTTAGATATATAGCTGCTTTTTCAATTGAAAACATAACGTCTTGCCCTAGACTTTACAAAGTCTACCAATTCTTATTTCAATTTATAGTGATCTTCTCGAGTGTTGTTTGACTGTTGGAACTGTGAATAGTTCATTTAGTTGAACGACTATAAAAAAAAAAAAAAGACCAATAATCAATGCCTCATAACTAGTACAGAATTTTAATGCAAATGCATATACTTCTCTTCTGCCAGAAAGTATGCTCACTGGTATGTGAGTTAATTACTCGTATAAATTTCCAACATATTAAGCAATATTTTATGTTGCTTATAATGCACATTTTGCTTGTTTTGATAATAAGCATAATATTTCAGAAGTTTGCGAATTATGCTACATATTTGCTTGTTTTACATGCATATTTTACATATTTTTTTAAAAATTTTATGTTCATATTTCATTTACAAATACAATATTTCCACCGAGTCAATCATAAAACTTGGCAGCAACGCAATCAATAGGTCACGTCACATTGATGAATCCTTATCCGGTCACAGTCGCTCCCTCACGTTATGAAGGTGGCTGTTAAGGAGTTCTCGGAACTGAGTTCAAGTGCGGTGGTTATATTTACACGTAATATTAAGTTTAGTTTAAAATTTATTATTTTGGGTCTTTTAAGATTTATAAAAATGTAAACTACTACTGTACGCAAAAGAAAGCATTTCAAAATATTCAACCGTT
Organism: Metallyticus violacea; assembly: GCA_030762175.1. Taxonomy (NCBI): domain Eukaryota; kingdom Metazoa; phylum Arthropoda; class Insecta; order Mantodea; family Metallyticidae; genus Metallyticus; species Metallyticus violacea. The sequence goes on from CM060841.1 coordinate 22,285,345, forward strand.
AGTAGTTTTGCAAATTCAAAAGTTTTAACGCGCTGGGAATATGGTTATGTGGAGCTCTATATTACATCAAACATTTGGAAACAGCTAGGAATGTAGTAAATATGCTTGATCCAAATTATTGTTCATCAGTTGAAATTGTTCAAGATATATTAAAGAACACAGCCGTTTTTACCTTACCTTTCTTACATACGAGTATCTGTATAGATCTCTCACCTTCCTTCCGCTATTAGCTTTTAGAAACCAACAGTGTTATTGTGCCCGTGGTTAATATAATTCAAAACCACTATCTCAAAATAAATTCTGTGCCGGAAGTGTTGGCAATGTAGTGAAGAAAAAATTACATAGAATTCTTTAAAAAAGAGTTAGAATATTATCAATGTGTGAGAATGAAGGAATCAGCAGGTAAACGTTCCGAACTTCCTAGTGAAATACCTCTAAAAGAAGATCAATTGTCACTCTTGTATATGTACCTGTTCCTGTGGGATTACATAAAGTTGCGTTAAAATTTTATTTTATATCAATATGATGTCTTAATACTTTTTATAAAGGCACATTTATGTGCATGTTATGGAAGTTTTCAATGCATAAATGCATACATATTAAAGGGATTATTAGAACATAAATTTTCTGTCCCTACCATAACGTAGAAAAAAAAAACATTAAGAGCAAGACATGCAAATAAATAAGCAAGTATAATATTAGTATGATTACGTGATTATTATTATTTCAAAACAATGCTGCAGCATACAAAAATGGCAGTAATCGTTTAACAGTTCATTATTCTCAACACATAGCAAGGGAGCAGTTCAAACTTAAGTCAAACCATCGACAGCTTATAAAAAACTTAAGTTGCAGATGCACACGAAGAGCAAGTATAAACTGTTTGATTTCTAAATTAACTTTTGTTTCGCTGTAATCCTAGATCGTGCATTTCATTTTCAATGTCGTTCTAGAACAGATCTCAATTCAGTTTGTGTTGATGGTGATGCTGAGATATAAATATTAATGATAAGGTGCCCATGCTGATAACGCGGCAAAGAGTGACAAGCTTCATGACTCACTGAACTTCATGGCTTGTTTTAAACGCCATCTTTCTCGGTCCGCTGTGTCATTTATAGAGTAACCCGATCCTGAGGCATTATTTTACGTGCAGCAACGCCCTTCGTCCAAGTAAGGATGCAGTCTAGTTTCCACGAGATAATGCTTCCAGACATTACGAAGTAACTTATTGGCAAAAACGAGGTCACCACTTCACAGGAAGATATACCGCGGATGCTAAAAATGCATACGCACTTTCACAGTACATATCTATTTAATATACTTCAAAGTTGGACCGAAAAACAACAGTAATGTGTAGTATGATGTTCTGTAAACAGATGAGACTCACATACATTATGATAGCTACGCGACAGGTAAATCAACAATGAACAAATGAAATCGAGATTATCGTATGATGTTCGGTAAACAGATGTGACTCACATTACGTTATGATAGCTACGCGACAGGTAAATCAATAATGAACAAATGAAACCGAGATTATCGTATGATGTTCGGTAAACAGATGTGACTCACATTACGTTATGCTAGCGTTGCTACGTGACAGGTAAATCAACAATGAACAAATGAAGCCAACATTATCGTATGATGTTCTGTAAACAGATGTGACTCACATTACGTTATGATAGCGTTCCTACAACAAAATGGAGCCAATATTATCGTTTGAACAGCGAAAAGCAATTTTGAAGTGGTATTGCAAAACCGAGAATGTTGTTGAAGCTCAAAGGCAATGGAGACTTGTGTACAGAACAGAACCGCCAACGCGAGTAACAATTGCATGCATTCGAGACAAATTTGAGACTCATGGTACCGTATGCGATGTTCACAATGGCAGATTTGAGCAGACCAGCTACACTGGCAGCACTTCGGAAAGAAATTGAAAATACATGCGCTGCAATCGCTGAGGACACTTTCGCAAACGTTGCTCAATCAGTAATTCAACGTACTCAGAAGTGTATCGACGCCGATGATGGGCACTTTAAGCAACTGTTATAACTGTAAAAGTCTAAGTTGATTAGTGCTCATCAATTTCTGTTTGTGTGAATTCAGTTTTGTTATGTTAACCAGTTTTTTCTTTGCTTGAAGTTTGTATACATTTTTTGGCACTCTCTGTATAATAAATATGTTAATGATGGAGAGATTGTCAAGGAATATCTTGGTGCACAGGAGAAGTTTGGATGAAAAAGGTCATGGGCGCTTGAAATCCAGGATATTGTTGAAAACATTGGTAGGGGAAGATTGTTGGGTAAATTAGCAACATAGATACAGGGCGTTTCGAAAAGAAATAAGGTATTGAAGATGTTGAGAAACAAGAAATATTTGCAAGCTTTAGGGAGAACAGTTCATTGAGAATGTATCGAGAGATAAAAAGAGCTTGGGGGAGGGAGAAGTGCCTAAAATTTGTGATAAATTCGGGAGGGGAGGTTTCGCTTGGGCCAGATCAGGAGTAAGGAATTTAAGAGAGCTGAGAAAAAAATGTGGCTGAACGTAATAATGTGTACCATAGCATAATATATTGTGAGCAAACGAAATGTGGAGATTACAAATATGGAAAGAGAAATGGAATAAATTTGAGGGAGAAATTTTAATAAGGAAGCTGTTTGGAATTAAAGAAGATAAAAATAAAAAATAATGGGAGATACTTGGGTAACGTCAGGAATAAATGATGAAGGAAGGTTAGAAGTATTACAGGAGAAGAGAGTTTAGATATAGAGTCTTAGTAAACATTTGATAAATAGAATAAGAATGGAAGTAAAGAAATTGATTATGATTAGGTCTTCAATGCATCAACAACCTGGGGTTATGATATATTGGGATTGGAAACTGTGTAGGTAGGTAACTTTTGATGTAAATTACGGTAGGTCAGTTATTTTATAATATAATTGCTGCTATATAAATAAATAAATATAGAGGTACTTGGCAATATAAAAAAGCTCAGTAACGATATTTCGTAAACTGTGAAATAATGCAAATACATTAATTGTAATATTGCTTGTGTTTATGGAAACAAATGCATATACATATTCGTATTGTACAAAATAGTGAATTAGTGATCGTTTATTTCTCAGGGCTCTGAAAATGAGCAATTAAGAAATGCAACGAGGTTAATAATGTCTCGTTCTGTTCCGCGGTTAAACTCTTTAGGGATGCAAGTTCATCACATTTAACCCTCCAAAATCTTGACAATATCTTTTCAACTACGAAAGAATAATTAAAGTTAATAATTTCGGATCTGTGACATAACTCATTGGGATTTCAACAGCTGACCGAAGTAACCATGTTTGTTCTTTGAACTGAGAAAATGCTAAAATAAACAATTGAAGTCATGACATAACCATCTAGTTTCCAACAAACGATTTAAGTAATTCTTTTACAAATTAATCAGAGAATTGAAAATATGAAAATCAATTCACCTACACAGAGATTATGGAGGGTTGCTCTGTCAATTGAAGTACTGGGTAGATTATGACCTCATAATTTATCTGAATTGCTCTACCATATGACATCTCTTTCTTTGTAATCTTAAATTTTGTGAATAGGATATACATTCAGATATTAATAGACAATTTGCCATGTATGAAACATTTGAACATATCCGCCTGCGAACTAGGGGTATGAAATGTATTCACTCAATAATACATTGAAGAACTTGCTCTCGTGCCTGCATGCATAGCCCGACCGAGTGTGGAATGCTCACCACTGTTTCTAAATTACCCGCACTACTCCCACATTTGATTCTGTGAAATGCATAATTCCCCATATTGCGCCTTCAATCTGCCACGAGTTTCAAACAGTTTATGTGCTCGCTGAATAACTGATCGCTGCTTTTACATGAGAGATGCAGACATAGTTTAAGAGTAATGCCGTCATGAACTACTTTTGCGAAATATGTGTTATTTGTTTAATTCATTATCACTTTAACATGTCTACAAGAGTCGTTCGTTCCAATGGAATTGGCTGAGTTGTGCAATTAACATGTAATTCATTATCAGATTGACCGCCACGGGTGGCCGAGGTCGTTAAGGCGCGGTGTTTAACGCCCGTTTGTACTACTGAGGCACCACAGGCGGTGAACACTGATGATATGTGACATGAAATGATATATTGGGAAAGAAATTTTTTCTTAAAGGAAGAAAGCGTTCCAGGCCTAAATTTAGGGTACCTCCCCGGCATTTGCCATTTATGAGGACTGAGGAAAACCTGGAAAAAACCTCAGTCAGGAAGGACGGTTCTGGTGGGATTCGAACCCAGACCTTCCGATCAGTAGTCCGCGCCTTAACGACCTCGGCGGTAGAGAGAGGGTAAAACAATAAAACAAACCAGCCATACAACAATACACAAATCGATTTAAGAGGACATTACTTACAAAATTTTCAAATAAAGTGTAGAAAATGCCCGCCTTCATCCTCCCACGCATTTTTGGCATCTCTTTAGGAAATTATTTGTCACTCGGTGTAGTTTCTTTTGAGAAATCTGGACAGTTTCCTGGCGAATATTATCTTTTGAGTTATTGTATGGTGCACTGATTCGTCTAGTATAACTTTTTTCAATTTATCCCAGAGAAAATAATTGCAGGCTGTTAAATAGGAGTATCGAGAGGGCCGCAAATCCCTACTAATAACTCTGTCTAATGAAAGTACATTGCGAAATGATCTCATGGAATTGTTCGCTTTGTGAGCAGTGGCAGAGTCCTGCTGAAAAAAGGAATGACACGCTCCCTGTCGGTTAATTCTCTAACAAGGGATTAGTATGATATTCACATAAGTAACAGTATCAACTGTATGCTAAAAAAAATAATAATCTTATGATTCTTTCACCACTGAGTTAATACATATGAATTATACATATAGACACGATGTGCCGTTGTAAACACATGGGACATAATGCACTTTATGTATACTGTCGAATTAATAAACAAACAACACAACACACACCCGAGAACAGCTGCGCTACGACTGCGACAGTCAGCAAGGTCAACAAGTAAACAAGCAAGCTTCCTACCCCCTCCATGGCGCGGCAAACGCTCGCTCATAGGAAAATCACCGCACCGCGGGAGAATGCATCAGTGCTCGCGCTGTAGCAAACCTGCCTAAATTATTATTATTATTATTATTATTATTATTATTATTATTATTATTATTATTATTATTTGTACTGCTTTTGTACCTGATTCAGTTTTTTGGCGTTTTCCCGTCTCCAAATTTCGGCCCCGTACGTTATAGTTCACCTAACAACCGCTCTGTACACTATTTCCGTTATTCTCAGCGATGTTTCCCGTATTGTTACCAAAATCTTTAATGCTGTCATATTTTTAATAAAGCAAGAGCTTCTTTGTTGTATTGTAGTTATGAAGACCGTTGTTGACCGTTGGGAACACTTCCCAAGAAGTGGGGTTGACTGCTATCGGATCACTACTCGGGAGGACCCTTTCCGCACTTCTTGACCGCCGCATAAGATCTGAAGCGGAGATCGCCTCTGTGCAGTGGAACCTTCCGAAACATTGTCCTTCTTAATGAGGCGATCAATTAGGGCAAGAGGCATGAGGGAATGACGCTGGCTGCGGTGCATTTAACGAAGGCCGTCCTCCGTGGATTGCAGGTTCAGGGTATTCCTCCTTTCCTGATTAACTTTGTGGGAGACATGTACCGGGATACATTCTCAGAAATAAGCTCCGGGGAACGCTTATCCATTAAAAGAGGTGTGAAGCAGGGTGACCCACTATCACCTCTCCTGTTCAATCTTGCCATCGACCTGGTGTTGCGGTCAATTCTTGTAACTCGCTTGGCCAGAGGCTTGGCAACAAACTTCTTAACATCTTGGCCTTTGCGGACGATGTTGTTCTGGTAGGCGGATGTCCGGGGGACGTGCAAATTATGGTGGATGAGCTATGCCATAGTCTTCGCCCTCTTGGCCTTGCCATATCTCCGCCAAAGTCCTACTGTTTTAGAATCGTGCAGGGAAGGAAGTCTTGGGTCATGACGGACCCAGGGTTGGCCGTTGATGGGGAGAAAATAGCCTCAGTGTCACACCATAGGATGTTCTCAAGTACCTGGGAAAAAACATCAACCCTTGGAGAGGTCAGGTAGGACAGCTGTTCAAGAACCACCTGCGTCTTGCTAAGCTCCCGCTTAAACCATGGCAGAAACTGGAATTATTGACAAGATACGTAACACCTCGGTATTTGTATCTTTCAATAATTGAGCCTCCCTCTCAAACGCTGCTGACAATGGTAGATAACCAGCTGAGGCAGGTGGTTAAATCCATCTTACACCTGCCCAGGTAGGTCTGCACGACGTTCTTCTATATAGCCGTAGCAGAGATGGTGGAATAGGATTGCCTAAATTGGCAAGTCTCACTCCCCTCGCATTCTTGCGTGCTGGGAAGAGGCTCCTACAGACGGCCGATGACTTCCCAGAGCAATTTTTGAGGAGGGGAAATTAACATCTAGGCTCCAGGGAGTGGCGCAATCGGTGTGATTCACCTGCCCGTGTACTCTTCAGAACATAAACTTCCACAAACTGGTCATGAAGGCGAAGCAGTGGAGCGAGTGGTCCTCATGCCCCTCACAGGGGAAGGGGGCTGGTGCATTCTACGGCGATCCGATTGGTAATAAGTGGCTCCTAAAACCGTCGATATTAAAACCATCACGGTTTACGGAATCACTTAAACTTCGAACAAACACACAAGTTTGTTCGGGTCGTCGAGGGAAGGTACCACCAGACGCCGAGACCAACTGCCGGCGTTGCGGTGCTGCGGTGGAGGCAGCAGGTCATATTCCTGGCCTGTGCGTATCCACCAAGCCCACCAGAATTAGGAGGCATGATAGGGTGGTGACGGAGGTTTAGAAATAAATCGAAACCTTAACCCCTCCGGTCACCGTGTATCACGAGCAAAGCGCCAGCGCCCGAAACCCGACCTGGTAGTTGTCAAAGGTGATGAAGTTTTCATCACCGATGTCACTATCAGGTATGAGGATGGAGATTCCTTGGCGAAGGCGGAACTAGAAAAGGCCGAGAAATACCAGCCTTTCGAACTCCCCATCAAAGCTGAACACCCGGAGGTTAAATCAGTAATGGTTCAACCTCTAGTGTTTGGGTCTAGGGGAGCTGTTCCCCCGGAAACAAGTAATTTCCTTCAGGCATGGGGTTTTTCCCGCAGGCGTATGGAAGAAACGTGCTTAACAATCCTGAGGATAAGCTTGAACATCCATAGCTCATTTCTGGAGTACGCAAATAAGCCCGGCCAGGCGAGTGCATGCTTTTTAATTAGTTTCCTCTTTTAAATGTGGCGTGAATTAACTTATATTTTGGTTTTTACATTGGCTAGTGCCTCCTAATCGACCATTTAAGTTTCCTTGAAGCTGTCTTTTTAGTTTTGGGTTGTTTTGTTGTTAGTGTTAATTTTATGTATTAGTTTTAAGTGTTAGGCAGCCTCCTTGGTTTGTAGGGGAAACTAAATACGTTAGTTAGAGTCTAGGGGCTGTGGTGACGGGCACCAACATAACCCGGAAATAGAAGCCTTAAGCTTCCAGAATACTAACCAGGAAGTGTAAATCTAGCAAATAATCCAGCAGTCTATTTTCCATTGTATCTCAGAAATTTATACAGCTATTAATATGAAAGTTTTATGAAATATTAATACTTAACTAAAGATTCTCTGTAATTTTTAATTTTCTAATGCACATAAAAAGCTTTTTAAACAAAAATAAATCTTATTTCTCGATAACTTAAAATTCTGACATAAATGAGCATTTTTCTCAGGATTGGCTGGACCAAACTTGTTAAAAATTTGCACACACATAATGTATTAAAATGTGAAGTGTGGTAACTATAAATATTTAAATATCGCTATTAGATGATAAAAATCAATTAAAATATTTCAATTTTTTATTTTTTTCCAAAATTGAAAATTAATTTCTACTTCAAGCAAATAGGCAGATATATTATTCTAGTTTCAAGGATAGCATCTTATCTACAGTTTAAGAAAAATAATAACAATAATAACAGTAATTCCAATTCCACCAATAGTTCATAAGAAAAATACTTGGTTACGTTTTCAAATTTTAACAAGATTTTATTTTGGTTTAAAATGTTTTAAAAAACTTTTTATGCGCATTAAAGAATTAAAATTTACAGAACACCTTTAGTTAAGTTTTCTTAACATCTCTAAAATTTTTCATATTGATAGCTTTACAACTTTCTGAGATACATGTATACAGTTGCATTCTTTGCTAGATTCACACTTCCTGGTTACCTTAAGACTCGATAGCTAAATGATGGATGAATGCATTTTGCATGCTTATGGGCTATTTGTTTTAAAACGTTTATTTTGCATTTCAACGGCTCATATGAATTCAGTTTGAATTCTTGTACGTTTGTAACAAAGTGGAAAACAAAGAGAGGGGGAATGGTGCCATGGCAGAAAGTTAAAGATGGCTGGTAACATAATTTACTCCAAATAAAGATGTAAAATCTTCCAAAGTATTTACCACGGTAGTGTTCTTGATGACTAGAAGACTTAATCTGGCCTGAGAAAATGCCCATATTCGACCTGCGTCTTCCGTATTTGCGGATGGACGAGGTGATTTCACCAATGACGTCATGTAAGTTGTTGTCCTTGACCACATTTCCAGTCAAGAAATATAACAAGTGCTTACTAATAAGACCGGGTAGTTTAATCACTACGCCTATGATATTCCAAAGCTGCAGTTGTTTTTATTTCAACTGTGGTGTTCTAGGCTTGTTCCTTGAAGGAGTGGTAGAGAAGAACCATATAATTGCTTTGGCGGAACACACGTAATAAGTAAGCAGCAAAAGAGTGAACACTGCTTCGTGATGACTCCATTTTCTCCCATTCAGGATGATATAATAGATCAAACCCACATCGAGCAACCTGCTCCCTGCGCCAAGTCTTGCGGGTTATGAATAGCGATGATGAATCTCCTTCCGGCGTCTGCTCAGATCATCAACTGATGAGGTCACGCGTTGTGGTTACGGAGCGAAAGGAAGTGCTGACGCTTATGACGTTAGTGTGATTACTACTCCGATTCTTTTTCCTGTTCCTTTTCGTTCTTTTCAACTGAAAATGCCAATCCTTCATGGCCCTTTAAAAGTAACTGCAAGAAGGAATATCTACGCTTTTACGCAAAATATAACAATCAACAAATTCCCTCATGTGTCATGTTGCACGCAATAAGTTAATGTATTAGTCTTGAATTATTAGAAAGCTAGTAATATTTCAAAGCTCTTTCATTGAGAACAGGAGTTATCAAAAAGTTTTGCGGAAATAATTGTAAAGAAATTTAAATGTTGTTTTATTGTGATAAAGATAAAAATTGTGGTTTTTACACAAATGTCTGGGGTCCAATGTTGATCCAAAATAAAGTACTTAAGAGCTTTGATTAAAATGTGATTCTAACTTCCATGTGCCCCTATAACTTTACCGGGTGTAGTAGTAGTAGTAGTAGTAGTAGTAGTAGTAGTAGTAGTAGTAGTAGTAGTAGTAGTAGTAGTAGTTTCTTTTGATTGATTTATGGACGCTCTTTAACAGCTCAGGTCATCAGCGTCCCATTCAACTCAGGGCGTGAAACGGCCGACAAATTTTGCTCAGAGGCCTCTCTTTCAGGCGTGAGGTTCTTTTTCATGCCGTAAATGTACGCCACGGGTCCCACGGTTTTACTTCCCTTCCGAAGGAAGCCATACTTACGATTTTTACGCCCGAAAAAATCCATCGGTCCTGGCCGGGTTCGAACCCGCGATCTTGGGTATAGGAGGCAAGTATGGTAACCACTACACCACCAGGACCGACGTAGTAGTAGTAGTAGTAGTAGTAGTAGCAGCAGCAGTAGTAGTAATAGTAGTAGTAGTAGTAGTAGTAGTAGTAGTAGTAGTAGTAGTAATAGTAGTAGTAGTAGTAGTAGTAGTAGTAGTAGTAGTAATAGTAGTAGTAGTAGTAGTGGTGGTGGTGGTAGTAACGGGCATTTTATTGCACCAGTTTTACAATACATTCAAATAAATACAACTGTCGCATGGGCTACTGCCGTACATACTAATATCTCTCTCTCTCACACACACCCACACATACACACACACAGAGTAATCTACATGTATACATACAAATATACAAATACTTTGATATATTTACGTTTTCTATTAATAATTTTATATACAAATGCATAAACGTGAATGGAACTCTTACTCTTGAGCCCCCTTCCATTTACTCACACCCCTTCTCCGACTCCCCCTATTCTCTATAGCCATTAACCTTTGTTAACTTTGTCGGGTCTTCTCTAGAAATATTCCCAAATTGTGTATCTGGCATGCACCAGCACTTCCCGGCATAAGTTCAAATTTCTATTGGAATTCAAAAATTGGGGTGATAAACCCTCGCTTCTTAAAATCTCCGATTCCCTGCATTCTGCCAAAACGTGCCTCCAGGTTTCGCTTTCTCCGCACAATGGGCAATCTCTTTCTCCGAGAGCATTAACTGTTTAGTTTCCTTTCCAAGCCCCTAATATAAACCATGCGAGATCACTTCTTTCTTCTCTGCCACAGATATCTAAATAATCCCCCCTCCCCCACACACACCGAATGTATTTGAGCCTTCAGTACCGAATGTAACAATAAGGCATGGCCAAACTTTCTTCCTTGCACGCACAAGAAGAAAACATATTATATGGAAGTAGGTCCCGAAACGCTTTATTTCAATGTAGAACTCATTTTCTACAACTCAGAAACACACAGGAATAGAACGTGCCGAATACCACATGAAATTCTTTTCATATGAAACGTTTAAAATGCCCTCCGCTAGTAATGATACGTGCATCAACCCGCCGTCGAATGCACTGATGTATCATCCCTGGGGGCATTGCGTATTGTTTCGCAGCCTTCCACAATATGGGCACTATGATTCTCTGTATCTTGTACCGGGGTTCGATACACAAGGGTTAAAGTCTAATGGGTTTAGGCTCGTAGTGAGTGCAGGCCAGGGAATTGCTCCATTTTTACCCATCCGTCAGCCAGGAAATCTTTTATTTAGGGCATTTTGAACATTTTTGAGAAAGAAACATTTTCATGTAGTATGCTGGTACGTTCTGTTCTTGTGTGTTTACGTGATTAATGTACTATGAAGAGTTGTAGATAATGGGGCTCTAACATGGAAATAAATCGTATCCGGACCCATGTCCACATAACAAAATTTCTTCTTATATGAGTGAGAAATGTGTCCTGAAAGTTTGGCCATACCTTATTGTTACACCCGGTATATCAAGTTGACCACAAAGTTTTTTTTCTATAAAAATTTCTCAAGAGATGCTAGGCTATGGATCGTTTGTTTATATTTGTTGATTCTTTTGGAGAAAAAGTTTGAATGCTAAGCCCGTAAGTGAAGAAATATGTCAGGTAGGGAAGGTGAGGATATTGTCAGTCACTTGACAGTATTAGTGAATTGTTAGGACGGTTTCGTGTCTCCGAAACAACAGTAGCTATACATCCGCACCAGCTTGACAGTCGAAAGTAGATCTACATGAACTTTCAGGCCCTGCGACGGATTAATATTTCTAAATCACTTCTTAAAACTTCCTTAGACAACCTATTTTGGAAAGGCATAGAATGTGATGAAAAATGCCTCTTGTTCCGTAATTCTGAGAAGAGAAAACAACGGGGGAAAAAACCTCGCTCAGTGGTTTGTCAAAATAGCAAATTACTTTGTGTTTAGTGATCAAGATTATCACTATCCAATCCGGGAATTGGAAGAAATAGAAGTGCTACCTTACCCAACATACAGTCCAGACATTGTGTCCTGTGATTATGATTTATTCCGGTTCATGACAACATTTATTCGAGGAAGGCAGTTCGATAATATTTACGATGTCGAAAACACATTTCAGAGATTTTTGCCTTTTCAAGGATTGGTGTTGCCAACAAATTCGAATGCAGGCGGAGTAATGGATGAACGTCTTCGAAAATGATGACCTATATTTTAAAGAATAATAATGTTGTATTATGTTATGTTAAGGTACCAGTTATAAGGAAAAAACTTTCTGGCCAACCTAATAACATTGGCGTGAACACGGTTTCACTACCGTTAACAAATACCGCCACGGGTGGCCGAGGTCGTTAAGACGCGGACTCGTGAGCGGGAGGTCTAGGAATCGAACCCCGTTATCACAATCCTCTCTGACTGAGGTTTTTTCCAGGTTTTCCTTACTTTGAACATTAAGAAGGGTTCTTACTCTGCTGTCTATTCATAAAGTATGTGTGTTTACTTCAATTGGAGGAAGCGATTGCAAACTACGATGCTCAAGGTGTTCCTTAAAAACTTGCTATAAGGACTACGTGTTTTAACGAATAAGTCAATTTAAATAAGACCAATTATTTTACTGTGATTGTTGCAATTATTTACACTATCAACAATATTATAAAATCAAACTTTTTCAGGAGCTGCTTTAATGCATTCTGAATAATAACAACGTTATTCTCATAATAGCCGCAGCATTTTGGAGAAGAATTAAAGCAATTAATAACGAACAAAACATATTTTCACCATTAATCCCTACTTTAATAAACAAATTTGTAATTCAATATTGTTTTTAACAGTTGACGAAGTATACACTACTTGTCCCCAGGTATGCATAAAAGTACAGTTAAAGTATAAAACACAGGGTGAAACAAATAGGTATGTCAAAACATTGGGGAAACATTCCTTACATATAGAGAGTGAAAATATGTTATATGAACGTTAGTCCGGAAATGCTTTGTTTCATTGTTAGAGCCCTTTTGTCTACACCTCCATTTACACGGTGTGATATGCACGCTAGAATGCCAGCATAGCTGTCCTGTGGTAATAACCCGACAACAGAACAATTGCTTAATACGTACGCTTTTACCTCTGGTTAAATAGGGTGCGGATGTTGTAACTACTCTCAGTTCCCAGGTTCACCGTTGTTGTTGTTCTGCACCACATAGCTTGTTAAGCTACTCACTTCATTTATTGACGTAGCACCGAACAAGTGGTGTCATTCTGTGTGTTTATGAGTCTCGTTCGTGTACAGGAGGTCAAGATTGCGCATGATTTAACATAAGAGCGTATGATTAGGCATCGAAAATTTTAAGTACTAAAATCAAAATAAAGAGATAGTAAGTTATGTTAATGCCGGATTGTAGACAAGATGGGGGGGGGGTATGATAGGTCACAAGCTACATACCACCTAATGCCTATCACTCGTCAGCTCTTGTTTACCTATGGGGTAGCTCATAAGCTGTGTTTAAGTGCACCTAACTTGATGTTAGGAGCTCAAGCGTTCCGATGTCTACTTATGGTTCTAAAATACATAAATGAGTTTAAGTTATAAATTTATGTTCAAATCATCCCATACTCTTTGCAGAAAGGTAGCTACGCTCCTTACTCCAAGTAGTGAAGTGTGAATTCTTAGCATCCTCTACCTTATTGAAAAATATGCTTATTACAATCAAACTAGAGAAATGAATGGAAGTGATACTCTCCACAGTATAATGAAGCTTTTGATGTACCGTTCAGGACCCCCCCCCCCCATTTAAGTCTCTTCTTTATTTAAATGGTAAACTTCAAGATGAGAATGCTAGCTAACCTCCGTCTACATATTCTAAAAACTACTTCGTCAGCCTGAATAACACATATCTCTCTCTTATTTATTTTGCATTGCAAATTATCGACATGGTAGGAGTGTGTGTGTGAATGGTGTTTAGCACCTATTTTAACTACTGAGGTACCACAGGCGATGGACACTATGATACATGCGATGAAATTATTTATATACTGGGAAAGGATATATTTTTTTAAGGAAGACAACGTACCAGGCTTAATTTTAGGGTACTTTCCAGGCATTTGCCATTTATGAGGATCGAGGAAAACCTCAGTCAGAGAGGACGATCCTAGCGGGATTCGAAACCCAGGCTTCCTTTCACGAGTTCGCGCCCTAACGACCTCGACCACCCATGGCGGTAACAAGGTATAGAGATAGTGAATATATGTTTTTTAATAGTGTTTAACGCCCGTTTTTACTACTGAGGCACCATAGGCGGTGGACACTGATGATACATGAGATGAAATGATTAATTGGGAAAGGATTTTTAAGGAAAGAATCATTCCAAGCCTATGTTTACGGTACTTTCCCGGCATTGCCAGTTATGAGGACTGAGGAAAACCTGGAAAAGACCTCAGTCAGGGAGGACGGTTCTGGCGGGATTCGAAACCCAGATCTCCTGCTCACGAGTCCGCGCCTTAACGACCTCGGCCACCCGTGGCGGTGAGAGACAGTACAGGACAATTTAAGTTTTGCCATTTTTTTATCTAGGCAATCATTAAATGTACGATTTTGGGATGATTTAACACCTATGAGTATTTAAAAACATTTTCAAAAAATGAAGCCTTTTACAAAACTTCTTTTCAGCTGAATTCGTGAATATCAAATATCATTAAAAATTATTCATAAATTACGCAACACAGCACCTAAGCCATCGCCAAATTATTCTTCTGTCATTCCTTCGGCCTTATCATCATCATCATCATCGTTATTGCTCTTCTCTCGTTCTCTCAACACCATGCCTCCGTTTCAGGTTTAAGAGGTAATTTCTATGTTGATGCTGGATCTATTCCTAGAGCTATAAACAAGCATTCATTTTACAGTTACTCGTTCAATAAACATTTAACATCATTCTTCCCACCTTCGAGCCTGAACATTGCCATAGTTTATTTCTCTTCCTCCTCTCTACCCCCCCCCTCCCTCTCTCGAACCATGTTCACAGGTTTAGAACGATTCAGTGTTACGTAACTTTGGGTAAGACCCTCTCAGCATGAGAGTGTTTCAATATTTATTTTGACTCAGCGAACTTTGTCTATTTTTCTTCTGTTTGAAGTTCCACAAGGCGGAAGGTTTCTATGAATAGAAATCCATCACTTCCTAATCAAGTGTACCAACACTAGGAAAGTAAAGCTCCTGGAAATGCCCCGAAAGCTTGCTATAAGAAAAGTGGAGGCATCTCTGCCTACTTTGCTGACATTACGTCATCTCAACTGTCATTATTACGGTCACCATTATCTTTAATTTTACAGCCTTGCTCTGCCACTTAATGGCTATGAAGATGGAACTAGAAAGTCTCACATAAGAAGATACCTAGCATCTGAATAAAGAAGATATAACCATGCTCACATTAAACGTATTCAGTGTTTAGCAGAGATGTGCCAACATTAGCGATAGCTGACAGGTCTATGTCACTACTAATAAAACAGGTCGTATCTTAATGAGAGGTTTGGCAATGGAAGGGATTTGAGGGTAATGCAGAAAGATGTGCGGACATTAATTCAGAACATGACTCTCAACAAAACATCTTTTAGTTTGATTGGATTTATGAGATTAATATTCTTAGGTTTGAAGAACAAAAGGGAATGTACATTCCCTATATAATATCAAAGTTTTCTGCAAAGGCAATAGACTTATTTCGCTTTTTGAGAATATATATTAGAATTCTAGTTTAAGATCAAATTATGATATTCATTTTGGTATTTTATTTTCTTCTATTTATGACCCTCCACGCACTTTTTGAGAATATTATGATTCTATAAGATTAATTATCTTCATTTTTGTATTTGTTTTCTTCTATTTATGACTATTTTCCGCTTTTTGAGGATTTTATGACTATAGTTTAAGATTAAATTACCTCATTTTGGCATTTTTTTTTCTATTTATTACTACTCATTGTAGTTTGCATTGCTTCTACTTCATAGACGCGGAAGTCCTACTGCAATTAGACCTCTTTGGGTCTGTAATATTTTCTTAATACATGGTTACAAGACGTCACCCTTTTTTCGGGTACAGTTCCCAGAAATCTCCAGATTTCCATTCTCATTATTTGTATAGTTTTATGTAAGCAATAACATTCCAAGCTCTTTGGGAATGTTATTTCTTATATTCGCTATTTTTGGAAACATGTGGGTAACCACGTGCATTTATGGATTCTCTTCGCTGTGTTCTCTGGAAAATAAATGTTATTTTCATTATCACTTGCAGCAACTTCTGGAATCTTGAGAAGATGTTCATATTTCGCAGCAAAATTTATCGAAGTATCTTGTAAATGTTATAAAATGCTGTTAAATATATCATTACTGGGTTGTTCATATAGAAGATATGGAATGCATACTACCGAAATCTCATCCTGGAAGAGTTAAAAAAACGGTACATTATTTCTTTAAATACGAATGACGATTTGAATCAAGATAATTTGTTTGATGAAATTTCTTGCTTAAAATAGTAGGTGACTTCAGAAAAGATTGCAAATTGGAATGAAGAAAATGTTTACAAATCTTCGGTGAAAAAATGTTTCCATATGCACAGTTCCATAAGCTCATTGAACTATCTGTCTTCCTGGAGAGAGTTTTCTATTCAATATATATGATGTAAAAATCCCAAAAGTTCAAAATGAGTCGAAGCAAGCATGCCATCTTAATAAACTTAAACTGACCTGTCAATAATTTGCGAAAACCTGCTCAAAAGATTCACACTTCAAGGAAGTATATATTTACAGCATGTGAGGGTAGTGAGTATTTTGATCATATATGAATGAAACAATGCAACCGAGTCAGTCCTAGTGGTGTAACCATACTTGCCTCGCAAACACAAGTTCGCAGGTTCGAACCCGGCCAGGATCGATGGGTTTTTTCGGGCGTAAAGATCCTAAGTATGGCTTCCTTCGGAAGGGAAGTAAAGCCGTGTGGGTCCCGTGTCGTACATTTACGGCACGTAAAAGAACATTAAGCTTGAAAGAAGAGGCCTCTGAGCAAAATCTATCGGCCATTTCACGCCATGAATTGAATGGGACGCTGATGACCTGAGATGTTAAAGAGCATACGTAAGTAAACTAAATCAATAACAACAATGCAACCGAATGGCAAACTTTCACCACATTACAGTAGTTGTTTTTGCTTATATTTATATTTGTTTCCGGAAATTAAGAAAAAAATCAGGTAACCTTATCTTAATAGCTAAGTTCAGCCTAGAATAGCAGACTAGTTACTTGAACAAACTAAAGAGGGTGACAAAAACATATACACACTTCAATCAAAGAAAAACCTGATTCACACAAACAGAAAATGATGAGCACTAATCATCTTTGACTTTTACAGTTACAACAGCAGTTCAAAATGCCCACCATAGGCGTCGATATATTTCTGAGTACGTTGGACTACTGATTGAGCAACGTTTGCGAAAGTGTACTCAGCGATTGCAGTACATGCCGTTTTAAAATTTCTTCCTCAAGTGCTGCCAGTGTAGCTGGTTTTTTATGGTATACAACATTCTTAAGAGTTCCCCATAGGTAGAAGTCCAACGGAGTTAGATCCGGAGAAAGCGGTACATACGTCTCCGTTGTCTTTGAACTTCAACAACATTCTCGAACTTCATTCATTCTTTGAACTTCAACAACATTTTCCAATACCACTTCAAAATCGCTGTTCAAACAATAATCTTGGCTCCATTTTGTTGTAGCAGCACTAGCATAACGTAATGTGAGTCACATCTGTTTACAGAACATTATACGATAATCTTGGCTTCTTTTGTTCATTGTTGATTTACTACAGTCTTGACTTCAATGAAAAATGAAGTCAAGACTGTAGTAAATCAACAATGAACAAAAGAAGCCAAGATTATCGTATAATGTTCTGTAAACTTGTTGATTTACCTGTCACGTAGCAACGCTATCATAATGTATATGAGTCACATCTGTTTACAGAACATCATACTACACATTGCTGTTGTTTTTCGGTTCAACTTTGAAATATGAAAATATTAAAATATGTAGCTCCTTAAATACCTATAAAGTAACATATTTGCTTTTACAATCATTTTATTTTACTAGTCCTGTTTTCCAAAGTTATAACTCTCTATGTTCTTAGATATCTTCTCGTTACAAGAAATTATTTAATTTTATTTCCAATTTCAAATTTGGGGAATAGTTAATTTGTGCTGTACTGGCATTTTACAGTTGGGTTTTTATTAATAACAATGGATTCTTTCTTCCCGTTTCTGAAAGTTTTCGCTAAAACTACAGTTTAGAGGTAGTATATTCCTTGTAATTTATATACATATTTGTTTATATTTTAATAAGTTCATAGGGTACTTAACGATATACCACAATACATCCCGAAAGATCTTTCCAAATTTCTACTATTTGCAAAGGAACGCGAAAATAACTTCAATTTACTATAGTTATAATGTATGTTCAGCTACTACTGAATAAGTATTTTTTAATTTTTTTAAATTTTTGGACGCATTTATAAAAATAAATAACACCATCTTAAAAGTCTACTATAAACAGGTTGATTTAGAAACAATAATGCTCGACAAACACAATAACTTTGAATATGGAAGTATTCGTGTTTTACATTAAAACACACTGCTGCCAACCGTTCTCATATAGAGAGAAATTTTATTTATGAAGTAGTGAATAAATATGTAAAGGAAAATAAGGAATATTTCATACGCTGCGTAAAATTCTAACCGATAAATGGAATTCAGTTCAGCTGGGGGTTAATTATTGTTCAATAAATTCATAAATAAGTTCATAGGGTAATTAACGATATACCACAATACATCCCGAAAGATCTTTCCAAATTTCTACTATTTGCAAAGGAACGCGAAAATAACTTCAATTTACTATAGTTATAATGTATGTTCAGCTACTACTGAATAAGTATTTTTTAATTTTTTTAAATTTTTGGACGCATTTATAAAAATAAATAACACCATCTTAAAAGTCTACTATAAACAGGTTGATTTAGAAACAATAATGCTCGACAAACACAATAACTTTGAATATGGAAGTATTCGTGTTTTACATTAAAGCAACACTGCTGCCAACCGTTCTCATATAGAGAGAAATTTTATTTAAGAAGTAGTGAATAAATATGTAACGGAAAATAAGGAATATTTCATACGCTGCGTAAAATTCTACCGATAAATGGAATTCAGCTCAGCTGCGGGTAAATTATTGTTCAATAAATTCTCATTCTTGCCATGGAGCTCTACATAAGATAGTTCCTATTGGCACTGAGAACAATCTCGTTAATATGGCTGAAGTTCATACACGCTAACAGTGCTAGATGAAAAACAGAAGAGTTTGTGAACAAATGAGCATCAACGTATTCATATATCACACTTTTGTATGTTGTTAGACTATAACAATGCTATTCGACATTTTTGTTGCATCGACATTGACATCTGACCCAAATTGAAAGCAAGAACAAATCTATAAATAATTTCCTTTTAATGTGTGGAGTACTCCCATGTTTTCAATGTTCACTTTTATTTCAAGAGCAAAATAACGAGCTATAGAAATTATTCAAGATTATTTAATACATATTAGAAAGAAATTCCCATTCCATCTTCGTTTAAAAGGAATGAGGTAATATTTGGGAGAAGAAAGAGATATAGTAACTGATTGAGAAATCGTTCAGTAGTTCTTAACACACTACTATTAAATACCTAATCTCTCTTCCTATATTCTACACGTTTGTTAAATTTTAGCACTGTTTGGTAAGTGCCAAACTTTCCGAAATAATGAATAAACATGGTAAAAACGGCAAAATATAGTTATTTGGTATTGAGAGTGCAGCAATGTTGAAGCCCTTTTCTCATCCAGGCAACTTGATCTAATCCGTTTACATTCTTCGAGTGGAAAGGTCAAAATATTGCTTTGGAATAAATAAAAAAAGATGACAATGCGCATTTAAAGGGTACAATGAAAGACCTAAAGGGCGTGGCAGATAGCTGATCAGGTTTAGAGTAGTTCCTCTTTAAGGTATCCAATATTCATTTTTCCTGACAGCAAAACAGCGATGGGAAAAACTTAGTAACTTAGTTCCGGCAATAAGTCAATGTGGAACGAAATTCTACGGTTTCCCTACAACAGTGGAGCACACCCTTCAATAACAACAGACTGTTATAGCACCAATTATTTTTTCTACATAGTGAAATACGCATGAAGATAAACTTATATTTTGAATTCTCATCCTAAAAGAATACATCCACTAAAGAAAAGGATTTTACTATCAAATGATTATAATATTACATGGTCTGGCTAGAAATAATAATAAATAATATAAATTACTGATCGCACAACAATCATTAAGTGTAATTCATAAATAATGTTTTCATACTAAGCCAGTTCTTTCCAGCAATTCAATGAAAAGAAGTAACAATATTGGGAAACTTTAATTTGCCTAATAAATAATTTTATTAGGCATATACTCTTTTTGTATTAATGGAGGGAAAATAAAACTATCCAGCAAGCAACCAGGTTCATTAAAAAAAAAAAACACGTATGCTATAATTATTAGTTGATGTGCTTCATGCTAAATACACAGAAAGTAGGTTTAGAATTATGATAGGGGATAGATATTTGTTATATAATATGGAGCAAATTGTATGTAGTTCTAATGTAATATCTACTGAAATAGCCTATATAATATTCTGATGTCAACAGAGGAACAAACTATACTATTCTCAGTCAGGACTGTTAGAAAACCCCCTAAATCGGTAGTTCTTAGTTACTATCTTTGTTACGATTTTTGGATATCCGATTAGTTACAGATTAACACCTTTAAGGGTTTGATTTCAAAATATGAATTGACGACAACGACATAATTCATCATTAAAACTGAATCAGATTTCGAAAATGAAATATACATAAATTATAGATATAAGAGTAAGTTACATGAAAAAATGAGTTAGGAAAAGTAATCTACAAAACATTATATAATAGCAATTATACAGATGTGAAACCAATCTCTAGAGGTGGGGTTAAAGTTAGAACAGAAATCCACTGGTGTTTACATCGGAACGCTGTGCAGAGTTCAGTGTCAGCTATATGCAAAGTGTCATGCAAAATACATGTTTAAACTTACAGAAATATTACATAATATTGCAAGTGGTCGACAATATGCATTTATGCAAAAGAACTGTGCTAGTAATAATATTCTCAGGCAATTCTACAATTTCCCCATTAAATACGTGACACAAAATATTTTTTTATTTCTCATGCATCAACATACAGATTTTATAACAAAATAAACACAAATAAAAAAATAATTTTAAACATAACAATTAGGAACAGTGCCTTCGGCAATTTCAGAAGGCACTAACTCCAATCAAAATTTATTCCAATTTGATTGGCTCATTCCCCCAGTCCCCGGTTCATCAGCAGCTACCTACCGGAATATCCAGGAGACCGGGCTTCGACCCAACCAAAAACAAAACACAACATTAAAAATAATTCATACATTTATACAATATTACGTTATATTTCCTACCATACTAAACCTTCCTTCTTTTTTAATTAAACCCAAATTTCTAAACTTGAGAGTTGCTTATTCTTTAGGACCTTATACACAGTAACACGTATTGTTGAAGTATGCTAAGGAAACTTGTAAGTTCATGATAGAAAATGTTCCATCCCTACTGATCCCTAATATCATTAAAGTGGTCGAGTATTATTTTTATTATAAACACCAACGGGTGATATAATGTTGTTCTGAAAATTTAATATGCAGTCCTCGACATGGCATTCGGAAGGTACAAAGCATTTGAAAGTATTTGACGTAACAACTATTTAGTTATAAAAGCTATAAATATTTCATAGCCGGATTATTAAAAACACAAATAAATAAAATAGATTATAAACAGACAAATAAACCGGGTTTCAGTCAATATACATGTAGAAAAACATAAGAAAAACATAATATATTATTAGCGCAGAAAATGTCATTTTCGTAAATTTTAATAACATTGGATAATGATTTCCTGTGCCTATAAACACAACACTCTACATGGTATAGTTTGTACCCCCAGAGGCGTATTTGTTCTAAAAAAAATAAAAGCATATAATACAACTGAGCAATAATTAGAATATAAGAACATATTAATAGCACATAGGATCACAATTTATGGAAATGACCCAAACTACACAACAAATTATTAGAAACACACATTAAAAAAAAAAAAAAATTAAACGAATGCATTAGAAATTACATATTAAATAGGGGTTAGAATTTTGCACATAAAACATGCTTTTATGGGGGGGGGGGGTTATTTACGGACTCTCTTTAACATCTCAGGTCATCAGTGTCCCATTTAGAGCAGAGCGTGAAACGGCCGACAAATTTTGCTCAGGGGCCTCTTTTTTTCAGGCTTGAGGTTCTTTTTCGTGCCGTAAATGTACGACACGGGACCCACGGCTTTACTTCCCTTCCGAAGGAAGCCATACTTAGGATTTTTGCGCCCGAAAAAAATCCACCGGTCCTGACCGGGATCGAATCCGTGATCTTGGGTTTAGAAGGCAAGTATGGTTACCACTACACCACCAGGACGGACTATATAAAGTATGCTCGTGGATTCATTTAACAGAACAATATATTCCTTGGATAGCAACAACATGTTATGTATCTAATGTTTTTCTTATTAAAAGCGTTTTTAGATAGCCGTTGTTTACGTGGTAACGTAACTGATCTCACGCTTCGATTTCAAGTTTAAAAATTCGTTTCAAAGGAAAGGAGTAAAGTGACAAATATTTGTAAAAAAAGTAATTAATTAATGCTAAACTGATAAAGCCAGGATAACGGTAAAATAAAATTAATGCAAGCACAGGAAAATAATTAGCTGACAATAATTGATAAACTTCAGCCAGAGATGCAGGAGCAGTTTAAAAGAAAACTTTAAAAGGCACAGGAAGACGCGAGCTCTACTAACACAATTGTCTTACCTTGTTGTTGTTGTCACAGGAAGGATTTACTTGTTACATAAACCTGCACACCCGCCACTGTAGCTTGTGGGTTGCACACTGACGCGCTGAGACGCGCCAAGGCTCTGCCTGGCGTGGGCGCAGCCGGCGGGGGGAGGGTGGACTGTGCAAACCGCCATACAGAATGAGTAATACGGATATCAAAACACTTGCTCCTCAGAACATGTGGCTGTTGTGTATTTTCAAGACATCCGTTCATAAATAACCATCAAAACATCGTTCTTTGCTGACAACATTTTCAGATAGTCCGGCTGCTCACAGTTGGCGACAATGATAGAAATTCGATATTATAAGTAACATCGTGTTTCAGCTTTTTCTAACATCTGAAAATCGAGGAATAACAGGCTTTTCTTCAAAGTATGCTACGAACACATTTTCGCTGAGCTTTTCTACATCCCCCCCTTAGCGAACCTGGTATAATTATGGGGGCTATTTGAATTTATGAGGCAGAAACTTCAAAATCATTCTTTGAGCAGTTTCTTTCGTTTCCTGCGGTTCATAATTGTAATTACTGAAATCCATTTTTGCAACGCCTCCCAAAATGACTTAAACTCCTTATAAACACTACCTGCATATTTACACCAATGGATCTGGTCTTCTCAGCTCTTGCGGGTTGTGCGTTTGTTATTGTAATATATGAAGGTGACTGAAATAGCCATCAACCAGTGCATGCTCTCTCCAGCGTGCACAGTCTTTCAGGCAGAATTTCTGCAGTCAAGAAAGCTGTACAGTGGAGCGCAGCTAACATGCGTATTGCGCGCGTATTATGTGACTAAAAAACCGAGGGGGAAAAAAAAAGGAACAAGTCAAAACTTTGTAAAGGTAATTCAAAATAATTTTAGGAAGAATGAATTTTGTATTAAATATGAAAGGGGGAAGGTTACAGATAAAATATCAAAAAATGTAGGTCTCTAGCAAGGATGTAAATTAAGGCTAGTGCTCTTCAATCTGTTTATTGATGATGTTCTAGAAGAAATTAGTAAAAGTAATGTACATTCGCCAGCTATAAATAACTTAAAGAGATAACGGGTGTGCCCTTTGCAGATGATCTAGTAACAGGTTCTTTAACGAGTGTGGGATTAAAACGATCACTAGAAGCTATAGTCCTTTTTGTAGAGAATGGGGTTTCAAGATAAACAAAACTAAATATGAGATTATGGTGATAAAAAGGGTTTCAAACTAAAAAAAAAAAAAAAAAAAAAAAGTGGAAGGGGCATTGAAGTTGTCAAGAAAATTGATTACCTGGGTGTTGGACTGTCTAGTAATAGGAAATGGAGCAATCAAAAAAGAAAAGCATTAACAGAAGGAAAAGTAGTTATTAGTGTAATCATATCTTGTGTAAATAAGATACCAAAAAAGCAAATAAAGTGGTTAGAAAGAATATATGGTTCAATAGTGGAGAGCAGAATAGAAATTTGGGGGTCAGATGCAGGGTGGAAAGCGATAAACGTGATAAATAGATTATTTTGTAGAGTTGTCCTAGGCTTGCCTAGATCTTCACCTAACGAAGTTACTATAATGGAACTAGGAAAATTGGGCTATAATAGCAAGGTAATACAAAAATTATTAAAATACTGATATATAATAGGCAAACTAGAAGAGGAGGATATCATCAAACAGTGTTTGGAGGCACACGGAAAAATTAACGGGAGAGAAACTTAGATATCTAAAATCCAAAATATTCTACAAGAAGTGGGTATGGGATCAATAGGGTATGAGGGGGAAAAGTAATATATTTAAGTGGCACAAGTAAATTTCCAATGTATGAAGAACCAGGTAGTACTTGATATTGTATTTTAGAATGTAAGCAAATCAAGTTTTGGAGGGAACAGTTCCTTTAGGGAAGTAAGATAACTTACCAGATGAAATAAGAGAAGAATTTTAAATATAAAATCAGACGAAAAATATAAAGAAACTTGGAAAATATATAGGCAATGTGAGACAAAAATAGTTATGGAAGGTGGGCAAGACAAATGGGAACAACAATTATGACAATGGCACTAGCTAGGAGTTTTATTGAATAGTATTTAACGCCTGTTTTTACTACTGAGGCACCACAGGTGGTGGACACCGATGTTACATGAGATGAAATTATATATTGAAAAGATAATTTTTATGGAAGGAAACGTTCCAGGCACCTCCCCGGTATTTGCCAATTATAAGGACTGAGGAAAACCTAGAGAAAAAACTCACTCAAGTAGAAATGTCCTGGCGGGATTCGAACCCCAGATCTCCCGCTTACGACCTCCTCCTTAACGACCTCATATATCGAGAAGTAAATATATATCCCCATTACATGCTCAACCTGATGTTCATTGTAATGGGGTACGGAAGGAGTGCAACTACATAAATTGAGGGTTATTAAGTGGGAAATTTAAATATTTTGATAGTAATAAGTTCATATGTATTGAAAATGTTAAATGTACATTGTTTACTTTGATTTTAACATGTTTATTTGTTTTTAAAACTGCATGAAGTTAATTCTGTTTATATTTTAAAAACATATCTGCATGTAAATTGGAAATTGGAAAATAAATTCAATTCGAAGTCATGAGAAGAGACAATAGGACAAACTTGCAGGCGAATATAGCCATAAATTATAGTGTTTCACATTTTAAAACAAAATTCAAAGCAAACATGCTAGGAGATTGATATTTGTTATGGTCACGTAATACACGTATCTATTTTGCTGCTTTCACACAGTTAAGGACTGAAGAACTATCAAATATCCTCTATATTAACACAGTGTATGACAGGACACGGAAATTTAATTCATATGTTGAACAAATAGAGTAAACACTTGACGCGATTCTTCCAAAACAAGCAATTGATCATTTATTATTTGATTGCTCAAAATTGAACGGAGCGCTAGAGAAACTGACTATGAATACATCTTATTAAGTTGTAACATACCGAGGTGATGCCAAAAATGTATACACACTTTCACAGTATATATCTATTTAATATATTTCAAAGTTGGACCGAAAAACAACAGTAATGTGTAGTATGATGTTCTGTAAACAGATGTAACTCACATACATTACGATAGCGTTATTACGTGACAGGTAAATGAACAAGGAACAAATGAAGACAAGATTATCGTATGATGTTCTGTAAACAGATGTGACTCACATTGCGTTATGCTAGCGCTGCTGCAACAAAATGGAGCCAAAATTATCGTTTGAACAGCGAAAAGCAATTTTGAAGTGGTATTGAAAAACCGAGAATGTTGTTGAAGTTCAAAGGCAATAGGACGAAGAGGTTTCCACCGCGTTCTCCGGATCTAACTCCGTTTGACTTCTACCTATGGGGAACTCTTAATGATGTTGTATACCGTAGAAAACCAGTTACACTGACAGCACTTCGGGGAGAAATTGAAACGGCATGTGCTGCAATCGCTGAGAACACTTTCGTTTAACGTACTCAGAAGTGTATCGACGCCGATGGTGGGCATTTTGTGCAACTGTTGTAACTATAAATGTTTAAGATGATTAGTGCTCATCATTTTTTTTGTTTGTGTGAATTCAGTTTTGTTATGTTAATACAGTTTTTTCTTTGCTTGAAGTGTGCATACATTTTTTGGGCACCATCTATATTTCCAGTACCTTTGACTCAGCTTTTCAAAGACAGCTTTGTTTAAAACAGTTCCCATATATTTTAAGATTCTGTAAGGCTCTATAATTGCATTATATTTGTATTATATTAATGTTCAATTTAATTATTTTATTGTTTATTATTTTAAAACTGTAGCGCTAACATACGTTTATAAAATATGGCACTTTCTTTTGGAGATTCAATAAAATCCTAAATTACTAAATTTACTAAAAACCATAAATGTATATGCTACTAGGGGGTGTTATAAAAGTTCTCAGCCTGACTCACTTGTTTGTGACGATCGTGTAAACAAACTGTGGTAACATTTTCTATTAAATAGACAGCATTGAAATATGAGCTGTGATAAAATACTTAATTTTAAACGGTTTAACCGCAACAGAAATATAAAAAGAGTTAGATTTCACATTAAAGGATTCTTTCCCTTCGTTTTCGACAGAATTTAAGCATGGTCGTACATTCATTCCAGATGATGAATGCGCAGGGAGTCACGAAACTGCTACGACCGAAGATATTGTAACAAAAATTCACAATATCGTACTCAGCGGTCGCCGATTGAAGGTACGCGAGTTGGCTGACATTGCAAAGACCTTGATAGGTCATGTTCACTATATTTTACTCAAAGTTTTGAGCACGAGAAAGCTTTACTCTCGGTGGGTGCAGCGTTTGTTAACAATGGATCAAAACAGCATTCGGTGAACATTTTGCAAGAGTGTTTAGATATATATAAACACATTTTCAGTGATATTTTTCCGACGTTTCATAACAGTAGATGAAACATGAGTTCTTCACTACACGTCAGAGACCAAGGACCAGTCCAAACAACAGACAACAGGTGAAAGTGCACCAAAGAGAGCAAAACGTGCAGGAAATGTCATGACTACGATTTTCTGGAATTCTCATGATGTGGTGCTCGTAGACTACCTCTAGACGGGCAGTATCATCACCAGGGATTATTACGCTTTACTGATGGACCAACTGAAGGATACTATTCAGGCTAAACATCCATATTTTACGACAAGGAAAGTTTTCTTTCATCACGATAATACGCCTTCACACACGTCTGGGATTGTTGCTGCAAAACTGCATGACTTTTCTGTTTTCCCATTTCATATCATTTCATTCCGTTGGTTCTGTTACAAGGCCAAAAGTTCCAGGACAAATGTGGACAGGGGCAGTGTGATATGTGATTTCGAGTACTACCAGGCTCTAGGTCCAGGGGTGTAACACAGAGGTCTGTGCCACCCGTGGTATTTTGCATTAGGACGGTACCTTGTAACTCTAAACCGACCCGCCATTCGGCTGCAGACGATTGCGTCGCCCAGGCGCGCTAAGTTCCCTTAGCTACCAAATTCTCACTGGTGGATAGGTCATACTAGCTTAGACCTCCTCGTATTTAAGAGGTGAGTCACCCCAGCATTAAGGTAGCCACCACCCTCCCTACAAACAACGGCGATTCCGGCGCACAGGCCCCCAGGGTACACGCCTTAGGCACTCCCCTGGGATACGCCGTCATCGTAGGTCCTCAATTCCCCGTGAGTGACGGGTCCACTGCCAAGCCGAGCCCAACCCAATCCGGACAACTCCCTTCCGGGAGGGGCTCGAATCAAGTCCGGCCCGGCTCCCTCTAGTACGTCAGAGGTACCACGGCATCAGGGTCCGCAGAGCCCGCACCTGGAGCATCTGTAGGGCAACGGTCATACCGCGCCCCCCTTACGGGAAGGGGGGGGGGCAGTGTGACAGTGGCTTGAGCTTTGCCACGGCGTTTGGGAAGGAAGCGAACTTTCTGAGATGATCGAACTCTTTGGGAGTGGGCAACTCCTCCGGCGGGGTGTTCTAGCTGTAAACATGTTAGGGACCCAATGCCAGCAATTGTAAAGGTTGAGCCGGCAAAGGTTCCAGCTGTGGCTAAGGGACGATGAGATGGCCGAGCGGTAAGCCGAAGGCTGCCAGGATTGGTTGGTCAGTTTAGTATTAAAATACAAAGTCGCGTTCTTTCAAGTAAGAGATTTAATTACAGAAGAGTAATAATGATGAATACAGAATAGTTAGCGAGGCAATTAATAAGTTCTAAGTCTCCAGGAGAGGAATCAGGATAAGATATTTAAAGTATCAAAGTAGCAAGGAATAAGGATGTTCATATCAAGAGATACGCGTGACATGGCCTGGACGCTTCACCCTGTGTGTGCCCCAGAGAACGCCACAACAACCCTGCGGGCGGGTTTGAAGGCCACAGTACCTAGCCGCACTGCGGCTTTACCTGTGCGATTGACAGGTCTCTGATGGATTTACTTCTGTCTTATGCTGTGTTTGTACTTCCGTATATATTTTATAGTCTCGGATTCTGAGGAGTTTGACAATGGTCCCTAATCCATTTGTTAACCATGGCCAGTGTAGCTGGTAGTGATTCTGGAGGCTTAAATAGTTTGTCTAGCGATAAGAAGGGTCGAAGCAGGTATGTCATTATTAAAGAGCGTCTGGCCCTCCTTGCCAGATGCTCGTAAATCGGACCCAGTTACTTGAGAGTGATCCAATTATTCTTATAAGAAACATGTCCAGTCATTCCGTAATTTCCACTCGTTGTGGAGTTGATAAAATATTATTAAGATTATCGTTCCCTTAGAAACACTTGCATGTAAATTGGAGCAGATGTCTGAAAATAAGGAAATCGGATTTAAAAGTTAGTTAAATCAGAAGACGATTATCTTATATCGTGGCCAAAGATGTCTTCTATTCGAGGGGAAAGGATGAGCGTTTGAGTGAGTCATCGGTATCAGCTGCATCAGTGGCGAATGGCGCACTTGACACCCGTCTACGCCTATGGGTTTTGGCTGACCACATCTCTCTCAACTCAACCCTACCTCCCGCGGGTATAGGCCGTTCCTGCCGTCAGAAAAGCTGAAGTGCCGATGTATCTTCCTTTGCCCCGGCCAGTTCAGGTACAACCCTCAGAGTAGGGCATAGTATTGGGACCTATGACTTGGCTGAAAATATATATATCGGAAAGCATCTTGACAGTGAAAAGGCATCTCTTTGGTAACTTTTCTGCCGCTAATGTCTTTATTACTGCATTGGCTATAATCATCATCTCATAGAAATTTGATGCCTTGTAGTTTGTGTTCCCACAACTATTGTTCATGAGCAGAAACGCGATGGTGATCATTACATTTTATATCCCTTTTTATACTCTACTATTAAAGTAATTCCGCTAGTTTTATTGTACTAGTTCTGATAAACTATATTCATTCCAGTCAAACAAAACAAACCTAAAACGCAACTCCAAAGAAGGCATTGTGCAATGCCATACACCATTCAGCTATATGAATTAGTTGCAAAGGAGGAGTAGTCGAAAACAGCTTACAGCTAAATTTTTCTGCGGGTAAAGGGAGGATTACTTTCTGAAAGACCGCTAGGTAAACTCACTTCTCTCAGCTGACTGCAATATATTAATTCCCATCACACTTACCAAGTGTCGCCGCCCATCGCCATATGGAATTCCTTCTGCATAAAAAGCAAGTTTATTGCTCTTGCACAACACAAGGTGTCCATGTCACAAGAGTCGTGACTAGAAATGTTCAAGCTTCCTGTCTCCTGTGGTAACCAAGAATGGGTAGTTAAAGGCTACCAGTACAAGATTACACGCTGTCACACCCTCCCTGCAAATGTAAAAGAGACAAAATATGTATTTTCTGCTCAAGGAAAAAGAGCAAATTTCCATTCATACAGGGCCAGTTGTATAAAAGTTATAAGTCATCGTTTCTATTGCATAAAAATAACTTCAGACTATGTAACCTCGAATTTGCATTTCCTTTTATTTTTATTATTTTTTTTTTATTTATTTAAGGACGCTCTTTAACATCTCAGGTCATCAGCGTCCCATTCAACTCAGGGCGTGAAACCGTCGACAAATTTTGCTCAGAGGCCTCTCTTTCAGGCTTGAGGTTATTTTTCGTGCCGTAAATGTACGACATGGGACCCACGGCTTTACTTCCCCTTCCCTTCCGAAGGAAGCCATACTTAGGATTTATACGCCCGAAAAAATCCATCGGTCCTGGCCGGGTTCGAACCCGCGTTCTTGGGGTAGGAGGCAAGTATGGTAACCACTACTCCACCAGGACCGACTTGCATTTACTGAAACCTATGACAACATCGCGAAATGGATTAGAAATTAGTGTTTACAGCAAGTTGATGTTCAACTGTTCATCCTAAGAAAATAAATAATTATTCAGTTTTCCCGCCTGCTAGACGTTTCCCCCCCCCCTTAATGTATGTCTTTAAAGTAGATAAGAAAAGCCAAAGCGAGTGCTTTAGCAAACGCAAAGGATATTATCTATGATCTAGTATTAAAATATAAGGAAAACAAAAAATAGATTCGATCACAAATAAGGATAAAAAAAATGTACACAGGGGAAATTGCAAAGAGTATAATAATTCTTTTCTGAATAGTTTTGCATTATAACTCCCAGGCGATATAATGGGTATATATGTGCAGTCTATAGCACTCTTGACCGCCACGGGTGGCTGAGGTCGTTAAGGCGCGGACTCGTGAGCGGGAGATCTGGGGTACGAATCCCACCAGGACCGTCTTCCCTGACTGGGATTTTTTTTCAATTTTTCCTCAGTCCTTATAACTGGCAAATGCCGGGGAGGTACCCTAAACTTAGGCCTGGATCGCTTCCTTCCTTAAAAAATATCCTTTCCCAATATATCATTTCATTTCATATATCATCAGTGTCCACCGCCTGTGGTGCCTCAGTAGTAAAAACGGGCGTTAAACACTACTCGGCGGGGTCTATAGCACCCAAAACTCCAGGAGTTGCGAAGTTATAGAAGCCTAATATCAATTTCTTTACGTCACCTTCTTCTTAGTCGATCCTGATGGTATAGTGATAACCACCTTCCCCAAATCGCGGATTCAATCCCGGCCAGGATCGATGGATTTTTTCGGGCGTAAAAATCCTAAGTATGGCTTCTTTCGGAAGGGAAGTAAAGCCGTGGGTCCCGTGTCAAGCCAGAGGCGTGAAAGAAGAGGCCTCTGAGCAAAATATTTTGGCCGTTTCACGCCCCCCCCCCCTTTATTTGAATAGTGTTTAACGCCGTTTTTACTACTGAGGTACCACAGGCGGTGTTTCACGCCTTGAATTGCATGGGAGGCTGATGACCTGAGATGTTAAAGAGCGTCTATAAATAAAAAATTAAAAAAAAAAAAAACTTCTATCGATAATTTAATGAACTAAGGTCTCAGAGCTGCTATTGCTCTAGTAACTTTATGAATGGTTCTACTGGTCGTTCCTTTCTTCACTTTTAATATACCTCTAATAACTATTTGAAAGCCCCCTGTCACATAGAACCTTAAATTTAATTTAACTGAGCAAGGAATCCAAAGCATGATTTCATTTAGTTTGTGATTGTAATCGGGGACGTAACATCTGTTTCAGTACTTGGACATCCTTTGCTAAGAGAAATCGCATTTTGAATTTTTTTTGTCATTTAGTCCAGGAACGGATTATTTCTCTCATAAAGTACACGAGGAGCACGATTAAATTCATCCACGGATATGTCGGAAATCAGAAATCTGTACAATATACCGCTTGTAAAGTTAGCCTAACATAACCTACAATTGAACACAACTCTGTTGTTATTACGCGAAATGAAAGGTGAAACATTGAAGAAACTTTATCTACACGAAATTAAAATAAATGAAACTAATCATTTTATCTATAAATGAAGTTGTTATGCTGCTGTACTATGACCAATATTTTATTTAACAATTACTAAACTGTAGTTAGTGCTTAACTTGTGAACTTTCGCGAGTTAGATTTTATTTGAGGCGAAAAGGAAATAATCTTAGATTAGTGTTTATACAACCAAAATTTCCATGTTAAGTATAACCAATGATTAATTTTATGCCCTAAATTAAAGTTAACTCTTTATACAACTGGCCCACTATGTAAACGGATATGCTTTTTGCTACAATTATAATTTCAAAAACTTTATAAGAAAATGCCATTATCTACATTCCTTTATATATATATATATATATATATATATATATATATATAAAAGAAAAATAAAAATAAAGTAACACTATTAACAATGTTACAAATTAACAGTAATTATAAAAGCAGAAAAGGATAAAACACTAAGAGAAAGTCACACTTGTAATCGCTATATTTCGAACTACCAAGAGTTTCTATGGCAAGACATTGACTTGTCTTGATTTCAAGTGTGACTTTCTCTTAGTGTTTTATCTTTTTCTGTTTTATTATTATTGTTAATTTATATATATATATATATATACACACACACATATCTGCGCGCGCGTGTTCTACCTTAAAAAAACACGAGTTGTTCGAAATATAATGAAAATTTTGTGATTATTTATGTGCTTTATGTATTTCTGCTTTTCTAGTTATTGTTTTATATATAATTTAAATAATCACACAATTTTCGCTATATTTAGAATAACTCATGTTGTTCTTCAAAGGCAGAAGAGAAGTATATACACAGTGAGACATTTTAGTGTCGCGGTCATTTTACTCCGACACGAAGGGGAAAATCGAAAAATGTTTCAGACAAAATTTGAAGCTTTCTAAGGAGCACATAAGATATCGACATTAACTCGTCCTTGAAATGCATTTCACGGTCATTTCAAGGTCAAAGTGTTTTTTTTCCAAATGGAATGGTGTGTGTGTGTGAGTGTGAGTGTGTGTGTGTGTGTGTGTGTGTGTGTGTGTGTGTGTGTGTGTGTGTGTGTGTTTCCCGGGAATTGCAAGAGCATTTAATTTTCAGTATAAAAATTATACATCTATCAGCTAGGAGTAAAACGAGTGCTCATCATTGCCAATTCAAACATCAAAGGACATTATTCTCAGTCAGTTTTACTTCGTTTTCAATCAAGGATATTGAATACACGATCAACAAGAAGATCGATATGGTTTACATTTATGGCGAAGTTCATAAGAAGGCTAGAGCAGCTTGCAACTTATACGGAGATCGATATACTGAAAGGAGACTGTCATTTGTTAGAAATTTTCAACGATTTGCGAACTTATTCTCCGAAACGGGAGGGCCATACCAAGAAAACTCCATCGAATGAGAAGTGCTACTGGGGAAAATTCGGAAATCGCTGTATTAGCTGCAGTTGCCGCTAATCCTCAGGCAAGTTCCCGTCAACTGGAACATGATTCGGGAATCTCTCAAAGGAGTGTTCTTCGAATACTTCAGCGTCACAAATACCATCCATACTACATGAGCCTACAACAAACCCTTCATGGGGTTTGATTTTTAGAGGCCTGTTGAATTTTGTTAATGAGTTCTACTACAAATTATAAACTGTAACTGTTCCGACATTTTATTTTCTGATGAGGTGACATTCACCATTCATGCTCAAGTAAACGGGCATAGCATGCATTATTGGGCGGTGGAAAATCCAAGATGGTTACGGGGAGAAGAGTATCAGCGGCAATGGACCGTGAACGTTTGGTGTGCCATTTTGGGATTCCGTATAATTGGACCATACTTCATTGAAGGTAAACTTAATGGGCAGAAATCAGAAATGTTTTTGGACCAACTTCCAGTAATGCTTGAAGACATGCCCCTTGTGGACCGAGCTGCAATGTGGTATTAACACATGGCTGTCCATCTCACTACTCAGCTGTAGCTCGAGAAATATTAAACAGAGAGTATCCTGGTCGATGGATAGGACGCAGAGGTCCTGTCCATTGGCCTGCCCGTTCCCCTTCTCCAGATTTTTTCTTATGGGGGTACATTAAGGATAAAGCTTATGAAGAAGTACCAACAACACCTGGTAAACTACGTCAACAAATTAGAAATGTCTGTGCAAGAATCAGCGAAGAAATGTAGAGACATGTACGCCGATCTTTTGAAGTACAGTTCGTTTTCGGAAATGCATCAAAGATAATGGTCATACTTTCGAGCATTTACTGAATTGAAATTGTTTGTAATGTCAACATGACATTGTTTCAATAATGGTTATAACTGTACTGAATGTCAACTTATGCCAAGTGACTTAAAAACATTTGCTGTCTTCTTTTTCCAATATCACATCACCTATCACCCTAGCTGATAGATGTACTAGACATTTTATATTGAAAATCAAATGCTCTTTCCATTCCCGGAAAAATTGCACCATTCCATTTGAAAAAAAAAAAAAAAAGGCCTTGAAATGACATTGGGGGATGAATTTCAAGGGCGAGTTAAGATAGCTATTTATGTCCTCTTATGAACACTTCAAATTATGCGAGAAGCACGTTTCGATTTTCCCCTTCGTTTCGGAGTAAAATGACTGTGACACTATAAATAATCCTCACTGTATACATTTGTCAGCCGTTTCACGCCCGGAGTTGAATGGGACGCTGATGACCTGAGATGTTAAAGAGCGTCCATAAATAAATAAAATAAATAAATCACTGTATACACACTATGTTGGTGCAAGTTATTGTTTCTACATCCATAGTAATCTCACAAGTAAAACAAATGACATTTCATAGAAATTGCATTGTTTATTTAAAGTCAACAGCAGAAGCATGGTGTTAATTTTGTTAATGTTATATTTTGTTGTCACAAGAGTTTCTTACTCGTGGGATGGAATTTACTGAAACTAATTAAAATATTTTATTTATTTATATACAATGTTACCAAACTAACTCAGAAAATGTGTACTGGAAACCTGCATAAACATAAATGGTAAATTAGAAGCATAGTTCCTTCCATACGAATTAGAAGCAAAAATATCCGGATTTGAAAGTTGAGTGTTTAGGAAGTCGAGAAGCATATTCTGTCAAACTTTCCTTCACTGTACAGAAACAAACAGTAATTTAAAAATATGTTTCAATGATAGCAGAGTTTTATTGGAGAAGCGGCAGGTATGGGCCAGAACAATAAAATTTGAAATGTATAAAAATGTTCAGTTGAATGTAAGATTTTTAAATCGACCTTGAAGTTGGAAATAAGACTATCGTTTTAACCCCCTTTTGGTTCAATTAGGTATTTTATCTTTTTTCAGTTAATTTGTTATTACAGTTTAGTTCAGGAGATAGTTCTTTATTAGGGACCGGAAACGATTTTGTCAAAGTGATTAATGTGCCAAAAAATACTAGATTCGCATTTTAAAATGTTATCTGCCAAATGTGGCTTGGTTAATGGTGCAAAACATAACTGGTGATAAATAATTTTGGCTGAGCACATGGTGTTAACGTGATGGGCAAGTGAACTTAGAAGCCAAAATTGTAAATTAGGATGGATTCCAAAGAGATAATTAGGTAAGCATCATGCTCGTCTTTTGTTGTGCTCTGTACTGGTATGTCTTGTTACAAAGAACAATCATGGACTGTACGCATAATAAAATTACAGACCGCCTCTATGGTCTAGTGATAGTGTTTGCGACTACTAATCGGGAAGTTCTAAGTTCGAATCAAGCAAGCTGTCTTAGTAAGATTTATTACTTAAGGTTACAATATAACCGTTATCTGGTACCGAGCTGATGAGGCACGAAATGTCACGGATGTCAGCGGAGAAAACCGAAGTAAACCGAACGCCTCAAACGCTAGTCTGAACGTTAGCGCCACTTGCCCATACAGCAAGAAAACTTCAGGGAGCTGTTTGAGGGTTCAGTTTCCCTTACCCGCAGTACATATTCTCGAGCGGTATAGTTGCAGTCCCGAGCCATTTCCGAGCGATTGCGGAGAAAGCCGAAGTGCAATTAACCAAAATTAAGCTGAATAATAATTACCCGGCATAACAGCTCAGACGGTTAGAATCATGTTATAATGGTGAAGGTAGTGGTTCGATTCCGCAGGTTCTGATGCTTTTTTTAAATCTTTTTTCCTGGCGGAATTAAAGGAGATTTGCCACCATTATAATCAATTACTCCCTAGCATTGTACCACACACATAATGCACCATAAATTGATATTCATGATTTTTTTCCTGCTGCAATCAAAGGGGATTTACCCTTCCCTATCAACTTGTGTTTACGAAAAGGAGGCGAGCACAGACCTTCAGGCCGTACGTAGTAAGCCGTGGCTAACCACAGAGTCCACCGGTTTCTAGGATTTACCCGAGGTTAGCGTTAGGGTTAGTGTGTGTATATATATCTATATTCTTATATGTATAAGAAAAATAAAAATAAAGTAACACTGTTAACAATGTAACAAATTAACAGTAATTATAAAAGTAGAAAAGGATAAAACACTAAGAGAAAGTCACACTTGTAACCTCTGTATCTCGAACTCTTTGAACCTATGGCAAGAAGACACTTGTTGCCATAGAAGAATTCAACGAGTTCGAAATATAGAGGTTATAAGTGTCACTTTCTTTTAGTGTTTTATCCTTTTCTACGTTTATAATTACTGTTAATTTATATATAGCGAATTCCAATAAGACAAGGCGTGATAAAAATTGCAGTGATTTACCCACCCCTATCAAGTTGTATTTACAAAAAGAAGGCGAGCGTAGGTGTAGCGAGGCGCAGCAAACCACTGGGTCCGTCGGTTTCTAGAATTTACCCTAAGTTAGTGTATGTATATATAAATTAATTGCGGGTTCCAATAAGACAAAGCGTGGTAAAAGGTCAAAAACTTCTTTTTGTAATAAGGAACAACATATTGCAGTCAGAAAATTACGGAGGACAATGCATAGGTTACATTACTTTTGACAATAAATACATGCAATATTTTACATTTGCAGAAGGCCTAGGAATTATCGTTTGTTTTGAACCTAACGCTGCCAACAACACACCAGCTTGTGAAACTAGAAGCGAAAGAGCATTTATCTACTCACCGTGAGCCGTAACTGGTGTTAACTACATTTTCTTTAGACCCATTAACAATGCATCTTGTTAAAAGTTGTTTATATTTTATGCCATCTGCTGACAACTCTACGTAACTGCGGCTAATAGGGAAGATACCAATAGGAGCGGATTTTATTAATGTTAAGAAAGGACAGATTTATTGTTTAGTTACAGTGTTAATGCTTTCTGTAAAGCAGTACATTAATTGGAATAAATATGAAGTGAAATTCAGTGATTTTATTTTCCCAGGTTACAATTGATGTTCTTTGAATGCCAAGGGGTACAAATGCTACTATGTTTTAAATAATTAATGATAAAAAAGAACTAACTGACAGTTCAGCATTGAAATAACCTGGGAAAGTTATGCAGTGAAGCTTCAAAAGTGTGCAAATGAATTTTTTTTTCTTTAAGTTGATCATTGAATTTTCTGGAGTACTTCAACTTTGAACATCATTTATTCAAAACTTACATTTTGTTACTTGTACCCTTGGCTTCTAAGGGTCTCAAATATAAAACATATGCATTGTTAAATACAGTTTATATGCTGAAATTATTTGTCCTTTTATTTTAAAACAATACAGAGAAAATGAAATGCAAGAGCGGTTATTAAATTTCAGTTTTCAAGTAAACCATCCAGTTTCCCTAATTTTCAGAAAATAATTTTTCTTATTTTATTTAAATAATACATACAGAAATGTTTTGTGAAGAAATAAATATTGGTGGCACAAGAGTGACTCTTAAATTTTGGGTTTCAGATAAACCCCCCACTCCTAATAACCTGAGTTCTCTGATTTTCAGGAATTATTTTTCTTATTTTATTTAAATGGTATATACGGAGTTTCATTACAAAAAAGAAAATATTGGTGCCTCTAGAGTAATTTTGAAATTCTGGGTTTCAGGTACACCCATACTCCTTAATAACTTGATTTCACTGATTTTCAGAACCTTTTTTTTTATTTGATTTAATTGGTATATGTGGAGTTTTGTTGTGGGGGGGGGGGGAAAGTTCTGCTAGAGTGATTTTTATATTTTGGGCTCCACTCCTGCTAAAGAACCAGTTTCCCTGATTTTCAGAAAATATTTGTTCTTATTCTATTTAAATCATATATATTAATGCCACTAGAGAGATTTTTCAATTTTGGGTTTCAGGTAAACCTCCTTCCCTCCAAAATAGTTCAATTTCACTGATTTTCAGAAACTATTTTGCTTATATTTTGTTTCATTGGCATATACCAAGTTTCTTTAAAAAAAAAAATACAATTTCGGCCGCTAGAGCAATTTTTAAATTTTAAAGAATTTTACAGAGCTTCGTTCAGAATAAACAAAACTTGCAGCTGCTAGAGCGATTATTAACTTCTTTTATTTTGAAACAATTTTTACTTTAGGTGAAAACTCCCAATGATACAATTTTGCTGTTTAACGAACTCGAATCGTTTGTTAATTCATGGTTATATGCCTAGTTTAGTTGAGAAAAAAACAAAAATTGTGATTGCTAGAGCACTAGCAATATATATATATTGAGAGCACTAGCACTAGCATATATATATATATATATATATATATATCTTTTTCTTTTTCATTGTAGGTGTCTAGACACCTAGGATTGATGGAGATTTGGAGAAATTATTAAAATATCGTTTCATGGGTACCATCGCAATAGTTTATATTCCTTCGGAATTCACCAAAATTTCGGTGTCTATAGATGAGATCAGTGATGCTGTAAGCTATTACATAGCAAACACAGTGGTAGTCACACTGAAGGAGGAAGGGTTCATGATAATTTTTCTTTTAAATAATGAGCAGCTTGAGAAGGTTAACCATTGGACAAGACTGTGCATTTAATCTAGCCATGATGTGCAGCATACATACTGGAAAGTTACAACCATTTATAAGAACTATGCAGCAAGTTGAATATGTGCTTTGTACATGCTTGCCACTAATTTGCCAAGGTGATATGAAGTCAGTTTCCTGAGATGAACCAGATGATTGGAAATGTAATGATGATATTCCAGAAAGCACCACATCATTCTTGCCCCTAAAGTTCCCTTGCCAGGTCCTCTTTTCATATGATGAATTGAAGCCTGTAGCTACTACAATACAGTGAAAAGTATTATTGACAGTCTTGATGGCAGTAGAGGTATCTATTAAAGGTACCAAGAACATATTTTAAGATCTAGGATTAGAAAGTAAACTATGTTGTAGGGCAAATTTTGGCTTTCTTCCAGCTGCAATCAGTTTTAATCTCAAGTTAAATTAGTTGACAATGTTGAATTGATGAAAGGAAGTTATAATTTGGATAATGTAACCAACAAAGTAATAAAACAAAAATTAATGCATGTACTGCAGAAAAATGTAGGGTTTAAAAAATTGTTTATTAGCAGATATTCTTCCTGAGAAAATGCAGAGAGATTTAAAATTGAACAACATTCTTTATTTTAAAATTACTCCAATTTCTGCACTAGAAGTAGAGAAAAGCTTTACAATGTATTGTTGGCAGATAATCACCAATCATTTAATTAAATAAATTACATATGCAAAATATATATTGCAATTCAGTATTAAAAATGACCAGAGGGGGATTTAAAAAATAAAACATAGTAAACTTGTATATTCAAACCCTTGTTAGATTTTGCTTATGATATTATAAATTGTTCTCGTAACCAGTATTTTATCTTATTTTTATATCTGTTCTCATAATTTATATTTTATCTTATCTTTAAGTTTAGTACATTTTTAAAAATAGATTTTAGAGCTGTTTTGCAATTGAGTACTAAAAAGTCAGTAAATGTAAACAGTTACATTTTGAATCTGATTATGATTAAATAATTTTTATGTTAAGTAAAAAAAATATATATATATATTTTTTTTTTGGGTGACTTTCAAGTGTATTCTCTGACAAATTTTAGGTCATTTGCCCTAATAAGTGCAAACCATCTCACAAATTTAAATCACATAACTGAGAAAAACAATGGCTTCAAGCCGTGTAACATTCTTTAAGTTACTTTTAAGAATGGCTGTTTGCTACTGTCCTTAAATAAGCTGACCTAATAATTTAGTATTATGAAGATTTAATTTTATTTGGTAAAGAACATAAGAACTGGAAATAAATGTAGTATTGTTACAATGGGTGTTTTATTCATTCTCATATCATTTATAGATCTGTACACAGAAATTAAATATTTTCTGGTGATAAACAAGCAAAAGAGGACTGCATATATCATTCCAAACTCTAAGCCCAAAACAGCAGTCTCTTAAATGCATGTATATATATGTAACAAAATCCACTAAGAACTAAAACATTATAAGCAACTGTTTTATTACTTCTGTCATAAACACAACAAGAAAAATACAAAACAATGTCTGAGTTTGGTAGTTTCATAGTGCCTTTGGTTAAACTTATCTGAAAAATATTGCACATGCATTACATATTAAAATAATATAACTTAAAAGTATGTAGTCCATGCATTCACTTCATCTAGTGCAATCATTCATTGAAGATTGCAAGAAGTACTCCTAGTG
The DNA here is from genome assembly GCA_030762175.1 of Metallyticus violacea. NCBI lineage: Eukaryota > Metazoa > Arthropoda > Insecta > Mantodea > Metallyticidae > Metallyticus > Metallyticus violacea. Next base: position 22,326,171 of record CM060841.1, read on the forward strand.
GATGCTATCACTTACTTTTTGCGTCTTGTGATGAAAGAAACTCAGATTTAAACAAAACCGTATATACATTGAAACATATTATATATTTACATTAAATTTTTATATTTTACAGCTCCAGAAAACAGTCATGCAGAAGAGAATTGTGAATTTATGAAACAATGCAGTAATAAAATACAAAGCGACAACAAAATTACATTTGAATATCTACAGATAACATTACCATTAGTGAAATTAAAAATACAGTGCCTGTAAAAACATGGGGCACTAAGCTAACACACAAAAATTCTAGTGACTACTGCTCATAACCAGTAAAGTACTTGTTAAATGGTAATGAGTTTATTAGTCTATTTAACATATACAAATGATGAAAATGTCAATAGTATCTGTATACAAAAAACAAAAACAAAATTTTTTTGTGATCCAAGTTTGTTATCCTGTAGACAAATATTGCAATAGTATATAGAGGGATCTTATATAAGTATTCAATCCTGGTAGTCTAGTAGTAACCATACTTGCCCCATAGACCCCAGGTTGCAGGTTCAAACCTGGCCAGGATGGATATTTGAGTGTAATTATGGGCTTCCTTTGGTAGGGAAGTAAAGCCATGGATCCTATGTTGTAGATTTTGGTATGTAAAAGAACCTCAAACCTGAAAGAAGAGGCCTCTGAGCAAAATTTATCAGCCGTTTCATGCCCTGAATTGAATTGGATGCTAATGAACTGAGAGGTTAAAAAGCATCCTTTAAAAAAAAAATATATATATATATATATATATATATATATATATAACTAAATAAAAATAAAAGTTAGACAAGTAATTTGCGACAGAGAACCTAGGGTCACAGATGTAAAATATCAAAGTTATGGGGTAATGAAGTAATCTCAATTTGGTGCTCAGAAATCTAAACTAAAGCTAAATAACATTAAATTTTGTATTAGAATGACTTCGCACCTCCTTCATTATCAAAATAAGTCTGGTTGTTAATAACCAATAAACAGCATTTTTCACAATTTAGCATTAAAATAATATGCAACATTTCAGGCTCAGCACATAATTACATGCCACTGCATTGATATGCTAATAGAAACTCAGTTGTTAAAAATATACTTGTGACTCAACGTTTTTCCTAATGTTATAAGAAGAATGTCAATTTTTTTTAATTTCAAAACTCTTCAAACGGTACATCATCTCTTTAGCAGCTAAAAATAAGTACAGGTTGGCAAGCTGTTGAAGTTAAACAAAACAGACCCCAGACCCACAGAAGAAAATTCTGGCATACATAGTATTAATTGGAAAGACTGTGAAAAAGTGTACATAGGGAAGACAAAAAGGAACACTGGAGAAATGTTAAATATAAACAAATAGAAAAATCAGTAGTTGCAGCAAATTTTTGGAGCGAACACCATGAAATCCAAAAGGATGTCACTTTATTAAAAGCAGTACAACACCCAAAGGAATTCAGTATATGGGAAAATATTTTCATAAAAAAATATGAACTCATGAATTTTGATATCTCAGAAGCAGACATCATTTTGTATAATTTCATCAATAGACCACCAGAGTACTCACAGTCACTTACACCGCCAATTTAGATTGATCCATTAGTCTTCATGGTTGACAATGTAAGCAAGGTCTCACAAAACATATCCCAGGTTTTTTTTTCTTATATTCATCATTAATGACAATGTCAATTGTTTAATGCAACAGTTGTTTGTTTTGTACCCAAAAGACAAAGACAAAATAATTCACCAAATAAATTAAAAATTTAAGAAATGGAGATTGATTGCAGTTTGTCTGAAGTTGCAGATATACACCTGATTCATGGGGAAATAACAGCTGCTGAGATTTACAGAGAGATTTCCTAATAGATGTCGCACAAAACTACAGTTCAATCCGTTATTTGGCATATTCTTGTTAAATGGGAAACTAAAGTCAGTGACGTGCATACCTTTTTGAAACTTTTAAGTCCTACATGTAAATTTGAAACCTTTGACCCTGGATTCCCTCTCAAATTGCTTGTATAAACCCCCCTATTGATTTCTGTTTCAATAATTCCTGAGATAATATATTTCTCATTTCCTTTAATAGCAAGAGATGAACTTTTCTGGCTACTGCATGTGTGCATCTACAGAGTAATAATTTCAGAAACTATAGAGAAGTCTTATACAAGCAATTTGAAACAGGGCCACAAAGAAAAATAATGGAGTCATATGGCGATAAAGAAGTTTAAATTACACACTGATACATTAATGTTAAAAGTGAAATGGAGTAAAAAAAATTTGCCTTAGAATGCCTTCAAGCTTAGCAAGCATGGAAATTTCAATTTTCAATACATCTTAAGATTTTTCAAAATTTGGTGCCTTAAAGGCCTCTAAAATCTTTGACTAAGCATATGACAATATGGCACAGAAACAACAGTTAGATTTTATTATCATGTTATGTAGATTATTCTAGAGGAAGCTTACTACTCAACTATTTGGCCAAAGGCTGTGGTTTTGAAGATTGTTCAATTTGGCCATGCAAAACAGGTCATTTACTTTTTTTTTTTTTGTTTTTTTTTAAATGCCATAATCAAGTATGCTCACACATAAGATGTTCACAGTAAAAACATTAATCCATGAGATTCAAACTTAATAACAATGATCTGCTTTCACTTGACACCAGTACCATGTAAACTCGCCAAAGAAACATGCTTCACAACTTTTGTCCATTATTGTGTGATATCATTTTGCATAGAAGTTTCATTAATCAGTGATGTACTCCTCCTTTAGAAACTTAATGCTCTAACATTGACATTTGAGCAAGCATATCACAGATTACCTATTGCAAATTGATTAACTAACAACCCTCTATAGTGAGACTGCCTCCATGTCCTAGAGGATGCATTTGAACTGTTAATACTTTTCTAAAATAATGAATAGCCATCCAAATGATAGCAATCTGCTTGTTAACTGGAGGACCTGGTTTGAACCATGGTTAGGACATGTTGCCTAGGTCAATTTTTTTTCTGAGCTTTCCCTTGCACTGTAAAGGTGAATAGCAGATACTTTTAGGTGCCAATGGACTTCAGTCTCATCTGTGCTATCATTTCATTAATTGCATTCATTAGCTTTAAAGATCTGTTAACCAATGGCAGAATGTTAGGAAACTAAAAGAAATGATAAGAAATGATATGCCAGCATTGTACGTAAGTTTAGAACACTTGTTATCAAGGGTAATGCAAACTATGCCTGCATCTATGTACATATAATCAACAAAACAAAAACCTGATAAAACTTGACTCTTGTTCATAAAGTAGAAGAGAAGATACCTCATTGTGTAAAAGAACCAAATTTGAAAATTTTTTTAAACATGTCATTGCAACTTTCAAAGGAGGGAAAGCAAAAGAATTACTGAAACTTACTAATATTTGCATTCAACAAAATTCCTTCAGTTTTAACCAAAAATAGTAATCAAGTTTTGGGCCTAGCACTGGGAATCTCCCTGTCTCCATTTCTAGCAGATTTATTCCTCAGCTCCTTTGAAATACATATCATCAAAGCCTTTCCTTTAATTTTCAAGATATGGTATAGTATCTGGATTTTAGTTGATTAGTGTTTAGTGCCTGTTTTTACTACTGAGACATCATAGGCAATGGACACTGATGATACATGAAATGAAATGGTATAATGGGAAAGGATTTATTATTATTTTAAAGGAAGGAAGCGTTCCAGGCCAAAGTTTAGGGTACCTCCTTGACACATTTGTCATTTGTAAGGACTGAGGAAAATCTGGAAAAAAATCTCAGTCAGGAAGGACGGCCCTGGTAGTTCCAACCTCATACCTTCTGCTCATGAATCCTTAATGACCTTGGCCACCCATGGCGGTAGGTATCTTGATGACATATTTGCAATAATACCAACAAAAAAAAAAAAAATTGTTCTATAGATGTTCTGAAACTTCTTAACTTAAAACATAATTACATACAGTGCATATCATACAAGGAGTGAAAAATGGTTGGCTCACAATCCTAGATTTAAAAATTATAAGAAATAGAGATAGAATAAACTTTAAAGTTCATAGAAAAGACAACACACAGAGAAAATTATATAAAAAAATAACAGTTATAATCCCACTCCATATAAATATGCAATGTTTTACAGCCTGGCACACACAACAATTAATATCCCACTCGTAGAAACAGAGTACAAAATGGAATACCAACAGATAATTAATATAGTAATGGTTTCAACAAAGACACAGTTATAAAAATTATCAAAGACAAATATTTATAAGAGAGGTTTCCACACTCAAGAACATTAACGAAAATTACAAATTTAGAAGTTTCACATACCATCCAACTTATCATAACAAATTCAAGAGGATATTCAAAGAATAGCATAATAAATACCAACAGAACAGAAATAAGGAATTTATGAAATTTATGCAGATTGTGATCAGATATACATACATTGGCAAAATGAAGAGAAATTTGAAAATTTGGAAAAAAGTACACTTTAGGAATAATCGTTTTAAGCAGATTGATAAATCAGCAGTAGTAACTCACTTTTGGATCAATCATTAAATTAAACCAGAGGCTAAATGCTGAGAGAACTTTACAACGCAATGGAGATATCCACCTTGAAAAAGATTTTCATCTTAAAAAATTAGAAAAAATTAATGAATTTTGAAGTTCCAAGCATGAATGAACTCGGCAAGTTCCTACTAGTAACTATCAGAGGCCAGCACAGAAAAACCTTGGGATCCAGCCACCAATTCCAGTAGTCGGTCAACAGCTGATAATGGAAGTGAATGCTTCTAAAACATGTCCTAGTGTTGTGAAAGTAAGTGCAGTTGGCATGATGTTGAATATATTAGTGTAGGATATATTACCATCGATTGTCTACAGCTTCATAAGTACAGTTTATTTAAAGGAATTATTGATTGCTCTAAAAAAGAGGAAATGTTTATTAGGCTATCAGAATTTCAATATATTATAACATAAATAGTGAGCTTATTTGAGTTATGGGCTGCATAAGTGCAACTGCTTACTGGGGAGGTGAAGCAGCTGCAACGGAAAAGAGAGATAGAATCATCAAATGTAAAGTTTGTATTTTTATTTTAGATTTATATTTAAAATATATTGTATTTAGAACTGATAAAAATAAGCACTAACCTGTATTATAAATAATGTCCCTAAGCTGCAATACATTGTCAGCATTTGCTTTGGAAATACCCATATACCTTTCTTCCGTAAGAACACAGTAGTTCAGTACATATTTCTTGTCACTGAAAGATCTTGTTTCCATAATTTTATAACAAGTTGGCAAATAGTTTCTCTTCCTGGAACATAATTGCCAGGATATTCATTTGTGAATTGCCTTACGACTTCTCTGTGAGAATCCATTTAATGAATAACAATTAGCACATATTTTACACGCAATGAATGCAATGAGTAACATACACGAATGCACTACCACTTACCAATAAAGCTTCCCTCAAACTAAAAGCTGCTACCTGTACATATATTATATAGCCTTGACAACATGCTTCTCACAATATGTCACTGTGCTCTGCCAGCACATGACTCAAATAAGCTCACTGTTTATGCATAATAAATCTCTCTGAGAAGTTTTTTCTCCTTAGATCTTACTATTTACACTTAAGTATTTTATATTTCCTGCTAATAACACCTGAAATTCATGAATGATGAAAACTGATTTGTTTACTGAAAGAAATGAATAAAATAATACTCCTTCAATGGATCCCTTGTCACTGTTGCATCACAGGAAATGAGTGTGCAAAGAAGATCATAATATATCCTTTCATACCTCAAAAAAAGATTCAGAGAGTATTCAAGATTGCAAAAGATGATGAACTGCAGAAATGAATAAAAGAGAAAGAGCTAGCAACAGATTCATCCATTTCAACTAACATTTTGTGATGCATTACATTTTTCTATTTTTTTTATTCATATACATGAAGATATGCATTTTGATATTTTACAATTTTGTTTTTCCTTCTGCTTTTTGGCACTTTATATATATATATATAGCATTTCTTAAAAGGTATGTATTTAATTTTAATAATTAATACTAGCTTAAACAGTCATCATTTTTTGCACTCACTGCAGGGCTAATGCCATTTCAATTACATAGGTAATTCATTTTTGTAATGGAAAATTAGATGAACAGAACAAAATATATTAAAATGTACATCTGTCCTTTTTACAACATTAATATATACGTGCCATTTAAAATTTTTCACAAAATATATTATCTCTTAAAGAAACATTCTTTTGAGTAAGATAATTGCAATAATATTACATCATGACCTACATATAATATTATAAATCTCAAAATTATAATATGCTTTACTTCATTGTGCAAGTTCCAAATTAAGAATTAAAAAGAATATTAATTTAAATGCTCTTAATGTAAGTCTTCTAACTGCAATATCTCAATTCCAAATACTGGGGTTTTTTACAGAACAGGCTTCTAAACCATTATTTTTTATGGATACTTTGCTAATACAGTGTCCCAGGATTTGCATTCATTTCTCTTACTCTCACACTCTTTCATGCTTCATTTGTTATGTTGGATTAGGTAATATTAAAAGGCAACTTTATACCTTATGGTGTGATATGGATTATCTATTCAAACAGAGCACAATAATTCTGGGACAATGTGTATAGGCTTGTTTCACAAATCAGCTGTATGTAGATTTCAGAGCAGTGGGTGAACTTTTTGGTAAAACAAGAATATGTGGGCAACAAGAGCTCTCAACTTTAATTGCTTGTTTAAATTGTATTATTTTTCATATCCTCATCCATTGAAACCTGGTTTCAAATAGTTACTGCACAAATTTTAGTACTAAAATGTACTTGATCACTGCTGAAATCAAATACTTTCTTTCTTTCAAATGCTTGCTTAAAAAATTACAGAACTACAGTTATAGCTGCCTTCCCTCAATTGGCATGAAATTATGTGTGTCCCAATAATGTAACAAAGCATTTTTCAGTTCCTGGTGTGTGCCAACTTACTGTGACTATAACATTATCTACAGTTACATATGAAAAATTTATTAAGATAGAATCTGAGGAACTTCTTGCAAAAATGTGCAAATGTTAGCCTTATAAAATTACAAAGACAGACATTAAATTTCCTATAATGCATCATATTACATAATTTGCACGCAAAGTTTCTATAAAGTAATATGTATAGTAATACACTAGATTGTCTTCTACTTGATAATAAATGCAATGCTATTCAATTCTCAAGACAACTGCTGCTTACTTGTTCAAAAAATATTTCCTAGTTTAGGCGCTGGATACTTTTTAAGTTGACAAAACTTTTGGTCAATGATTTTAAATCTTTAAATCATCACCAACACCAAAAGAGTCCAGCAACTTCAAAATGCTTTTGGAGATTAAGTACCATCAATAAGGACTGTGTGACTGGTTTGTGGAATTAAAGTGTGAACATATTACATAAGCGATAATTTTGATGAAGGTTGACCAGCTGGTACTAATAGCATCACACTGTATGTTAAATGGTTAAAGATAATCACATCACCTATGCCATAATTTGGACATTTTTTGAAATAGGTATGAGTTCATTAAAAAGATCCTCATAAACATCTTGCTGTGAGGAAGCTGTGTACTTGATGGATACATGTAATTGGACAGTAGTTGAAAAATAAGCATGAGATGGTTGGTGAAAGAAAATGTATGAAAAATTCTATTGGGGCCAGTTAAATTCTGTTTTTGATATCAAAACAGGCAATGAAATTGTTTGTTTCTCTGTGGGGATCCCTTCCCATATCTGGGGAATATACACAGAAGTCTGTGCAGCCCAATGATTTTTTCCACATTTAGGGCAGTACCTAATTTTTTAACCCAACCCACCTTTTGGCCATAGACGATCCCATCACCCAAATGTGCTAAGCAAACTTAGCTACCAGACTCTCACTGGTCGATAGATGCTTAGACCTACTCAATTTTAAGAGGTGAGTTATCCCAGCATTAAGGTAGTCACTACTCATCCCATGACAACAGTGATTCAGGAAAATCCCTGCCCCCAAGGTACATGCCAGAGGCACTCCCATAGGACACATTGCCGCCACAAGCACTCATTTACCTGTGAGTTCTGGGACCACTGCAATGCCAAGTCCAACTCATTCAGACAACTCCCCAATGGGAGGGGCTGAAATAAGTGTGGTCTGGCTACTCCTAGTAACATCAGAAGTACCACGGGTACTCTGAGTTTGTAGAGCCCACACCTGGAGCATCTGTAGAGTAACGACCGAGGTCGCCCCCTCTTACATGAATTTACTATTGAGCCCGCACCTGGAGCATCTGTAGAGCAATGACCAAGGTCACCCCCTCTTATATGAATTTACTGTTGAGCCAGAAACCACACAACAATTGCACAATAGATCTTCCCAAACATAACAAAAATCTAAAGAGGCCAAAGTATTGACAAGAAGACTGTTATCATATTCTTTGCTCTGGTTCTGTTAGTTCTTTCTACTGGACGGTCATTACGTATACTACAATTTGTTTACCAACGTCTTTGTGGTATCATGCAACTTCTTGTTCTCAACCATGAAGAAAATACATGGATTTTCTTTTAGCATTGCTGAAGGTGCAATTGAGAGGTCTTCAATGAACTAGTATCTGAAGTGCTTCCAGAAATGTAAGAGCAATTCTTTGATGAATGGTTTCAATTAATGAACAAGCACTTAAGATAACAGGTGGAATGAGAAATAATAAAGAATGGAACTGATAAATAATTTTTCAGTGATTACTTACCAAAATAAATTTTCTGTATGGACATTAGGATATACTGTAGTTTTGCAGTCATTATTTGGAGCATTTATTAGGTGTTTCCATGACTTGTAGCACTATGATGCTCAGTGATCTCATTTTTATGTAAATTATTTAGCCTCAAATTAAAGACAACAATGTCATACTTCCATACTGCTTGCTTGCAATTCACTTGACATACAATCGCAATTCACTGCAATGACATACTAATTCACAGCTCTGATCACAAATGTTTCTTGATTCACAGCAATTCTCACTTGTTCACACTTAGATGGCACTGTATGACATTCTATGGAAAGATGTGGAATACACTACTGGCTGTGATAAAAGTGAGAATGAAAAGTGAGAATGAAAGTGAAGAAAAGTAATGTTACATTTAACATTGGTAGTAATATACAGCACTGTAGCTTAAAATAGTAACTTTCAGCAGACTCAGGAAATTTTCTATGTTAAATGTGAGTTGGTCAGGCAAAAGCATTTTTATGAAGAGATCTTCAAATTACATTATAATTTTAGTTAAATGTTCCAAAATATATCAATAAAATAATTTGTCTTGATTTGATCAACATAAATACCTTAAAATGTAAAATACTAAAGAAGCCATTGAAAAATCAGGGATTTTCTTATATTCAAGTAAAAATGGTATCTTTCATCTAAAGATAAATTCCTTATGGAAATTACTTTGTTTTAAAAACTTATCATTTAACAATCTTTCTGGGACATTTCATACTACATTGGTAAATTATCATATTATATTTCTTAAATGTCTTCCTCCACAGATTTCATAAAAAAAACCCTAGAAACTTTACTCAAAAGACTTAAGACCAAATTAAAAAAAGAACATTAATGTTTATTAAACACAATTCGTGAAACACATTTGTCTTTATGAAAATTTTCACAGAGAGAAAAACTGAGCTTCCATTGTATGCAACATAGCTCACATTATTTCAATATATACATTTTCAAAAAAAAAAATTTAGGCATGTATCAAGTATCCAAGCTTATACCAACTTTTCCAATTTTCCAACCTTATGAAAATACATGAAGCTTGAGTTCATTCATGATTCATCAAATACTGCATATCTATTTATGAAAAAACGATAAAACATCTTCACAACAAAAAACATCAGCTTGTATGTTAAAACAGAAGAGAAAAACAAAAACAGTAAGATACCTTTTGTATATCCTGTCAAATTCCAAACATTTAAGAACAACAATAATACTTATAAAGAAAACACACTCATAAGCTTCACTAATTAGCCATAGGATATAAAAAGGAAATATTTTGGTTATGACTAGTATTATTAGAAAAAAATGTATACATATATTATATAAATAACACAATACCATCTATGTAAACAGACCTTTATACTTAAAATATAAAGTAAATCATAATGCTATTTATAGGAACAGTACCGATGTGCACGAGTGTTTACCTGGAGCACAAAATGTACAATAGCACAGCTAATACAAGATTTATATACAAAGTATGCTGGAAGTTATGTTGAGAAATATGTCTTTATTCTTCTGCATTTCACTGCAAAAAAACAGCCTCCCAAAGTATAACTACCATTCTGCATTGAACAAATGCTCATAGCCAGAAAAATATCACAAGGTTTTGTAGCAAAATTATAAGTATGTTCATTACAGGGACACCTACCATTGTTAACTATGGCAAAAACAAACTTGTGGGAAAAAGCTGGAAGAGCTTGAGGACCAAGGCCACATTGTGATGCAGAGGAGCATATTAGCTGAGCTCAAAGCCAGCCCCTGACTGGATTGCATATAGGAGTTTGTCCCGAAGCACAGCTTCATCTGCAAACTCTGGAAGCTTGAGCAGGTTCATACAGGTGCTGGCTGTTGGTAACCTCTCTACTGAACCTGCATGTTGGATACAGAAAGGTGGATCTAACTCCTATAATCAAACAAGAAAGTCACAGATGCATTTTTTTCTGTTCTAATATAGTTTAAAAAAAATATAATGATGGAAAAATAATTATATTTAAAGGCCATATAAAACTAGAAGCAATAAACACAAAGACTTTATATGAAATCTGTTCATAAAAAAAACAAAATGTGGGATCTTTGGAATATGTGCCCCTCTATTTTCCACTATATGCATTAGAAAGTGTGTAAGTTGGCAAATTATAATGGTATGAATTGGTATGAATTACAGAGCAAAGTGCACATTAGTACTGATGTCAATAAAGGAAATCAACTCATAAAATATACTGAAATAATATGCTATATACAATTCATGAATGAGTTTCATCATAAATGTGTTAAAACACAGACCAGTTTCAGTATATACACACAAATCCATTTTACACAATAATATCACACATAGATCTTACCAGTCTGCACTGTAATGTACTCAATTAGCGTGCCTTGACACACTACTGTGCTACGAGATTCCCTAGGTATGCCACAAAATCCAAGAACTTTTTACATTGCTGATATAAATAATTAAAATAATTTCATATAATCACGATCATTGTATGATTGAGTCAAACTACACACTTTTGTTCGCCCCACTTACTTCTTTAAATTTAGTACATGTTTCACAGACAATTGCCTGCATCATCAGCTAACCCTCAACTGCTGGATAATACATTATGCTTTGGAGATGTATATTATGCACTGATGGGGTTAAGTTGAACTTAAAGTTTATGGTTTAATCCCTGGAAGTGTAGACATTCCTTAATCTGTCTCTGTATTTATAAATATAGATTATTTCCCATGTTGCTAACTCTGTAGGTCCTTGTACTGATTTTAATAATTTGCTTTATTCACTATGTTGTAGTTTTCTGTCCAGAAATGAGATGCTACTGCTGATTTCCACATTTGTTTGTATTTTATGTTCCTGAAGTGTTCTTTTAACCACATGCCTCTGTTTCTCTCTGTTTTTTCAATAGAGACTTTTTCACATTCTGCATAACTTATTTGGTAAATACCTGGTTTTTTCTCTAGTGGAATACTGTCATTAAGAAGATTTTTAAAATTAACTCTGTCTATAGGTGTCAATCTGATATTAAAATCCTTTAGAACATTTTGAAATTTTTGCATAACCCATGGATGATATGCTAATTTTTTAAAAATTATCTTATCTTTATTTAATGAAAGTGCTGCGGTTTCTTTAATAAGTTTCTGCCTCTTGAATTTCTGTACTTTTTTGTGAACAAAAGTAAATCCATTTTTATTGCTGTTATTTCTATTAGCTTGTATTCTTTACAGCATTCTTCCTTGCTAATGTGTAAGTTAACTAGCTTGTGAGTTAAGTGTTGATCACTACATGTTTATATGCTCTGAGGTTAAATGCATCATCTTTGATGTGATTGTTTGCAGGCATGTTCTTTCTGTAGACTCTAAATTCCAGGTTTCCTTGATGTTTTATTATTTTAATGTCTAGTAATGGTAACATGTTATCTGTTTCCGTTTCATATGTGAATGATATTCTTTTATCTTGTTTATTTAGAAGTTTTATGGCATCATCAATGTGTTTTTTGTTAACTATGGTTAAAAAAACACTTTAAGAATATAAAATATGAATAGAATCACAATGGCCAAAAGCTTTGAGGGCAAGATCTTCATCCGGTTGATTGTCCATGAAACCATCATTAACACATAAACTTTGTTTTGTTCTCATCATCAGTGACTGATTCTTTAGAAACTTGAGAACACGAAGTCTCTCCTAGTTCTTGTGCATTATTACATGAACAGAAGTTTATCATAAGGAAAAGTTTATAGCTAATGCAGAGTATGGCCAAACTAACCCATAAAATAAAGATATCCTATAGGAGAAAATTCATAGTGATAATGTCAAACGAGTAGTCTTGACTAATGTTTCAGAGGTGTTATTATCCACAAATTTTCAGAGATGGCAACATTAACCTCTTCTGGCAAGGAATACATTAAAATGCCTCAGAATGATTTTCTGCTAGCAATGTAGCCAACAGGCTTTTAATTCCGATGAGAGATTGTAAAATGAACATCTGCTATATGTATACTTTTTACCTAAAAACCTTCCAATACTAGGCAAGTAAGAAGAACTTGCAATCACAATTATATTCAATGATGTTACATGAGAAAAAAATTATGCATGGGTATTGCAATATGTTAATGAATGCTGGTAATCTCCATTCTTTCTCTACCTACAACACAGTATGAGAATACACGGTAGGAACAGTTAGATATTTTAAAGGATTGAGTTTTAAGCATGCATATCATGAAATTGGGTGCACTACCTATATACTCAATAGTTCTAGATAAATAAAAGGATGGCATAATTTAATACAAATCCAGAATATTTATTTCTACTTTTTTAATAAATTAAACCATTATCAGGCATATGTATGCAACCAAAATCTGTACAGTCATATCAAAAATGTAAACATTTAAATATTTTACATGCAAAGCTGTTGACAATGAAGTGGTAATATATCCTAAACTTAGGTATTCATTTTTTACACTAAACTCCACTTACATAAAAGTAAGATGCCTTTCGGGAGAATCTCTTCCATCTTCAGTAACGGTGGTTCGGTGAGCAACTGAAGTTGGGAAAGATTCTCCCGAAACGCATCTTACTTTTATGTAAGTGGAGTTTAGTGTAAAAAAAATGAATACCTAAGTTTAGGATATTTAAATATTTTTATTATTTATGCTAAAATTTAAGTCATTGGGTTAGTGGTGGTTAGTGATTATGTGGCACTACCGGCTCCTGTGAATTAAAGGCCATATATAATTTTTCTGGTTGCACAGGTTACAGCTATAACATAACATTTAATGCTGCATTGAATTCCCTGAATAATTCTGACCCTAGAAGTTCCAAGTTCATGCTTTTTGACCACTGGAAAATCTTAAAAACACTGAAAAGTATCACATCAAATGATTATAAAACTGATATTAAAATTCTAATTTCAAATTGGGTGAACATTTCATTTATAACATTTTTTAAAAAAGAAACTTGTTTTTTAAAAAATATATCGAACTAACACAGTGAAGCCAAGTCATATGAATAAAATCATGTGATATATGTCGTACTAAACACTGTATTTTTTTCACTTATTATGTAATATTTGGAACCGGTTTTGAAGACCTTTGTCTTCATCTCGGTCAAGGGTATGACTAGTTGGAGAATTCAACTGCTCTGTAGAGATGAAGCGCCACCCTAGTGGTGTTTTTATGTACTTAAAATTGGGGTTTTCTACCAATAAATAATTTTAAGTACATAAAAACACCACCAGGACAGTGCTTCATCTCTACAGAGCCATTGGATTCTCCAACCATTCGTACCCTTGGCCAAAGATGAAGACAAAGGTCTTGGAAACCGGTTCTAAATATTGCACAAGTAAGTGAAGCAATACGAGTGTTTAGTACGACATATATCACATTTTTTTTTTTGATTGATTTATTTATGGATGCTCTTTAACATCTCAGGTCATCAGTGTTCCATTCAACTCAGGGCGTGAAACGGCCAACAAATTTTGCTCAGAGGCCTCTCTTTCAGGATTGAGGTTCTTTTTCATGCCGTAAATGTACGACATGGGACCCACAGCTTTACTTCCCTTTCGAAGGAAGCCATACTTAGGATTTTTACTCCTGAAAAAATCCATCAGTTGGGTTCGAACCCGCAATCTTGGGTTTAGGAGGCAAGTATGGTAACCACTACACCACCAGGACCGACATATATCACATGATTTTATTCATGTGAACATTTCATTGTTGTTATTATTTCAGGTTATGTTAGGCTATTCTTAAGTAGTAAACAAACTGCTAAGAAAATGAATCCAGAAAAGTTTAATAACTTCAAATAGTATTTATGTAGTATAATTTTCTCTTGATAATGGCTTATTTTATATAGTAATTTTACAGAACACCATTCACATCACTTTATGATATGTTTCTCATCATCTTCCACTTTCATTATCAAGTAGCAAGTATCATATGATAAAACTGCTGTAAAGCACAGAAAGTACAATTTATGGTTTTCAGAGATTAGTAATTTATGGTAATTATAGAACTTAGCTAGCTCAACATTAACCTAAGCTTTTGTGTTTCAGTAAAATTTAGAAGAGTTACACTTTCTTAGCTAAACATAAAGATGGGATTCATGAGAAAAAATAAAAGTTAAAATAATTCTAATAATGCATAAAAATTTTTGACTGACATTCAGAAACCATGAATAAACAAGAAAAACTGAAAACCAAAGTAAAAAAAATATGACTTACCAATCTTCATTAATGTTTGTTTCACATTGCCTTTCATTTCAGTTAAAATTTTAATTAATGAATGTGTAACTTCTACATTTAACAGCTTTTCCTTATATACATATGTTAGCTGCGGAAATACCAATGACATTCAATGGATGCAATGAGAAGTAAACCCACTCAGAGAGGATTTAGGAACAACATAAAATATACCAATGCAAACTGTCCACATTGTCTATCCTTATTCTGTGCCTATAGCATAATAAAAGATGGTTCATCTTCAACCTGTCAGAACTTAACTCTCTTCTTTAACTGCTCTTTGCTGAATACTTTTAAACACCAAATTCAAACACACAACATATTATCCATATGCTTATGACAGAACATAATTATCATCTCCTTCCCTCTTTCTATTGAATGAGCATTAGACCCTGGAAAAGTTATGATTAAAAAAAGAAAAAAATTAGGAAAATTGCCTCTCTTAAGGAGATTTCAATTATTTTCCATAAGAAGTAATTATATTGTGTTTAGTATGATCAATATTTACATTACAAAGCTAAAATTTTAAATTCTTAAAACACTACTTATTTTGAATTATGTATACCATTTTGAAAGCTCCCATTAAATGCTCTAATGAACTAATTTGCAGCAATTAAATGAATTTTCCCCTCAAAAAATTGATAAAATAACAAATAAAAAACTTTAAATGTGCAAAACTGTACTGTGAACAAACCTTGAAACCAAGGAGTGGTGGCCTTGAGCAACTGGTTACAAATTTTAATAGTTGGCTGAGCTGGACATCCGTGAAGTTTTCTACAACCTGCAAGAAGTAATGCAACAATCTTTCAAACTCTTAATGAGACTTAACTTAAATTTTATAGGCTATCAAGCTGTGGTTAGTTTCTGATTTACTTTTGCTTGTTAAATTGTAACCTTTATGATTTAAATATACACACGTTTATTTAAATATTTACATGAGTAAATTCTTAAAATTCAAACATTGTATGCTAGAAGCAAATGTCAAATGAGTAAAATTTTCTCTAAATTACACTTGTACTTTAATAAAGAATATTGATATGTGATATTGTGCCATCCTAAGCTATTAAGCTGCTTTTCTTGTACTGCCCTCTTCTGATTCATCCAAATCTTCACTAGATCTATTATTCCCTAGTGAATCTTTCATATATGGCATTAAGTGAGTTTACGTATAATTTGTCATTTACAATTTTATCATTTTAAAGAAAATTGAGTCGAGATTGTAACATACACACACTAAAATTCAATAAAAAGGGAAGACTAGTTTCAAGTAGTTGAAAGTTCAACTAGTTCAAGTTGAACTTTAGCCTGGCTGAAGATGGGAACTAAATGTTCTTGAAACCGGTCCCATACATTTATGAAAAATAAGTGAAGCTTTAAGAGTGTGTAGTTCAACTGAATCATACAATGATATCAATTAAGTATATACCTTTTTATGTATAAAACCAAAAATGTAAGAACTTTTTATATGTGCCTTCTTTTGTGGCTATATTAGGTAGCGAAAATTGATTTTGTCATGTGAACCAAAGAGATGATTTCCACCAATAATTCCATTGGAGAAAGCAGATCACCAGCTTTCAAGGACTAGTTAAGAATAACATTGTTGGTGGAGATCTGCCTGGAAGTAATATTCTCTGAAGGAATATTTGCCTCTCTTAGCAAAATCTAGGGAAGAATGGACTACTGCCACCCTAAAAAGACAGGTTCTAATGAGACTTCAAACAAGATGAGCAGGGCCATTTATACAGTCCTCTGTTTTCTACAGTGGAGCCTTCCAGGTCCAAGGAGCAGTATGTAGCTGGAATCACTTCAATGAGGGCAGTAAATGAACGAAGCTTTGCTACACATAAGAGAACTTCAACCAAGTAGTAGCATTTGTCAGTGATTTCACAAAATATAGGACTTCTTTTTTTTAAATTTTGACATAAAATGTTAAGTGTGTTTTATCATTGTATCAATATTTTAAATTTTTTTAGCATTTTAAAATATTTTATCTACTGAAGATTACACGCCTTCTTCCAGATGATCTATCCATCTTCAGTGTTGGATACACACAAAATTAATCTTGTTGGGGTTGTGTTAAAGGATGGTTTCTCTTCAGTAAATGAGTTTGTAGCTGCTGTGAAGCAAACTTTTCTCCACGCCAGGAGGAAAAGGGATACCTTCCTACAATTCCTGCAGGAGAGGGGATCCAAGATTGGAATTTTTTTCCATTACTGTCCCCAGAAGATGGAATTCCTGGTTGAAGCAGTTGAATAGCTGGCATCTTTATCCAATTTGTTCATTCCAATCCTGACAAGGAGTCATTCAGCAGTGCATCCTGGTGCCTTCAGAATATTGAAGATTTTGGCATCACTGATAAAAACACTCTTGGTGTTGCTAGAAACAAATTCCAGACCAATGCTGCAGATGTGTGCCCAAGAAAAAGTGGCTGCAAGCAAATGCAGGAGGAACCTTCAACAACAGAGTGGAGGAGATGCTGGATGTCTTGAAAGACAATCTTAGGGCTAGAACAATAGAGCAAATAAGATAGCAAGTCAACTGCATATCAAGTTGGGCAAGTTTATTATGGGGAATCCTGCTTATATGTTTCTGGAGTCTATGGTTAATCTTTCCTATAGGCTGAATGTAGTGTCGCAGGTAGCAACAGAAGACAAGCTGAAACCCCTTTTCAGTAAAACACCTTTATTGAAGAACATTTCTCACCAAGAGGGTGCAGATGCCTACAGCGAACTCCAACAGCTCATGAGGAACAATGCACAAATCTCAGTGGAGGATGCTTTTAAGGTACTGCATGAGAATCATCAATCCTTTGTTATTGATAGTGTACAAAAAGCACTGTGGTTTCCTGCATTGAAGTGAGCTGTAAAAGGTTCTTTTCAAAATTACCAATGAGTCAACTACCTGAGAACAAATTTGAGTACGACAAACTTGGAACTTTTGCCAGCATATAATTATGCATGTAATTATTTTTTGAGGATGTAGAGAAAGATTTATAATATTTTTACCATTTTTTGTAATAGAACAGTGAATACATTAACATTTGGTTTTTATTTATTAATTTTATAATTAAAGAATTAATATATGAACATTTTACAATTTGTTAGTTCTAAATGACCCGCCAGATTTACTTTTTTACTCAAGAAATTCGGGACATTTTATTTATGAAATTTTAGGGTACCTAATCATGTCTTTGAATACCACATTACAAATTCACAAAAATGACCTAAACTGCCTTCAATTTTTATCTTTTGTAAAATGTGGCTTCATATTTACACCTTCCTTGAACTTTTTTACAGTTGACATTGAGAACTCAATTATTTGCATAAGAATAAGAATATTTAATTCATCAGTAGACAACACAAGTTAAAAAAACATTTGTCTAAAACTGTTTACAATTTAGGACTATTACAAGTAATTAACACAGAATTGAAAAAAATAGTAATGTCTAAAATTATTTTAATATTAACAACAGTATAATACATAAAATTTTTGTAAAAATGTTAATATTTGACACCACTGTTACAAAAGTTCACTATATTTTATATAGTATAATACATACTTTTAAAATTCTGAAATGTATATTCTATTTATCAAGATAGTACATATTAAGAATTATTTGCTTAGTCTGGCTTACAGTAACGAAAGAAGTGAGAAAGGAATAGAAAAAAATCATGGAAATAGATTTATATTATTATAATTTTCTTCAAATTCTTCAATGCCATATACAACATTATAAATTAACCATTTATTTAAATAGGTTAAACAGTTTTCTCCCAAGATTTCTAACTTTTTGAAGTTTATTAATAGTTGTAAATTATCTTTTATAAAGAATAGAGCATATACATAAATAGAAGGTAGGGTCATTATAATATATATATGAACAGAACAGAACAGAAAATCAGGAATTTACGAAATAAAATGTGCACATTGTGAGCAGAGTTACACAGGCAAAACAAAGAGAAATTTGGAGGAAAGAACATTGTAGGAATATTCGGTTTAAGTAGGTGGATAAATCAGTAGTAGCAGCTCACTTTTGAAGCAAAAATCATGAATTAAAACCAGAAATTAAACTGCTGAAACATCTTCACCCCATTGGAGTTATCCACTTGGGAAAAAATTTTCACGTTAAAAAATAGTGAAAACCTAATGAACTTCGAGTTTCCTACTATGGATGAACTCAGCAATTTCCTACTTCAACCAACAGAGGCCACCACAGAAACATCCGGGTGTCCAGCCATCATTTTGAGTAATGGCGGTTCGGTGAACAACTGAAGATGGGAGAGATTCTCCTGAAAGGCATCTTACTTTTATGTAAGTAAATGGAGTTAAGTGTAAAAAAAATGAATGCCTGAGTTTAGGATATATTACCACTCCATTGTCAACAGCTTTGTAAGTACAATATTAATATTATTGAGTTTTGTTTATTAATTTAGTAATGTCAGGATCAGCTGTATTAATGTTGGATCATTTGCATAGAGTACAGATCTGCAAGATAAGCTACAAGATAAATTATTTCTAACATGGAAGAATGTTTATTATTTATCTGAAACATTTGACACCTATTATAAAGGTATGATTGTAATAAATTTAACTCAATTCCTTAACTTTTAGTTTTGATGCTAATATGTTATGTTGGATAGTGTCTAAGGCTTTGCTTAAACCTAAAAGAGAAGTACAGTGTAACCTTGATCTATGGTTCTTAGAATCATTGTTTTCCCAGATGTATTGTTCAATTTATACAGTCCCAAATATTTTACCTTATATCTTATGTAAATAAAACCCATATTCATCATTCCTGAAATATCGTTTTCTCGCATTATTCATTCAAAAAGTTCAATCCCAAAGAAATTCCATTCTGAAAAATCGTTTTTCAAACTGGAATAGTGAAGCAGTGATTGTCGCATATGCAGAGTTCAAGTCATGCTTAATCTGAGAAAGTATGACTACAATTCTCCATAGTTGCTGATACTTTTGTAATCGCAGGATAATGATAGCTGATGCAAAGAATGAGTCACAATTGCCAATGCCGTCAGTTTTGACACATACAAGGCAGTGAATGAGGATGTCACATAAGCCGTTCACAGTGTTAATGAGGTGTGCAATGAAGTGGGAGGAGTCTCATGTGTTTCTGACACAAGGGAGGGAAGTGAGGAAGACGGGGAAGATAATGTAACAGCAGAAGACATGTCAATGTTTGCTGAAGCTCTGAGAGCATATGAGACTCTACGAGCGTATTATATGCACATGACAATGTTAGTGTGAACTGTAGTGAACAACAGAATGCATTGAATGTGAAAAAGCATGAAAACAAAAGCAACAAAGAAGCAAACGTCATTTAATGACCTTTTTCAAAAAAAAAAGACAAACATTTTCATTTTTGATATTATTGTATGATTTAGATAAAGTACATACTCTTAATGCTTCACTTACTTGTCTCATTGAGCTGTGGGAATGTGTATTCTGCTCTGATGGCGGTGTGATAAACTTGTAGTTTATCCTTTCATCCCTGGCAGTGTCGAAGTTCATTAGACTGTCTTTATATTTGTAGATGTAGATTCTCTCCCAAGCTGCTACTTCCGTAGGTCCTTGTACTGATTTGAATAATTTTGCCTTATTCACTATGTCATGATTTTGTGTCCAAAAATGATATGCTACTGCTGATTTTTCTATTTGTTTGTATTTTATGTTCCTTTAACTGTGTGCCTAAGTTTCCCTAAGTTTCTCTTTCTATTAATATACAATAATATCAATTATATGATTGGCCTCACTGTGCAAGTTCCAATTTATATTTTAAATTTTCATTTTTTTTTATTTATATTTATGGACGTTCTTAAACTTCTCAGGTCATCAGCATCCCATTCAATTCTGGACATGAAACGATCAATAAATTCTGCTTATAGACCTTTGCTTTCAGGCTTGAGGTTCTTCTACCTGCTGTAAATATATGACATGGTACCCTTGGCTTTACTTTTCTTCCAAAGGAACCATACTTAGGATTTTTATGCCAAAAAAAAAAATCCATCAACCCTGGCCAGGATTGAACCTGTGATCTTAGGTCTATGAGGCAAGTATGGTTACCACTAGACCACCAGGACAATAACAAAGTGTAAAATGTGTAAGATAAAACATGAAAAATTGACGGAAAATATAGCATTTGCTTATATACTGGATTTATTTATTTTTGAACATGATTTATACTTCCTGTATCTATTGTTTTCCTGCATCCATTGTTTTTTTAACCTGGTTCATCCAAAAACGATGAATCAAGGTTCTACTATACTTACATTATTATGTTTTACAAGTCCATTAATTTACTTTTTTTCAAAATATTGAAAATGCCAGTCTTTTATAACATGTTCAATTATTTGAGATATTATAGGTACAAATGCAATAGGTCTATAATTCGTTTTTTTTCCCACCCTTTTGTATAATGGGACAATGATAGAAATTTTCAAACAATCAGGATACAGTA
Organism: Metallyticus violacea; assembly: GCA_030762175.1. Lineage (NCBI taxonomy): Eukaryota > Metazoa > Arthropoda > Insecta > Mantodea > Metallyticidae > Metallyticus > Metallyticus violacea. The sequence goes on from CM060841.1 coordinate 22,347,695, forward strand.
CTTCTACTATTTGGACAGTGGGTAACACAATTACATCAATAAAAGCTTTTGTTTTACTGTTTGAGATACCATAGTCTTTCTCTTTGAATTTTTCATTTTATGTACTGGTTCAAGTATGCTGGGAGGATCAATATATTTCTAATTTAAAGAGTTATCATTTCTGGCTACAAATCATAAAATGAATTATTCACATAAAGAGTTATTAGTAGAGTTCTGATTAACCATGGCTTGAATTCCATTAAAAAAGAAATTGTTTAATTCACCCAGTAAAGTGGCAATATTTTCATTTTTATGTACCCTACCACATTTCAATTTTATTATATTCCAGGTAGTTGTATATTTTTTTCTAGAGTCTTCTATTAGGAAGTCTTTTGCCTGTATTTTTCACTGTTAGGATTTCTTACCGGTATACAGGTGAACCAGAACCCTACTCACAAACTTTCACAAGTTGTTCAGGGATCTTTTCTGACTGTTTTGATACAAGGACCCATGGTCTCTGGTGGCTCATTACTGGGCAATTTCATTATTTTCATTTTGTAATAACTCAACCATCCTTGTATCTGCTTATTCAGAATATGATTGTTTCCAAACAAAACACAACATTTGGCTATTGTAAAATGTGTTTACATTATGGCACGTCACCAATTAATCAACTCATCACCTCATCATGTTAACAGTTCTGTGATTGGACCTTATGAAGTTTCCTTACATGTCCCCCCCACATTTTCTGGAAGGTATGCTGCCGATAATGTGCAGGCACATATGGTTTAACATGATGGGGCATCAGCACATTTTGTAGTGAATATCTTTATGAACAGCACAAAAGAATGGGTTGTGGTGAACCTGCTCCATGGTCAGCTCGATCACCAGATCTGAAACCATGGACTTTGTCTTCTTGGGTCATAGCCTAGTACATGACTCCTGTGGAAACTAATATGGACCTAGGTGCTAGGATTGTAGCAGCTGCTGATAATGTACACCAATTTCTTGGGAGGCTAGAGCATGTGTGATAATCTATGAAGCATCGCTGTGAAGTTTGTCATGATTATAGTAGTCGACATTTTGAATATTCACTTTAAACAGTGTAATCTGTGTTTTTTCATGTCATTTTTTTGTAATGTTTGGTCATCTATCCCTAAAAGTAGATAGTTGCAATTGTTAGGAGGTGATGAGTAGTTGATTGATTGGTGGCAGATCTAATTATGTAAACATGCTCTACAGCAGTCAAATGTTATGTTTTGTTTGCAAACAATCATATTCCGAGTAAGTAGATATTATTACAAAATGTAAACAATGAAATTACCCGGAAATGAGTCACTGGAGATCATGGGTTCCTTAAATCAAAACACTCAGAAGAAATTTCTGAACAACTTGTGAAAGTTTGTTGGTAGAGTTTGGATTCACTCTGCATTTTCTTTACATTCCCTAAAGTTCTCCAAGTCCTCTGAAGAACACCTTTTGGCTTTATTTGCATTTTTATATATGTCTACATAAGCCTATGATAAACAGTGTTATTTTGCTGACCTTCCAGAAGAGGCGGATGGTGGGATGGTCTGAAGCATAACCTCCTGTATAATTTGTATGTTGTTTCAGATCTTCAACATCCACTGGTATTTGTGCTCCTGATATCAACACTTGCAGTTCTTTATTGTTAAACATTTGCAACCATTCCAATGGGATAACATTTGCTAAGCCCTACAATTCATGAAAAAACACACAGGGTTAGTTGAAGATTTTGCAATGCATTGATAAGTGCCATAAAGTATTAGTTCATATCATCATACTTTTCCCATTATTTACAATAATTTTTGGCCCCTCAACTTCTTACAATTACTATGTACTTACCCTTGCCTTTATATTATGAAACTATACATTTCCCATAATTAACAGTTCATGAAGTAAAAGATACTTTAAGAAATTAAATGGTATTAGAATAAAAGAAAACGGTTAATGAGACCATAATCTTGAAGAGACCATTAAGTCATGCTACAAACTGCAATTTTGGTTTTTTGGTGAATTGTTTTTAATAAAAAAAGGGGAAAATAATTCTTTCTAATAAGAAAAAGTTATAAATATCTGAAAAATTTGAAACACAAATGATTCAATTATGTAAAGTGTACATGAAAGAGGATCCAATTGCACATAAGGAAGCATGTCAAATATTCTACAAAGGGCAGAAATTCAAAAGAATTTGTTTCAAATGTGCTTTAGACATCCATGAGTGCAGTTTGTTATGTGAAAAAGATTGTAAAATGGCATATACAGAGTGTTAATGAACTACACTCAATAATTTCAGAGAGTGTAGAGAAGTTATATTTAAGCAATTTGAGATGGGCAATGTATGGTCCACAACTAAACAAAGTGTTAAAATTTTTTGCATCAGATGCTAAAACATCTGTGTTAAAACCAAGCCAGGTGAAAAGTTGGTTTAGAATATCTTTAAAACTGCTTTGCAAGCATAGAAATATGAAAATTTTTTAAAAATTGTAAATCTTTAAAAAAGTTTTCATATAGAACTAACACAGTGAAGCTCATGTGAATTGAATCTGTCGTCTTAACACTCTTCATGCTTCACTAGCATGAGTGAAGCATGAAGAGTGTTAAGGCGACAGATTCAATAGAAATATCAACTTTTCCTCAGCTCGTTACAGTGTTTTTAAGATTTAATGCCATAAAAAACCCTCAAATCTCAAATTAATCATTTGATATTGTGATGCTGAATATCTATTAACTTCCTCCTTGCATTATGTAGCCTACTCTAGAGGGAGCTCTTTAACTGCTTGCGTGACATAATGTATAACGCAAAAGCTGTTCTACAGGGTGTGGGTTCAATTCTTGTAATGTCATTAAATATTTTACATTTAATGTGAAGTGCTGCGATACGCATACTACATAATTATGAATGAAATTTATGTGATTTTTGAATATATGATACCCAACTCATTGAGATTCCCATAATTCTACCTTTGGTAAGCAAGGATTATAATTATATTAATTGATATGTTAAGCTTTAAGTGCATAAACTGAAACACAAACTTAAAACGTAGGCTAAACACTATATTATTAGGCCCTAGTCAGAAAACGACATAAAAAAAGTGATTGAGACACAAACTTGAAAACAAATGACAGCTTCTTACTCAAAAGCTAATGTCATAACCATGATGCCAGAGTGATATGTTCAGATATGTTATAGTGTGTTATGCTTTTGCGGAGCATCTTTATTAGCCAGTGGTGTAATGGTGCTTTAGAAACTTATAATCATAGCTTTGAAATTTGAACAAATAGGCCATACATTATCTAACCAAAATTACTTTTATACGACATCTCTACACTTTCTGAAAATATTTCAGTGTAGTTCATTAACACTCTGTATGCCAGGCACTGAAATGGATGGATTGCCATATTTAAAAAGTGTCACAACATAGTTTATTAAGTTGTTTGTGATGCAAAAGAAGAAAATGTTCATGAATAGCAAGAGAATACTTGAAGGACCTTGTGAAACAATGTGCAATCATTGATATTTTTAATACTACCCTAGTGCACAAAGCATTAAATGTGAAAGTTGCTGTAGGGTAACTCCACCTTGTTAAAATATATAATATTGGGTATGAATAATTTTATTTGTGACTAGCAAATCCAAAAAGCCTTGTTGTTTCAAGAATATCAAAATGTTGTCCACTAGTTAAGATGGTAAGATGCAAATGAAAAATTTTGAACGGATTCAGGAATCTTTGGCAGACAATACATGCTCTTGATTAATAAGAAGAATGAGAAGATTCTTCTTTTGTTGATTACTATTCTGTACAATCCAATGAGCTGCATTTAAGAGAGGTGAGGCTGAAATTCTTTCCAATGAACTACAAAAGTAAGCTGTAGTCAAAAGATTTGGAAACAATCCAAGAACTTAGAGCTAAGGGCCTTGATTCCAATGACAAAGAACCACTTTTCTATGGGAGAATTATAGACAGATCTTTTCAGTACAAGATTTCTTCCATGTCAAAGATAAGTTCCATAAAAATAAATGTATAAGATATGGCAGATTTTCCATAGCAGTTTTTCTTTCTTTCTTTTTTTAATAGTGTTTAACACCTGTTTTTACTACTGAGGCACCACAGGATGGACACTGTTGAAACATGAAATGAAATGATAAATTGGGAAAAGAGTATTTTTTTTTAAAGGAAGGAAGCATTCATGGTCTAAATTTAGGATATCTCCCCAGCATTTGCCATTTATGACTGAGAAAAACCTGGAAAAAACCTAAGTCAGGGAGGACGGTCCTGGTAGGAATTGAACCCCAGATCTCCCACTCATGAGACTGCGCCTAAACGACCTCAGCCACTCATGGCAATTCCATAGCAATGAAAGAATGATACTAGTGAAGAAGTAACTGTAGCAATTAATATAATAAAAAATAATTATATAGCAAATTGGAGGTATCAAAAGTGTATGATACTGTAAATGAACTAAAATAACAGGTTGAGATGGTTCAGCAAGAAATTAAACCTAAACATAACACTGAACTTTTTTGTTAAAAAGTAGTAGGAACTCTTAGTGCATTCCTAAAATATCAAGCTTGCAGATGCCCAAAAACTCCAAATTACAGAATAGTACTAATAACAAAAACTAATAAAATTGGTTTGTGTTCTAAATTGAATGCATACAAAAACATTCCACTATTTGCACCATTTTTTTTTTTAATCCTTTGATTAAAAGGATTGTAAAAGTTTCACTGTATAACGAAAATTTTAGCAAGCTTTTTTACACATTTAAAAATGAGATGCACTAAACTAGATATGCACTGTTTGTTTACCTGCTTGAAAGAGTTACATTGTGCTCTTATTTGTTTGTTAAGCTTGTAATCTGCAATGAGATGAATATATTCAATTCGATTTGCTGTTGTTACAGGAATGTTGGCACCTCCTGATTTCAGTTCATCCACCTACAATAATACAGATAAATATTCATAAATTATATTATCAACAAAATGCAACATAAGATAAATTAAGAAGAAAAAAGGTATTTTAACTTATGTGCCAACAGTTTTCTGAGAGTTGAATATTTCAATGGCTAAGAAAATGCTAGTCATTAGTAATAATAGAATAAACAACATTTATTTTTTTTTAACTGCTCTGACTACATCCACCAATGTCTGCACCATTGCAGAATTGTTTAGCAAATATTTGACTTAAGTTATTACTCCATCTTGTGATGATATTAATTTAATAATTATACAATAGATACTAATGTTTGTAATGGTAGCTGCATTAGGTTTATGTAAATTAGAACTGATAGAACTAAATTTCATTAATGCTCCACTAAACTTTGAAAATGCTGGCTCATTGACTGAGAAAATGTAAGCTTTTAACTCACCCTTGTTTCACCCAGCTCATCACTCAGCACAGTGAAGTCTAAGCCAAGATCTGTCACATCACCTTCGTAACTCTTAAGAAAGAGCAGGTTCCGATACATGATAGGATCAAGAGATGCAAGGTGATGAACATCAACGTCTGAATGATGTCCCACCAATTTGGACAGAAAAAACTCGGCCAAGGGAAGTTCCACTAGAAGATTCTCATACAGTGCCTATAACAGTAAAACATACAAACAGTTTTGCTTATTTTTAATGAAGCATTATGCTCTAAGATATAACTATTTATTTTATTGATTTTATTGCAAGTTTTACAAAATTTATAATGGCTTAGCTCAGCTCTGGCTGGCTGTCACAAATCATATATTAAACATTTTTATATGTATAATTAAGATCATTGTATGAGAGCTGAACTACACACTCTTATTGGCTCCACTTATTTGGTTAAATATAGCACAAGCTTTGCAGACCTTTGTCTACATTATCAGCTAACCATCAACTGCTGTATAATTTGTTATGCTTCGGGTATATTCTGCTCTGGTGGAGGTGTGATGAAATTTAGAGTTTATGTTTTTGCCCCAGAAGTGTCAAAGTTCATTTATCTGTCTCTGATTTGTAAATGTAGATTTTCTTTCATGTCAATCCTTGTACTGATTTTAATAATTTTAATCACGTGCCTATAATTCTCTTAGTGTTTACAATATAGACTTTTTCGCATTCTGCACTTCTTTGGAACATACACTATAAATAGGACAACCACAATCACATATGGTGTCGCTCTGCGGACACTGCAATTGTAACGATATCAACTCATTAGATCATTACATTACTAATTTAACTAACACATTTGTTGATTGTGGTTATCCTCTATGGCAAGTTCCAGAATTTTGCTCTCACATCAAAAGTATATTTCCAAGACTTAGAAACTGACAGATAAAAATCAGTTGAATTTTATAATCACTTATTTTCTCAGTATAGAACATCTTAAGTTGATTTTAAAGAATTGTTTTAATATATTAGGCCAAAATTCCAACCTTCCATAATCCACCACGTCTAAGTTTTAGTCATCACTAAATTTAAACATGATCTTTCGTAGGAGACTTAATCCTGCACAGGTTCCTTTGCCTACACCAGCTTTTTATCCTTGCAACTGAATTAAATGTAAAACCCTCTGCTCTCATAAAGCCAAGTGCATCTTTCTTCTATTCATAGTAAAATTAGACTTAATATTTGCACATGCTCCAATTGTGCCTCTATGTTGTGTATATGCTCCAGTGCATATTCTACATTGGATTAACCTCTTGCTGCAATATCCCTAGAATGAATAACCATAGATGCTCTGTTAAAACAGATTTTTCACTACCAGTAGCTCAACATGCCAGTTTTCACCAATCTGTTTTTGATAAGCATTTCTCCTTAGTCGCTGTACCTCCATCTTCCTCTAGCAGTAGTTCTTAAAGCTTTTAGAATTAGCCTAGGTTTGCCCTCCTCTATTGAGGAATTACTTGCAGATGATGTGGTAGTTGCTGAGCGAGTGCTCCGTTTTATCCTGCTTGTGGTTTTTGGAGCAAGGTGTGAGGTGTTCTCTTTTTATCCATGACGGCATTTTTAGACTCTTTTAAGACTGTTGTTATTTCAGCATTTGATGCATCGTTTTTAGTAACAGTCTTTAATTGAGTTGTTGTATATTGCCCTTGTTATTGTTTCGGGTTTTATTGTTACCATTTTAGACTTTTACAATACTGGTTTGTTTTCAGCTTTTGCTGATGTGTTTTACTACCAGTTTTTATTTGTTGTAATGTTGTTAGTTATAGGGTTTTATTGACCCTTTTTAGACCATTATAGGACTGTTGTTTTTCGCTATTGCGACTGTTTTAATACCAGTCCTTTGCTTGTTGACCATTGCACCCACTTGTTATTTGTTATGGGTTTTTATTTTGTTGCACAACGTGCTACTGTTGTTTAACCTAAGACTTGATTTGTGTTAACTATTTATTTTTTAGTTCTGGCGCAGTTTTTAGTGTGTTTGGGCACTAATGACCTTAGATGTTGTGCGCCCCTTAAACAACAATCATCCTCTAGCAGTACACTCAGAGATAGAAACATAGCAGCCATAATATATTACAAAGCTTGCACCCATCTGAGCCTAAACCTTTCCCTTTAAGATTTCACTTACTACAACCATTTGTTTTAGCCTTATTTATGTTGGATGTCTTCCTAGCTTTCTTAGAAACCTTTATGGTAGACCAGATGCAGTACTGCTCACTTCAGTGTTTTTGCCTTTCCACCCAGCAGCTCAAAATATCATGTGTTTTTAAGGAGTATTTTACAGTTTTAAGTGCTAATCTTTTTTAAAAGTGTCACTCCCTAGTGCATTTTAAAGCTTTATATATATATGGAATATACAATAATCCCGTCAGGGGTTATGGTCTATTGAGACCAATAAACTATTTTAGGCAGGTAACATTAAGACAAGAATGTAAGTTATAAATTAAGTTGTATAGGCAAATTTTGAAGGTCAGGCATAATGAATATTAAAGAAATAGCTGATTGGTTAATTTTCAAATATTCTTGTATTATATGTTAGATATGTTTTATGCTCTAAAGATTTAGTTTAATGTTATTTAGATATAGCTGACCCAAATCTTCTGAATTCCAGTAGAAAACCGGTGATAAGCCAAAGGCAAGGGTATAGAGACAATTTGTTAAGAAAATAAAATAAATTGTAAAATGACGTGAACTCTCAAATGTTCCTTGTTTTAAATTCTAGGAAATTCTAGTTACGTAAAGTTAAAGAAATTGAAAATTTGTTTATGCAAAGATATTAGTGAAATAAATAAATTTATTATTCAAATGTTTTTCTAAAATCCTCAGATAAACTCTCAACATGTGATCTTTTTAAAACTGACTTATTTAGTACCAATATTTTGATATTCTCTTCATAATATTTCCCCTTAGTTTTAACCTTTCTCAATTATAATATAGTAACTACATTAGCCATATTCTGAGGGATACCTAAAATTAACTTACACAACATTCTTAATATAAAACCATTTTCCTCCACCTCTCCTCTATTCCCAAATTTTCACTTCACAAGCCCATTTCAATTTCATTAACACTATACAACCTTTCAAATCATATGACTATTATTAGTGCATATTACAGTCATTTCAATATTAATTCAATTTGGAATCGAACACAGTGAAACACGTATTAATCCTCTCTTTTGAGTCAAAATATTTGTAATACTCTTTATGGTTTCACTAACATTTCCTGAGTAAATCTCATGTAAGTGAAACCATAAACATTGTTCTAAATACTTCGACTCAGAAGAGATTACACAGTCATTTTCTTGCATTTTCATTGTTAAACTTCCCTTCATTAATGCCAGCTTTTTTGCTCTCCTATTAAATTGTATTGTTTAATTTAAGACTCAAATAAATAAAATCTTCCTTTTTGGAACATTAACCATTTTTCTCCCCTTCATAAGTTCTGGTTCAATAACCCTTGTTTTAATCTGCCTTACTGTTAGTTTTCATTCTTTACAGTATCTTTTTATTTCTGTTATGATAGTAAGTAAAACAAATTCAGTTTTCAAATCATTTGCACACAGTAACAGCTGAATTTCCAAATTATTCACATCTGGCATATGAATACTAACTTCTTTAAACCTACAACAATAACATTTGTAGCTAAATTCAATAGCATAGGACTCAATTTACATTCCTGTCTTAGACCTTGCTATTGCATAACCTCTGTATTCAGCATCTTCATCCCACACTAAATGCTGAAGATATCTGCTGACATAACTATTGAAAAACTTCCACCATTTCTTTCCTTAGCACTTTCAACAATTTCTAACCACATAACAAATATTTTTCAATCATTGCTTTATCATAAAAAATATCCACCATTTTTCTACCCTTTTTAAATCCAAAATGAAACATAAAAAATCTTTGATTTGCTTTCATCTATCATTTATTCAGTCAGTCAATATTTCTATAAATATTTTAATAAAATTAGACAGTAGTGCTATTCCTTTATAACAATTGCGACTTCCTTCCTCAACCTTTCTTTTATAGATGGGATGTATAATGGCCAAATGTGGATTCTTTGGATCAATCACAGCTTTATTCTTCTTACAACTGTGTGCTTGTTTTAAAACCTCTTCATCTGAAAAGGGTCTAATGTTTTCTACCAGCCTCTCAATTCTGCTGAATTTCCCCAGAATTTATTATAATTTTAATTTCATGAGCCTTAACTCTGCCCCTTTCTCTCTTCTAGTCTTGAGCAATGTTATAGAGTTCCTTCTTAAATGAACCATTCACTCCCTTTTTCTTTTTCTTCCAATCCATTCCTCTGTCTCCATAAAATCACTGCCATGCTCACTATGCTTCTTAAATATTACTTATCATCTAATCAATCATTATAATATCTCTTTCCTATTTCATTTTTCTATCTGCCCATTTCAAATAAATAACTCAAATAATCCATCTCCATCTATGGCAGGAGATAAACTCATTCAGCAAGTTATTCAAATGGTTCATAAGAGGCTCACAAATTCTGAACTGTTGGAAGACTTTCTGAAAATTTCAAGGTCAACCCTGTACAACGCTGCCACAGACTACCTTGGATACTGTAAAATTTGTGCACAATGTGTACTCAAGATTCTAACTGACAAATAAGGAATGGTGAATGGCTTCAGCCTTTAATGCTCCTGTTTCAAGGATGATAGAAAACAGTTTTTGAAAACAACTGTGACAGGTACACTACACTACACTGAAGAAACCAAACAGTAATCACAACACCACTTTTTAAAACAAGCCCAAAAAGTTTAAACACACATTCAGCAATAAGAAGCTGGTAGCTACAAGGTTTTGGACCAGCAAGGTGGTTACTGCACTGGTTGACTTTATGGAGCCCAGGACCACAATTAATACAGATGCGAAGAATATGAATGGTCATACAAAACAAATGGAGAGGCATACTCTCTTCAGGTATTATCAAGCTTTATAACATTGCCCAACTGCATTGTTCTCATCAACCCAAGAACTTCTTGCAAGATAAAAATGGAATTTGATCCCCCCCTCCCCCAGCTCAAAACTTGATGCCGAAAGATCTCTTCTTTTTCACAGCAATGAAGAAATGTATTGATTAAAACATTTTTTAAAAAAAATATATGGAACTAACACAGTGAAGCCAAGTTATATGAATAAAATCACGTGATATGTGTCGTACTAAACACTCGTATTGCTTCACTTACTTGTGTAATATTTGGAACCGGTTTCGAAGACCTTTGTCTTCATTTTCGGCCAAGGGTACGACTAGTTGGAGAATCCAACGGCTCTATAGAGATGAAGTGCCATCCTGGTGGTGCTTTTATGTAAGTAAAATTGGTGTTTTCTACCTTTGGAATATCAAAGTTCATTAATCAATCTCTGAATTTATGAATGTAAATTTTTTCCCAAGTATCCAGTTCTTATGTCCCTGAGTCTCTTTTGATAAATCCACCTTCTACACAATCTCATGGTTTTTAGTCCAGAAATGATATGCCACAGCTGATCTATCTGCTGGTTTATATTTTATGTTCCTGAAATGCTCTTTTAAACGTGTGCCTATATTTCTTTTTGTTTTTCCGATATAGATCTTTTGACAATCTGCACATGTTATTCTGTAATTAGCTGCTTTTTTCTCTTATGGGGTGTTTACAGCTGTTTTATCTTTCAAGATGTTTCCTAAATTAAATCTGTTGATGGGTGCTAATTAAATATTGAAACCTTTAAGACTATTTTGAAAATTTTTCATTCCTTTTGGATGATATGTGAATTTTTTAAAAATCAGTTTTTCTATATCTCCTGATAATGTGGTGATATCTCTGATAAGTTTTTTCCTTTTAAATCTTTCCACCTTTTTATTTTGATTTTGATTTATTAAAAGAGACTCAGGGACATATAGAACTGGATACTTGGGAAAAAATTTACATTCATAAATACAGATCGATTAATGAACTTTGACATTCCAAAGGTAGAAAACACCAATTTTAAGTACATAAAAACCAGGATGGCGCTTCATCTCTACAGAGCCATTGTTGGATTCTCCAACCAGTCGTAGGCTGAAGATGAAGACAAAGGTCTTCGAAACCGGTTCCAAATATTACACAAGTGAAGCAATACGAGTGTTTAATACAACATATATCACATGATTTTATTCAAATGATTCGATTGCGCTTCTACTTCAAAGAGGACCTTTGAGACACTGTGCAGACTGGCTCAACTGACCGGCAACAACATTTTTTGCAGAGGGTATAGAAAAGGTGCTGCACCAGTATTAATAAGTGTCTCAGTCTTCATGGTTATATGTTGAAAAGTAGCTTATAGATGTACTTCACTTTTTTCAATAAAGCCACTTTGCTATTCACTCTCATTTTGATTTTATGCACTACTGGAGGTTGTAAAAAATAGCTCTTGTACATTCAAAGATATTTTAATATTAAAATTGATGTGAGTACAGTAACAAAATATTGCACTTTAACACATTCAGGGCCATAGAGGGCAAATGACATTTAAATCTCCCTTAAAACCAACAGACGTTCCTGAACTAAAGATATTTATTTGATGTTCATTACAGGAAGCCAGACTAAAAAATGTACTGGACTGTAGACCCTGCAACTACAATTTTTTTGAAAACAATATCTCTAACAGGCTTTCTTCACATTCTTTCATTTCTTCCCTTCAGTGACAGCAATGTCTATATACCACAGACTAGGAGTGAAAAACATGTGCATATTTTTTACTTGTAGTTCAGGAACAAATTTATGAAGTGGTGTATAGAGGCTGGGAATGGAATTAAAACAGCTAGTAGTGAATGTGTTAAAGGACATTGCTTCAAAACTTAAATATGTGACAGTGAAAGTTACTTAATTTTTAAAAAATTACTCACCTTTCCTAACATACGCCCTATGAAGTAAAAATGCCTTGGAAAATCCTCTATCAGGAGATGAACATTTGGATTTGGATAAAGCTGGTTATCCTTGGTGAGACGGAAGAAACCCCTGTTGGGATCAAAAGCAGTCTTTAGCAATTCAGAGAGGAATTCTCTGAAGACTCCACCTCCATCCACTCCTGGTTCATCCACTCCCAATGAGCTCGTCAACTGTACACGCATTCTTGGCCTCAGTTCTGGTTCTGTACATTGCCACAAATACCTTTAATGTTTCATTTTATTGTTACTGCATTTTAAGCATCATAGGCAAATGTTGCTATTATTAAATTTGGATTAAACTTATGTGATGAGGAATTCAAGCAGAGTAATCCTTTACTATACTGAGAGAGGAAAAAGTACTATTTATCTGCATTACAGACAGATGCATTATACAATTTATTCTTCTTCATCAAATTATCTAGCTAATATACAACATAGGTTGAAGAAATGTGCTTATTAACAAGTAATGTAGCCTTACCCTGAATGAAAACACTACTGGAGAACCTACTTACAAATTCCTAGAGCCTTACAGTTTTATATATAAAGTTAAAAGCTTTTCAAAAACAAATCAGGTTAACATTATGAGGGTATGTCCATAAGTTTCTAACCTATTTTCTAGATATGATAAAGACAAAAACCATATTTCACCGTTCAATCCCCCCCTCTCAAAATAGTCAGAAGTCTTGTCTGCAAAATGGGTGGGTATAAATAGAATCCATCACTTCTTTGTCATACATAAATTTCCTTCCTTGAAGGTCCTTCTTGAGTTTTAAGAATAGAAAATAGTCACTGGGAGCTATCTGGGCTGTAGGATGGATGGTCAATCTCCCTGAAGCCACATTTTTTCACAGCTTTCTTTGCAACTAGAGCTGTGTGCACAGATTCGTTGTCGTCAAGAAGGTACACACCACCATTCAGCTTTCCTCATCTTTTCTCTTTGAAAGAAGCACATAGTCTGTGCAGTAGACCAGCATAATACTCCCCATTTATTGTGGTGTTCCTCTCCTTGAAGTCAATGAGAGTATTCCTTCACAGTCCCAATAGATTGCGGCCATGATCTTCTTGGTTGACTGAGTGACTCTGGCCTTTAAAGGCGGTGCTTTGCCAGGTTTACGCCACTCCATTAGTCCTCTTTTGGACAAAGGGCCATAGTTTCATCTCCTGCAACAATGGTTTACAGAACTTCTCTCTTGTTACCACGGCAGAGCTCCAAAAATGCCTGACAACAGATGACTTGGCTGCTTTTGGACTGAGGAAAGAAATCTAGGCACCAATCTTATTCATGTTTAAATGTTCGTGAATAATTCGAAGGACTGTTGTTTTATAAAGGCCCAACCTTGCTGGTATTTCTGTAACTTTGAGCCACTGCTCTTCCATAATTTCTCCTTCCTCAAGAGCGATGTTTACGGAATGAACACATCCAAGGGCCAATCTGCATGCTCTTCGTCTTCAATGCTTTCTCGACCCATTTGAAAAAGGTGACACATTCTTTTATGGTACAATATGATGGGGATGTTTCCCCATATACACTGTCCAATCACTGTTTAGCTTCATTTGGAGTAGGTTCTTCTTTTGTGAAGAACTTAATAACTTAGTAACATTTCACAATATTGTATACATAGCCTTCTTTATCCAACTATATCTGAACAATTGAACTCAGCAGAGCTGAAGTTACAGCTATAATTATTTATTTAACATAAGTTATGACACTAGATAAGGGTTTTGTGAAGGCGATAATCCTTATCAGCGAGGCCGGAAACTTATGGACATAAATAAATACAATATGAATGAATAATTTATTATCTCTACACATTATAATTACAGTTTCACAATATTTCATTAATCCTGGAGTGGTTATTGTTTCAGGATCCTCTATAACTCACACCCTGGCTGTTGTGTACAAGGATTCTACTTCTCTCTAAATATACATATTATAAATTGAACATTACAATTACTTCCCTAAAAGGAATTATCTTCTGCCATTGTTTATTTTCTTTATCACTTTCTTCCGCAACTTTTCTCTTACTTTCCATACGTAATATCTAAACTGATTCAAAATTCTTTTCTGATAGTACCAAAAAAAGTTTAATGACCAAATATCTGTCTCCAAATTATCTTCACTTCTTGTTTGATATTTCATCTCTCCATCCTTCAGTTTCTGTACATTCTAATATAAAGTGCAAATTCTTGTTTGCCTTTCCATATAATGGCCACAATTTTTTGTCAACTTTTACATCACTCAACATAATTGTTCCTGTTCTTTCCCATGCCAATGCCTCCCTTCCCATTTTATCACAAACATCAATATATTTTTCCCTGCCCCAACATTTCTTAAAACTCCCATAATATAGTATTATTAACCCTTAAGCCACCATATATTTCCTGTTTCTCTATATTGTCAATACTTGCTTTTACTTTATTCCACAGGTTTTGTCCATTTGATGACTATAAACTAACCAGCTCCCCATTCCAATTTTTTTGACCACCTGTGGTGGCTGTGTTAAACACTATTAAAAAAACCCAATTTCTCTTATAATTTCCTTTAATTGAGATAACCGGTTTCTTTCCCATTTAGCTTTTTCTTGTGCCTCCAAGCAGTCTTTGACAATATTTCCTTCCTCTAATGATTGTATCCCCTACCAATATTTTATGTGTTTTATTATTGATCCTTTCCTGTCCACCCTTCCCAATTCCAACAGGACTACACTGGGTGCTGCTCTATGTAATCCCAACATCATTTCACATACTGCTCTATGAATCTAATTTGTACATTGCTACCTTTTTTCTGTCCCCCAATTTTCTATTTCCTGCATCATTATTGATTCAACTGTAGCCGCAAAGCCACGGGAGGCTGAGGTCATTAATGTGTGGACTGGTGAGCAGGAGGTCTGGGGTTCAATTCCCACCAGGACCATATTATCTGACTAAGGCTTTTTACAAATTTTCCTCAGTCCTCATAAATGGCAAATATCAGGAAAGTACCTTAAATTTAGGCCTGGATCGCTTCCTTTAAAAAATACTCCTTCCCAATTTATCATTTCATTTATCATCAGTGTCCATCGCCTGTGGTGCTTCAATAATAAAAATGAGTGTTAAACACTATTAAAAAAAAATTAACCATTTATACTCTCTCTAGCCAGTTTACACTCATATTTGGAACTTTTTCTAAGCATATTCTTATACTATTGGTAGCTAATTTTCCTTTTGTTCCATCCATTTTCCATTGCAGTTCAGCCTTACCCCCATAGAATAAAACTTCTTTACTACTTCAATATCATTCTCCTCTAACTACCACTTCTCATCTCTGATGAGTATGTTCCCTTTTTACAGATCCTAATTTTATATTTACTTTTATTTATCTTTAAACCCCATTTTTTATTGTATCTCTCTATTACTTTCTTTAAATCTCTACATGTAATTGCAGCTGCTACTAAATCATTCACAAAATGCAAACTTGGAATGTCTTTATTATTAATGATGGACAGTATCTATTCTTCCTTCCTATTTCTTCCAATATTTCATACATAAACACTTTTTTTTAATGTTGTTTAATGCCCGTTTTTACTACTGAGGCACCATAGGTGGTGGACACTAATACATGAGATGAAATGAGAAATTAGGAAAGCATTTTTTTTTAAAGAAGGAAACGTTTCAGGCTAATGTCATTTATGAGGATTGAGGAAAACCTGGAAAAAAACCTCAGTCAGGGAGGATGGTCCTGGCAGGATTCGAACCTCAGATCTCCTGCTCACAAGTCCATGCCTTAACGACCTTGGCCACCCATGGCTGTATAAACAAATTTAATAATACAGGAATTAATTTACAACCTTGTCTTAAGTCACTTGTATTTGGTACCCAGTCTGTTACTTTGTTGCTTTCGAGCCTAATGCAAAAATTATTATCTGAGTATAGCCTCTGTCCTATAAACTTTCCACTCACTTCCCAGTGCATCTCTTTTGATAGTATCGAAGGCCTTTTCTAGATCTGCAAAGAACAAATACACCTTCCCTCTTTTAATGCTCATCCATCTATAAATGTTGCCTATTGTACATTTTTATTATGTGTGAGCATTCTAACAAAGGATTAAACAAGGCTATTTTCTCCCACCTGTGTATTCAGCAATTACTGTTCATATCTGAGATAAATACTTGGTAGCTTGAAAGCACTAATATGGAAGTGTATGGCAACAATGAATTCCAGCCAAATAATGCTGATACCATAAAGTTGTCTTTTCTATATGAACATTAATTTTCAAAATTATCAGAGATTTTCATTATTCAGGTCACTGCAATGTGAGACAATGTTTCATGTAGTTTCAATTATACATACCTAGTCTAGCCATAAATACTGTCACACACTATTTTGTGAATAAGTTCAATATAGCTTGAGATCTTTTAATTTCCTTTCAGTATATTATATTTACTTGTATTATACATATATATGGCACCAATCAGATTTCATGTCCACCTTTTGCGTTTGAAGTCTTTCTCTGTCCCGTTATCTAATGTAGTACAGGTGGTCTCAAAATCTCTCAATACTGCCATCAAGGAGCACTTTAACCTTTTAATTATATGGTGTCCCTTCTTACAGACAATACTCTCTAACATTAACCATAATTTGTACTCCAGAGGAATGAGATCAGGGCTACCAGATGGTCAATCATCAGTGGAGATGAAAATGAATATATTATCTCTAGTTACTGTTGTCACCACCTTAGGAGCTGTGGTAGAAACTTGCTGGAAGCTCCAGGGTTTGTTATTAAATGTAGTTTGGGCAAGAGGGACCAGGACATTTTTCACATATGCATTAGCACTGGTTTTTAAACATTTTTCACAAAATGTTTAAAAATGAAGCCTGGTGAAATGATCATAGCTCACTCTCCACTAAATCATGACTGAAGAGGGGTGATGGCCACTCTGAATTTTGGGAACTCTCTCATGTGCCTCTGAATAGCTTGAAGCATGCACTCTAATATCCCAGCATTTTGGTATAACTCTTAAATTATGAAAATTTTCTCATCAGTGAACAGAGTCCTACAATGTTGCCATACTGCTGCAACAGATGTTTCAGTTTCAGTTCCTTCTGCTTCTTCAGTTGTGGCCTCAGGAAATTTCTAGTACTGTGCCAGCAAGCTCAGGTCCACAGTCTTCATTAAGTACCTTGGACATTGATTGTTGTGAAAAATTCATCTCCGGTGCCATAATTAACTGTTTCTTAATGGAATTTCAGTGGATGTAATCCATTACTGTTTTAACATCAGCTGCTGTTTATACAATGCTATGTCAACCAACTCTTTGGTGGTGTTTCATGCTGCCAGTCTCAGTAAATCTCTGGATTGTCTGATACACAAACCTTTTGCTGATCTTAAGGACTTTCAGGGTTGGGAAAACCTCAGGTGACTTTCCAACTCCATACAGAGCATTTAATACTACTGTTTATGTGATGAATGAATATTTATTATTATTTCTACACATTACAATTAGAGTAATAAACAATATTTCCTTGAACCTTGAATGCTTGTTAATTTAGGATTCTATACAATTAAAACCCCTACATACATGGATCCTACATATTATCAAGTGACCTTTACAAATACTTCCCTAAAGGTGATCATCTTCCCTCATTGTTACTTCATTACCTTCTTCCTTTGCCCTCATCACTTTTCTCTACCACTTTTCTCTTACTTTCCCTGTATAATTTCCAAAGTGTTTCAAAAATTCTTTTTTACTAATTCCAAATTCTTTAGTGCCAGAATTTTTACTTGCAACTTATCCCTCTTCTCGTTCCATATTTCCTCTCTCCATCCTTCGGTTTCTGTACATTCTAATACACAGTGCAAGTTCTTTTCTATTCTTACCATACAGTGGGCACAATTCTTTATCAACTTTTACTTCACCTAGGATTATTGTTCCTGCTCTTGACCATGCCATACCTTCCCTCCCCCATTTTGTTAAAAACCTCAATATATTTTTCCCTGACCGATTCTTTTTTAAAACTCTTTTAATAGCAGAGTACTCTTATCTTTTAGGCTATTAAATATTTCCCATTTCTCTATGTCATCAATCCTTGCTTTCACTTTATTCCACCAGCCTTGCCCATTTGGTTACTGTAAACTAACTAGCTCTCCCAAACCAATTCCTCTTATAATTTCCTTTAATCAACCTACCCATCTTTCTACCCATTTACCATTTTCTTGTGCCTCCAAGCCGTCTTTGAGAATATTTCCTTTCTCCAATGACTGTATCCTTTGCCAATATTTCATAATGCACTTTATTACTAGATCTTTTCGGACTCTTTCTAGTTCCATCAGGGTACTCCATTTAGTGCTGCTCTAGGTAATTTCAATATCATTTTACAAACTACTCTATGAATCTGATCTATACATTCCCGCCCTTTTTCTGTCTCCCATATTTCTATCCCATGCATAATTTTCACTTCAACTGTAACCAAATATACTCTCTCTTATCAGCTTACACTCACATTTGGTATTTTCTTCAAGCATGTTCTTTTCCTTTCCCTAGTGCATTTTTCCTTTGTTATATCCATTTTCCATTATTGTTCAGCCTGACCTCCAAATAATCAAATTTCCTTACCATTTCAATCTCACTCTCCTCTAACGCCATTTCTTATCTCTACTGAATTCTCTTCTTTGCATAGCAAAATTTTTTATTTACTTTTATTTACCTTTAAGCCTCATTTATTACAATATTTCTCTGTTGCTTCCATTGGTTTCTTAAAACCTCCACTTGTAATTGCAGGTGCTACTAAATCATCTGCAAAACTCGGAATGTCTTTATTATTAATTTACGGACTGTACCTATTTTTCCTCCCTATTCCTTTGATTATCTCATTTATAAACAGATTGACTAATACCAGACTTAATTTCCAACCCTGTCTTAAGTGAATTCTATTTGGTACCCAGTTTGTTACTTTATTGCTTTCAAGCCTAATGCAAAAATTATTACTTGAATACAACTCTGTATTACTCCTACAAACTTACTACTCACTCCCTTTTCTCTGAACTTAATCCAAACATGGTAGTATCAAAGGCCTTTTTAAGATCTGCAAAGAATAAATACATCTTCCCCGTTTTTATACTTATTTGTCTATAAATATTCTTATTATAAAAATGTTGCCTACTATACATTTTTCTATTCTAAATCTTCCTTGGAATTCCAATAATTTCCTTTCTCCCTCTGCCCATATCTGGAATTGTTTTGCTAACACCCCTGTAAACACCTTACCTATCAATGATAAGAGACTAATGCCTCTATAATTGCTTGGGTTATTTACCTCTCCCCTTTAAAAATTGGTAAGAATACCCCCAGTACTACTTATATACATGTATTTGCCCCCTATGTGCTAACAATAATATATATATATATATATATATATATATATATATTGTACTTATGAGCTGTTGACAATGGAGTGGTAATATATCCTAAACTTAGGTAATCATTTTGTACACTAAACTCCACTTACTTTTATGTAAGTAAGTGGAGTTTAGTGTAAAAAATGAATACTTAAGTTTAAAATAAGATATATGCTTTATCTTTCAGAAAAACACAATGATCAAGAGTGAACTTCAGAACAAGTACGGTTTATGACTACAACAACTTGTTGTACAGTACAAGCTAAAAGTTTGTGACTTTATGGATAGACTAAGTAAATATATTATAAAATAAAATTCATGTAAAATTATTTCAAATAATACAAGTGACCATAAAATTACATACTGTACCAACTATCGTAAGCTTTTTGAATGTGATTAATAAAGTCCTTACCCATTTTGATAAGAAAATTAAATTAAAAAAGGAATTCTATTTTGAATAAATATAAGTAAATCCCTTTCTCACTTAACCATTTACATTAAAACTTTAACTTTTTAAAAATAGTTCTTTCATACTTCATTTTGCCAATATTTGAATTTTTCTACATTAATAAGCCACATTAAGAAAATAATACTATTTCCTCACCATTTTCAGGTGATAGCCTGTCAAAGGCATCCTCATATAGGTAATTACGTCTGCAAGCCAGCTGAATGCTGGGGCCCTGTAAAAAGTGACCATCCCCTTGGTACTCCATCTTATCCTTTAAGACCAAACTTTGAAACACCAGCACCCTCTCCTGGAATGCGACCAGAAATGGTAGTTCTCGCAATATTGTCATCATCCTCACCTCCTTTGTTGATAATGGAGGACCTTCTTCTGCAAATGGAAAAAACTATGATACTTTTCTATTATTGCCTATTTATTTATCATTAATATATCATACCAACCACTTAATGTTTCAAGTGGACTGTTTTGGTTTTACATGAATTCATGATTTTTACTCATGCTTTAATAATGGTTCTGTCCAATATCTTGTAACATGTGCATGCAACAAAAATATTATTTTGAACAAAACTTTAATATTTCAAAATAGCTTTTCCAATTCTGCTAAAATTCATTCACTGGCAACCATTTTATCTATAAGGGTTGTTCAAAAGAAACAGATATGAAAGCAACATTACAAATAGTTGATGGAGAGACTAAGAGATGGCATTGCTTGCATGTTGTAACAGCACAGAATGTTTTCAGTCTGAGTCAGCTGTCTGCAAAATAGAGACAGTTGAAGCAACAGTGGTGTAAGAGACACATCCAACCGATTATGATGGGAAGTGACCCAATTCTTGCATGATTTATGCTAAAGGTTACTAGAATCTCTGAAGAATCTTCATAAACAATGGCCAGGAAAAGTCATGAGGTGTGGCTATGCTTCATGTAACACTGCTTCATGCCCCCACACTGTCAATGCAACACTAGGCACAATGCATCATTTTTGCTGGGGTCTTATGAATCACCACCTTACAGCCCAGATCTCTTCCTTTGCAATTATCATGTATTTGGCCTGTTAAAGAATACCTTGAAGATCACACGGTTCATGAACCTGTGGATGAGTGGTTTCACAGGCAACCAGCATCTTTCTTTGCAGAAGCGAACTGATGATACAATCAAAAGCACCATGAGGGAACCCATTCGAAAAGGTGAACATTTTATTATTGGTCATGCTAATAAATCTCATAATTTTTTTGACAGTACCCTTCTACTCTTCAAGTCAAAGGAAACTGGGGATTATCATGAAGACATTGCACAACCATTTCTACAGATGGTTTAGGGATTAGATACTGCCTAATACTCCAGAATACAGTGCAATTGGAATGGATAAAGCCCATACCATAAAATTCAAGTAGATAAGACAACAGTAACTAAAGCACAAATGTTAGTCACTGAACCCTCATACAGTGGAATGTGCTACCACTATGACAAAAGGGGGAACTACTGCTACTTATAAATCAAAATAAACCATGTCCAAAATATTTTGTCAATGAACTAGCAAAAGACTATGGTCATCATATCATCAGACTGCTTTCTTATCTATACCATAAAATTAATCTGGGCACAAATAAAGAGCTATATGGCTAGAAGACATTTACTTTAATTGAAGTAGAAAGTATGACAAGAGGCGCTAAATGAAATGACATCAGAAAACTAGAGGAACTATGTAATACATGTGGAAGCGACACTGGAGAAAGCTCAATGAATGGATGGCATTCTTGATGATGGTGTAAATGAAATAATTATCCACATTTGTAACAGCTTCAGTGGGAATTCTAGTGACATGACTGAGAAGGAACAGGACTGTAACGATCATGAGAAAGTTGATTTGGAAGGAATAGAACATCTATAAATAATAATAAAATGTATGATATTATTTATTTAAGAATGATCAGTTTTGAATAATTTAGTATGTTTATAGGTGTTGTGACCTCAGTTATTTAACATATTTATTTATAGCAGGGATATGTCAAACATGTACAATCATTAACTACAATTGTTAATTGGAACATTGAACAATGAAGCTAATCATATATTAAGACCATTAGTCGAACGAACACTCTTTTGCTCCACTTACTTGTTTAAATATATAGAATCTGTTTCATGAACTTTCGTTCACATTGTCAGCTAGAAAGTAGACTGCTGGATACTTCATTATGCTGTGGGAATGTATATTCTGCTCTGGTGGAGGTGTGACGAACTTAAAGTTTATGTTTTTATCCCCGGAAGTGTCTAAGCTCATTAAACTGTCTTTGTATCTGTATATGTACATTTTTTCCCAAGTTGCTAATTTTGTAGGTCCTTGTACTGATTTCAATAATTTTGCTTTATTCAATATGTTGTGGTTTTCTGTTCAGAATGAAATGCTACTGCTGATTTCTTCATTTGCTTGTACTTTATGTTCCTGAAATGTTCTTTTAACTGTGTGCCTATATTTCTCTTTTGTTTTTCCACTGTAGACCTCTTCACATTCTGCACAACTTATTTTGTAAATATATGCCTTTTTTCTCCTGTGGAATATTGTCATTAACATTGTCTATCAGGAGATTTTTGACATTATATCTGTTTACTGGGGCTAACCTGATATTAAAACCTTTAAGAAAATTCTGAACCCCCTTTTTTTTTTCCAGCCCATGGATGATATGTAAATGTTTTAAAAATCAGCTCATCTTTTCTTGCTGAAAGTGTTGTGGTTTCTTTAATAAGTTTTTGCCTCTTGAATTTCTGTACTTTTTTTGTGTACTAGTTCTTTCTTAAAACCATTTTTAGCTGTACTTCTATTTCTTTGTATTCTTTGAAGTATTCTTCTTTACTAATGTGTAAGTTAACTAGCTGGTGTGTTAAACTGTTAATAACTGCATGTTTGTATGTCTTAGCACAAACATACAAGTTATTAGCAACTTGGGAAAAAAATCTACATATACAAATATAAAGACAGTTTAATGAACCTCAACATTTCCATTAATGAAAACATGAACTTTAAGTTCATCACACCTCTAACATACACATGTAGAATACACATTCCCACAGCATAATAAAGTATCCAGCAGTTCACTTTCCTGCTGACAATGCGAACGAAGGTTCTTGAAACTGGTTCTACATATTTAAACAAGAAGTAGAGCAAAAGAGTGTTAGTTTGACTAAATCACACAAGGATCTTAATGTATAGTCGCAATATTTAGAACACTCTTTATGGTTTCAATTACATGAGATTTACTCAGGACATGTAGCTTGGAACACTTGTCCACATTCTCAGCTGTTAAAGGACTGTTGGATCATTCATAGCAGTTCTGTAGGTAGGTATCTGCGTTAGCTCTGGTGGTCTTGTGATAAGCTTGAATAAAGACTGCCTGCATCCAGGATGTGGAAATTTGTTAAGTTTTGCTCATGCTTTTTATATAAACCCTTTCCCATATATTCTTAATTAGCTAGTGAATCAATTTAATACTCTTATGCTCCACTTCCCATTGCATTGAATTATACAGAACATGTTTCTGAGGCTTTCCCATATGTTTAATTCTTTTATTGTTGTTCAACAGTTTTTAATATCTTGAGGCCTTTCTTATTTCATGGTTTTCATTCCAAAAATGTGCTGCTACAGCTAATTTTTCAATTTGTAAAGGCTGTTCCTTCAACGTAATGCCTATATTTCTCTTCATTTTTTCCATGTAGATTTTTCCACAATCCTTACAATTAATCTATTAAATACCATAGTTTTTCTCTTTGGGCCTGGAATTCCTTTTGTTTAATTTCAATAAAATTTTTACACTGTATCAGTTTTGAGGTGCTAAGATGATATCTATCATACTGTTGAATATTTTTTTTAAATGCCTTACTGTCTAATGGGTGGTAAGTGTACTTTTTAAATGTTTTTCCCCCTGCTAAATCACCCTTTTTTTGCTGAACCCACCTGATATAGCAACTTCTATCATCTGTAGATATTCACTCTTGTATTTTTCTTTGTTCAGTGGTATATATATAGACTAATAAATATACCACATATAGTGGACATACTGACTAATAAATGTACCACTGAACAAAGAATAATATAAGAATGAATATCTACACATAATAGAAGCTGCTAAATCAAATCAGCAAACAGGTGATTAAAAAAAATTAAAAAATTCCATAAACAAAAAAGAATTTAACAAATCACAACTTTGAGTAATTTAACAGGGGACAAAAGATCTGTAAGTTCACTATATGTCTTACATACTACTGAACAAAGAAGAATACAAGAATGATTATCCACACATAATGGGAGCTGCTAAATAATAGGTTCAGCAAACAGATGATTCACAAAAAAATTAAAAAATTCCAGAAACAAAAAAGAATTAAACAAATCAAATCTTTGAGCAATTTAGCAGGGGTAAAACATTTAAATAGTACACTTACCACCTGTCACCCAGTAAGTTACAAAAAAGTTTCAAGCAGTACAATATCATCTTAGCACTTCAAAACTGACACATTGTAAAACATTTATTGAAAATAAATGGATTCCAGGACCAAAGAGAAAAATGGTATTTATCAGATTAATTGTAAGGATTGTGAAAAAAATTATGTAGAGAAAACAAAGAGAAATACAGACATTTGGTGGAAGGAACATTGGAGGAACATCCGTTAACAGAAAAATCAGCTGTGGCAGCACATTTTTGGAATGAAATCCATGAAATAGAAAATGGCATCAAGTATTAAAAACTGTTCAACAACCAAAAGAATTATGCATATGGGAAAGGATTTATATAAATAAAAACATGAGCAAAAACTAATAATTTCAACATCCTGGAAGAAGACAGCTCTTTATTCAAGTTTATCACAAGACTGCCAGAGTAAATCCAGATACCCACCTACTCTACCTTTAAGAATGATCAAACAGTCGTTTAACAGCTGAGGATGTGGACAAGTGTTCCAAGTGTGGACAAGTGTTCCAAGAAACATGTCCTGAGTATATCTCTTATAAGTGAAACCGTAAAGATTCTAAATATTTTGATCAGATGAGATTATTAATGCGTGTTTCACTGTGATCGATTCCAAATTGAATATTGAAAATGTACAATCATTCTATAGATATGCATTGTAAAGACATCAAAATATGCACATACAGAAATATTATAATTTTTTAATCTTGTTTTAATAGGTTACATCTACAGTTATCAGTGACTTGAGATAAACACAAATATTACTATGTGTTCGCAGTATGGAAAGAAATTCTGCTTCCTGACAACGCTGCAGTGCTCCAAGTGCAGAAAATAACAATTGTCATGAATATATTCATTTAAAAATCAGACTACAGGTGACATTTGAAAAACCTGATGAGCTAGTTCAGATACCCATAGAGCAACTAGCATTCTTCATCAAAAGAGCAGGCCTCATTGAGGATTTAAAGATGGGGAAATATAAGATACTTGTGGTCTGTGTTTGGTATAAATTAGATCACCTCTTTAATCTATTCCATCTTAGGAATGGTTTAACTCACTATGGCATTAAGAAATCGGGCTTATTTGGCATTTAGAAATAGCAATTAAAATTTCTCGAGAAATCAGCAGAATAAAGGCATAATTGTATTCCGAACTTTTGATGAACTGAAGCTCCGCCATCTTCTTCAGGGAAACAACTTAATAGACAGGACATAGCCTACCAGAATACATCTATGGGAGAGCAGAAATCTCACAGTGCAACCTGATTGGGTCGTTTCACTCACTGCCCCAGCTATATATGCGGGCACTATTGCAGCATACACCATGCTTCAGCCTTTTCTCTGAAGAAGTTGGCAGAGCTCCAGTCTAGCAAAAGTTTGGAATATGACAATGTTTTTACTTGGTTGATTTCTCGAGAAATTTTAATTGTTAATCAATATGGCATGTTTAAAAAACTTAAAACTTTATTCTCAGCATTTTGCATTTCCCTGCTATTCATATCACTAAATATTCTGTCTTCTTCCCCACAATCATCCTAATGTAGAATCCAATGTCAGTCAACAACTAAACATTAGCAATTATCTCCATTTCTCATAGAAAAACACTTTATAATAATAATAATAATAATACTTATGCTTATATTATTAATTAAGATAGTTAATTTCTCATTTGAACTCACCTATCTAGTACATTGTTATGCTCTATTCAACAGTATTGAAATCTTTATTTGTCAGTATCTCTTAATTATTAGTATTGTTCCCATGTATTTCCTGAAGCCAATAACTCAATTAAAGCCACTGAATATGTTCATTATACTGTTATCCCACATTTAGCAATTTCTTAGAATTAATTCCATGATTTTAACAGGCATTGTAATTTTTTACATTATATATTAGCAGATAAAAGTGTAAAACTCATGAACACGCCTTAAAAATTAAACCTCTTACCAAGTTCTTCTCTTGTAAAAGCCCGAAGTCCTTGGAATGGACGATATGCTCGTGAGCGATGTCTTCTGATTGTGAAATCTGAAGGTTTGTCAAGGGGAATTGTAACTTGTTTTGAGATCCAATGACCTTCTGGACAAAACGGACGTCTGATATCCCTTGCATGGAGCTGCCTTACTAGTCCCACTGTCACCTGCGCTAGCAAAATGGTGCAGACAAATTATTACACTCACTAATTCTTTGCCAAATGTGAATAAAGTATTGATTCTTATTATTTCTGCAAGACACGCCTTTCCTAGTTTTATTCATTTATGCAATATGTGAATGTAAAGAACATGAAATTATGGAAGAAAAGCTTTCTAAACGTATAGATTAATATCATTTAAATATTTCTCACTTTACAGATCAGTAAGTATCACAAATATTGAACAAGTAGTCAACAACATTACACCCTTTATGAGCTATGCAAAGATATTTAATCATTTGTGCAATGCACAATTAATGCCCTCATTTTTATTCTTTTTATTTTTCTTCCTTTTCTAAACTTCCATAATGCTCTGGAATTCCAAATGTTGCAACAACCTGCAATAGGATACTGCTAGAATGAAAGCTGATTCATTATGGAAGGGAGAAAAGTGTTTAAATTTCTAAAAACTTATAATTATATTACTTTAACTTAGTCAAAATATATGCACATTGTGACTTACTCATAATAACAAATATTTTCATAAAGATGAGAAAATACTTTAAAACCTTAATGACATTTAGAATTATTAGTTTCTCAATTAATCAAACAACATTAATATTAAGTTGAGATCATTGTATGATTGATTCAAATTAACACTCTTTTGCTCCACTTGTTTAAAATATGTAGAGCCAGTTTCACAAACCCTTTGTCCAAACCATCAGAGTGTTAGTTCCACTCAATTATACAATGATCTCAATATATGATTAGCTTCACTGTGCAATATTCCAATTAACATTTTTAGTTAATGTTAATATTATTGCTAATTTCTAATGCCAAACTTTGCTAATCAGGCAATGCAGTTCTGAAATTGGATATTAGAGAGAGCTTGGTGTAATCCATTTTCAAGCTGCACACACTGGAATTCTGCAAATCACATTACACTTATGATGATAGGCATGAAAGAGACAATGAAACTGTTGGTGAAATAAATAGCAGGAAAAACTGGAGTACCTAGCAAAAAGCTTATCACATCCATTTTGTATGCCACAAATTCCACTTATAGCTGGGATTCATCCAAGTTGTCAAGGCATGGAGTATAATCAGTTGGCCATTGTGCCACAGCAAAATGAATAATTAACACGCAGATTAAAGTTTTATTAGAGACATTGCTACAAGAAACTAAATTAGGGTTAAATTAAAATGCAATTGGAGCTTGCACAGTGAAGCTAATCATATAATTGATATCATATGATTTAGTTGAACTACATACTCTTAATGCTTCACTTACTTATGAGGTGAACAAACTTCTACTCCCCCTCCCCCAAAACCACTTTCCTAAGCCACCATGGGTGGCCAAGGTAGTTAAGGCGCAGACTCATGAGCAGGAGGCCTGGGGTTCAATTCCCACCAGGACCGTCCTCCCCGACTGGGTTTTTTTTCCAGGTTTTCCTCAGTCCTCATAAATGGTAAATGCTGTGGAGGTACTCTTAAGCTTAAGCCTGGAATGTTTCCTTTCTTAAATAATATCCTTTCCCAATTTATCATTTAATCTCATATATCATCAGTGTCTACCACCTGTGGTGCCTCAGTGGCATTAAAAAAAAATCCTATAGAGTGTTCATTATCTTTTACGCTATCAAATATTTCCTGTATCTCTATACCATCAATTCTTGCTTTTATTTCATTCCAGGTGCCTTGCCCATTTGTGATGACCATAAATTAGTTCATGCAAACCAATTTCTCGTGCACCCAAGCAGTCTTTGGGAATATTTGCTTTCTCCAATGATTGTATCCCTTACCAGTTTTTCATAATGCATTTTATTACTAGACCTTTACCTGCACCCTTCCTAGTTCCATCAGGGCTACTCTACTGGGTGCTGTTCTAGATAATCCCAATATCATTTTACAAACTACTCTATGAATCTGATCTATATATTCCCACCCTTTTTCTGTCTCCCATATTTCTATTCCATGCATCATTAAGAAGACGGTAACAAGTAAGTGAAGCATTATGAGTGTGTAGTTCAACTAATTCATACAATGATATCAATTATAAATTAAGGTGTTTTACTACATAAATTAATTGTTTTACATTTTCCTTTAAAATTTCTTAATTTGATATTTGTTCTATTTAATAAATAAAGTGCATGACATTTCAATATAGACAGTTTCAGATTCGGGCATTCTTAGTAAAGATATTTGTTCTATTTAATTAATAAAGTGCATGAAATTTCAATACAGACAGTTTCAGATTTGGGCATTCTTAGTAAAAAGTATTTAAACTTAATGAAGGATAAAGCAAGAAACAATATCGCATATAAAAAAAATTAATTTGATTATAACATTTTGAGATTTTCAAGGGAAGTCATTTAAACCTTTTGAGAGAAGAAAACATCAACATGTGACTTTTCTCAAACACAATGTTTGGTACCAACATTCAAAATATCTCTTTATGAAAAAGATACCAATAAAGGTGGATTACAATACTTTGATAGAAAAATGATACATCAATTGAATACTGCTAGTTAGTGAATAGCATGCTTATTGATCTTACTTTGAACAGATGAGCCCACATTTGTGTGTCCTGACTGCTGACAGCTGAAGACTGCTCCCGTCCATGCACAGCTGTGCGGTAATCATCCCTCACACTGGGTCGAGAATCTGGGAATGCCAATTCCACTAACCCTAGACAAACTTCCTTAAGTGTGAGACTAAGAGGCACCAGTGCAGAGACAGGAAAAGGCATTGCTGCTGAGGGTGCTGATCCTATCCACCAATTAAAGACAGAAACATATTTTAAATTTTAGCTATTAATAACCTATAGTGTACAGTACATTATATATCCAAAAAATTTGTACTTAATAATTTTTTATTTTTATCCAGCTGAAAGAGGAGAGTCTAGAGCCCTCCTGTGATTGCCAACATTTATTTGGAAGACTTTGAACAGAAAGCTGAAGCCAAAGTAAGAAGCACCATCATTTAGTAATATTTATGCAGATTCCCCCTCCTTCCCAAAGAAGGTAACTATAGATCGTATGCAAATTAATTCTTACAAAACAAAATGTTATACGTAGTATTCCATGACCAGAAGGAGCCAGATTTCAAAGCACAATCCAATATAGTGCACATGTTATGTTCAATGTGTATCAATATCTTGAATATCTCCAAAACTGGTGGTGGTCTGATGAATATGATGTGCTACTCAGTGATTATGTCAATAAGCAAAATACTAATGTTTTGGATTTTAATATTTTTGTGCACAAGCAAGCATTTCAATAAGATAGGTCAAATTCCCATATTGATCATAGAATTGGGTACCTACTGTAATCGCCTTTTCCCATTTGGCTGATTTCTAGACACTCAAATTTTCCATATCCATCACAAAATCCTGATCTGTTATCATACGATGCATTTTGTAGGGTTACTGAAAAAACAGTACTTCATATCCATTCTTCATAGTCTAGATGAACTTCATGAACAGTAGAGCCACATGGAGACAATGAAATTAATAGGTTTCTGGTTTACATCAACAGCATTCAGCCCAATATCCAGTTCACCATAGAAGAGGAAAATGGTTCACTTCCATTTCTGTATGAACTCATACAGAGAACAAAAGACAATGGATTAATAATGTCAGTTTTATGGACAAAACTGACATTAATTAAAATCAACATACATGCATGCCACCTCACACAACCCATCTGCAGCCAAAACAGTCTTGTCAATATTTTTAATCAACAGATCTAATCATTTAACCACTCTCAATAATGAACTACAACATTTAACTTATCATTTTCACAGTCACCTCAAGTCCGCTAAGAAGAAAGCATTGCAATCTAAGAGAGGTTCAACTGCCAAAGAAGACATTACGAATGAATTATTATTATTATTATTATTATTATTTCTACACATTACAATTACAGTTTTACAACATTTCCTTGATCCTTGAGTGCTTGTTAATTCAGTTGTTGATTTAATTTATTTAGGGATGCTCTTTAACATTGCAGGTCATCAGCGTCCCATTCAATTCAGGGTTTGAAACAGCTAGTAAATTTTGCTCAGAGGCATCTTCCTTCATGCTTGAGCCCCCTTTACACACCATAAATCTAGACATGGGACCCATGTTGATTTAATTTATTTAGGGATGCTCTTTAACATTGCAGGTCATCAGCGTCCCATTCAATTCAGGGTTTGAAACAGCTAGTAAATTTTGCTCAGAGGCATCTTCCTTCATGCTTGAGCCCCCTTTACACACCATAAATCTAGACATGGGACCCATGGCTTTACTTCCTTTTTAAAGGAAGCTGTTACTTGGAATTTTTAAGCCCAAAAAAAATCCATTGATTCCAGCCAGGATTGAACCTGCAATCTTGGGTTCAGGAGGCAAGTATGGTTATCACTAGACTACCAGGACCGACTTGTTATTTCAGGAGCCTCTACAACTAACACCCCTGTTCTTTTGTACATGGATCCTACATCACTCTAACTGTACATATTAATCAAGTTAACTTTACAAATAATTTAACTTTCCTGATTCTGTATATTTGCTTAGTATATCAAAATTGCTTTTAAACAGTAACATATTTTTTTTTATTGAAACATATGAACATCATATTCTTAAATACAGAATGTAACTCCAAACTTTACTAGTTTTCTGTATTTAAGTGAATGTGAAGATACCAATGGGTAAGGTCATAAACATGGTTACATTTAAAAATTTAAAAATACCCATACAGTATAGCTTTGTCTTCATGTATTTAATTTAATTAATAATATACCATTAATTCTTGTGGTTTAATCTTAATAATAATAATGATGATGATGATGATGATAATGATGATAATTTAAAAATGTGGTTTCTCTTTTGTGATGCTTATAGCTTGCAAGAATTCTAATTTTGTTCTGCTAATACCACACAGTAATGCCATAAATTATTTCATTTTATTAATTAACAAGGCCTAATTTGAATTTTATATAAATTTTTATTAAAAGTTATCCAACTGGTGAGGAATTTGTTTAGTTTACGCAGTTCTGCATGATGACTTTTAATAATTCCAATGTATTACAATCTTTTAATTCATAATCATTTCCCTTTGTCACTTTGCTTTATTGCTGATTTTCTTCTCTCTTCATATCTTATATCTCCTGTTTAGTTTCTTTCTAAATTTATACAACAGCATCCAGAATTTTGCCAAATACAGGTCGTTGATTTTCTTCTCTCTTCATACCTTACATATCTTCTGTCTGGTTTCTTTCTAAAATTATACGACAGAATTTTGCAAAATAATATTGATCCATTGAAGCATTAACAATACAAGCTCTCCTAAACTTAGGTATTCATTTTTTACACTAGACTCCACTTACTTACATAAAAGTACAGTGTACAAAATGAATACCTAAGTTTAGGATTTATTACCACCCCATCGTCAACAGCTTCGTAAGTACAATATTTAAATACAAGCTCTGTTGCCATGGTATGCACATATAAATGACCTTACGTTATTCTGTGGCATAGTTGAACCATGACTGCCAAAGTTGAAATATTTTGTATATAAGTTGAGTTTTTAATATTACCCAGCATTTGTCCATTTTCTTGTAATTTTTAAATTTCTCATATTTGCATTCTTAACTACATTTACATTTCAAAGTTATTTAATCTAGTTTAGAAAATCTATATAAAAATAATATGAACATTTATTATACAATATTTACATACCTGAATGATTATTGTCATCTGCATAGAACTCTGAGTCATGTAGAGTGGCAATAAGGAGACTAAAGAGAGAGCAGAACACTGCCAGAAGAGGAACTATACGGTCACTGTCTTCAGGAGACATAGGAATGCCCCTTGAGATCACATGGAGAAGCGGTGTAGCACTACCAAACAATGATGTCTGACAAACCATTAGGATAGCAGACCATAGGTGACGTAGAAACGTGGGCTTGAAAGCTAGCATATATAATAACCTGTGCAGAAAAGAAAAGATAAAAAAAAAACTTACAAAGTTTTTATAAAATGCTTGAAAATATTTAACACATTCAGTCCAGCTTCTGAGCAGGGCATTTAAATGCCTGGACTATCTAATTTAATACCACTTCCACTCTTCATACACTTCATAAAATTTAGCATTGCTCTTGAACTACAAGTAAAAAATGTGAAACTTTTGTACTATTTTTCACTCCTAGCCTGTCTGTAGTATCAGTATAGACACTGCTGTCACTGAAGTGGAGAAATGGAAGAATGTGGCGAAAGTGTGTTCAACATATTGGTTCTGAAAACATTGGAGTTTCAAAAATAGGGTCTGCAGTTCAGTACATTTTTAAGTCTGACTTCCAAACAAGTCCTATAATGAACATCATTCACATAAATATATTTATTTCAAGAACATCTACTGGGTTATGAGTCTGTACTATTGAATTTTTTCGTAAAAGGCTGCGGTGCTGCACATATCACTTGACTTGTACACAGATTCGTCTGTTTGGACACATATTAAAAAAAATAATTGTTCAAGAGATCATTTACATAACCCATGATTTAACTTCAATTTTCTACTCAATTAAATGTACTTACAAAGCTGTTGACAATGGAGTGGTATATATATATAAATAAAAAAACAATGTAATAAAATTTTGTTCACACTAACTCCATTCACTTACATAAAAACTGGACATATGTTTCGGGAGTGATGCCTCCCATCTTCAGCCTGTAGACAACTGTTGTTAGATGTGGTAGTATGAAGATGGGAGGGATCACTCCCGAAAACATATGTCCATTTTTTATGTAAGTGAATGTAGTATGAATAAAATTTTATTACATTCTTTATATATATACCACTCCATTGTGAACAGCTTCATAAGTACATTTAATTGAGTTTAAATAACATACAAGTCTTTAGAAGCAATTTAACCATGTGGTTAACAGAAAAGCAACCACCACGTCTAACAACAGTTTGTCTACAGGCTGAAGATGGGAGGGTTCACTCCCGAAACATATGTCCAGTTTTTATGTAAGTGAATGGAGTTAGTATGAACAAAATTTTATTATATTGTTTATATTCAATTTTCTAATTGAAAATTTAGGCCTAAATGAGATGTAAATAGTCGAATATTCGGACAATAATAGGATGTTGTGTATCTGTCACATGACTTTGTTCTTCTGGCCTGTTGGGTTCAGAATTTCAGAATTGGATTTGTCACTGCTATCAGAATCCAATTTAAGAATTATTTTATCACCTGAATCAGCATTTTAGAAAATGTGCAAATTTTGTCTGTAAGAAACTTTTTTGTTTGATAAGCCATGGCTATAAATTCACAATACAAGCACTATGCAGAAATGCTGACATGAAATGCAATCTCAAAGTACTTGACATTGAAGCGAGGCCAGACACCCTATCATGTGATAAATGTGTATGGCAGGAGAATACCAACTCTACTTCCATCTATAAGAAGCAACACTAACTAAATCATACTAATGCCTGGGAGCGGAATATAAAGAGTTATTTCAAGGGTGTCATTAAAATGTCATGCACTGTCCATTGCCCATAGCATGACTTGAGATTTAAACATTTTTTGCCATCTATAATCCTGAATGTGTTAAATACTTTCTCATTTAAAATAATTTAAATAAATAAACAAATATGATAAGAAATAACCCATATTTTACTAATTTTTACCAACTTACTTGTACATGTTTTGAAGGCCTTCATCATTATGGATTTATGGTTAGTTTTCCTGTGTGGTATGTAGATCTCTGTAGATCTGGGGAATTTAGAAACGAGGTCATTGTTTTTGGGAAGATCAAACTTAAATAAGTTTTTTAAATTTATTGATTTTTATTATGAATAAATGCTCCCATAAATTTAATTCTACAAATTTCTGGAGCTTTTAGAAGTTCAGGTTCATTTTGGAATTCATGGTTGTTTCAGATGAAAATGGTGTACTACAACTGATTTCTCAATGTAATTGTATTTGACATTCCTCATGTTTCCTTGAGATTTAAAGTAATCTTTCTTTAGGTTTTGACAATGTATCTTTTGTCTCAGTCTTTACAGTTGATTTTATAAATGCCTGATTGTTTGCTGAAGGGGGAGTTTGGTCCTATGTATTGGTTTTCAGGTTTATTAAGCTGTATATCTTTATTGGGACAATAATTTCTATCTTTAAATAGTTTTCCATATTTGCCTAAGGATGTAATATAACTCTTTTGTTCACATGTCCTTCCTGTAGTTTTTCAGGGTGATCAAGTCTTTTATTTTATTTTTTTTTAATTTGAATTCTACTTTTTTTTTTTGACAGATCTATTTTATTGCTTTTATTTTGTGCTTTTGATTTGTGATTTGATGGCATTTTGACTAGTATTTTTATCTTGCTTATGGGTAGGTTAACTCATCTAAATGTAAAACTGCTGATTAATGCAAGTTATGTGGTTTTGGATTATAGCTACTGTTCTTAAAGTAAATTATTTGTGTGAATTTTTTCTCCATATGCAAATTTTAGTATGCTGTTTTTGACGATTTTGATATCCACTAAGGGGAGAGTGTTTTTGGTTTCCATTTCTATTAAGAATTTTACTGTGTTTTCTTGTAGATTGAGTAATTTGATATCTTTATATTTTTATCAACTAATGCAAAAATTATGATGTATACAATGGTATCAGCATTTGTGTATGTCTGAGAAAGCTTAAACCATTTGGTTTCTATAAAGCTTATATACATATGTGCTAAAAATGGCAGAATGGATTGCCCATGGACAAACCATTCTTTTGTGATTTGCCTATGAATGAATGAATTTTTATTTACATATTTTTCTTAAATCATAAATGACTAATACTTTTCGTTTTTAATCCAAAATAATTAAATACAAAATTTTCCAATATGAATGCCTCAGATTCCAGTCCCTGTTTGTCTTGGTTGTCTAGTGGTAACCATACTTGTCTCGTAGACCCAAGACCATATTTTCCATTCATTTCCCCAAATGTTTTTTTAAAATTCTCCTGGAATTCCATCTATTCCTGAAGCTTTTTTCTTTTCAAAATTTTGATCTGATACTCTACCTCATTCATAGTACACTCTTTATTAAAACATTCTATCCTGTTCACAGTACTATTTAAATTTAATTCATAAACCTGGACATTTCCACCACCTATTAAATTTCTAAAATAATATTTCCATTTCATTGATATTATCTATTTCCTACCCTTTTCTTATCCTTACCATATATTTTTTCTATCTTCAGCTCTCACAGCTTCCTTAATGTTTTTACCCATTCTCTACTGCCATTCATTCTTTTTACTGTGCACTAGACACTTATAACCCCTTTTATTTCACAAAAATACTTGTCTATCATCTTCCTTTTCTGACATTCTCCACCTTAATAAATACTTAAACATGTTCTTTGCCTTTACGCACTCTCCGTAACCATAACTGTTTATATTTTTATTTGGCTCACTTCCATCTTACTTCCTGCTCACCTTACCATCGACTTCCCTTTCTAATGCCTCCTCTATCTTTCCTGTTACCAGGGCCTCATAAAATTTATACTTTTATTTCCTATATTTTGGAAATCAAATAGTCCCAGAAATACTCTGCATATTACTCATCTCTGAATGAAAAGTAGGCTTGGTTGGTACAGATTTCTGTAAGACTGAAGAATTCTTCAGTTACCTCTCCAGCTAGGGGTTATTAGAGTTAATCATTTTTCTTTGAGGGATACTAGGGAACTGAAAGACTATATTGAAAGAAACCAGCATATCCTTATTATGTAGTTCGATGTGTGTGATTTTTTTCATTTAAGTCAAAAATGATTTTTGATTTTTACTTTTTGTTTTGGTAAGGTTCAAATTCTTTTCTTTAAGTCGTCACCTAAGTTATACGTGGGCAAGTTTACCATTGGTCTCATTTTGTTGTTGGTCCTGGTGGTCTGGTAGTAACCATACTTGCCCCTAAACCCAAGATTACAGGTTCAATCCCTGCCAGGGTTTACAGATTTTTCTGGCATAAAATCCTAAGTATGGCTTCCTTCAGAAGGGAAATAAAGTCATGGGTCCCATGTCATACATTTAAGGCATGAAAAAGAACCTCAAACCTGAAAGACAAGGCCTCTGAGCAAAATTTATTCCCCATTTCATGCCCTGAATTCAATGGGATGCTGATGACCTTAGATGTTAAAAGAGCATCCGTAAATAACCCAAATCAACAAATCTCATTTTGTAGGCCATATATTCTAAATGTATTGGATGGTCTGGAATAATTTTCTTTTTCTCTCCATGATTAGATCAAAATTTTTAAAAATGTTTAATGAATAAAAATATTATTTTAACCCCAGTAAACAGAAAGACAGAATATCCCCCAAGTAAAAATCAGGCATTTATGAAATCAACTATAATGACTGCTACATAAAATATATTACTAAAACAAAAATAAATGTCAAATATACAACACACATTAAGAAATAAGAAATACCACTCCATTTAAACACACATTGAGAAATAAGAAATACCATCATATTTTTGGTCAGAAAATCATACATTCAAAAATGAACCAAAACTTCTAAAAGCTCTCCAGAAACCTACAGAATCAACTGCTTGGGAGAATTAATTTATACAAGAGAGAGAAAATAGTTAATTTTAATCTTCCTAATAACAATGCCCTCAGTAAAAATTCATCAGATCTATAGAGAAACATTGCATACCAAGTGGGAAAACTGACAGTTAATCCATGCTGATGATAAAAGCAATAGCCTTTGAAACATGTCCAAGTATTTACTACTTAAATGTAAATTGGAACTTGCACAGTAAAGACAATCATATTAATTGATATCATTGTATGATTCAGTTGAACTACACACTCTTAAAGCTTCACTTACTTTTCATAAATGTATGGAACCGGTTTCGAGAACATTTAGTTCCCATCTTCAGCCAGGCTAAAGTTCAACTCAAAGTTCAAGTTGAACTTTAGCCGGGCTGAAGATGGGAACTAAATGTTCTTGAAACCGGTTCCATACATTTATGAAAAGTAAGTGAAGCTTTAAGAGTGTGTAGTTCAACTGAATCATACAATGATATCAATTAATGTCCAAGTATGTTGGTAAAAAATCAATGAAATCTGAATGATTTTTATCAAAATTGTTCAATTATTGTTATACTTCACAGTGTGAATTTCCACAATTAAAAAAAAGAATATACATATATACTTAATATATATATAATTATATATAAATGTATGACTATTTAAGTGTTTTATCTATTTCTGCTTCTCTAGTTCTTGTAATATACATACAATATAAATGAAAAATAAGATCACACTTTGAACCCTGATAAGATAATTTGTGAATATTTAAGTGTTTTATTCTTTTTCTGCTTATTTGGTTATTTTATTAGTTATATATACATGACAGTTTAAAGTTTAATCATGTGTAAATATTGTTTTGGTTGAGTTGTTTAATTCATTTGTCTATTAAAAAAGTTTTGAGCATGCTCAAGATGTTTGCTATGGTCCATTTTGAAGAAATGCAACAGCTAAAGTGATGATGGTGCTCCTTAATGCCACATAATTACCTGAGCAACATTGCAGTTCTGCAAATCAGCACCAAATTATGATTATTTAATTTAATTGAAAAGAAAATATTTTATACTTGTACAAATATTAGCTAAATATAGCCCACTATGCATTACAGCTTAGTCTGCTGAAAACTGTTAGAAGCTTGCAGATTATTTAACAAAGATTGGGTTCATTGTACAGGATGAATCCAAACTCTCCAGACAAACTGTCACAAGTTGTTCAGAGATCTTTTCTAAGTGTTTTGATATAAGGAACCCATGGTCTCTGATGGCTCATTACCGGGTAATTTCATTGTTTTTGTTTTGTAATATCTCAACCACCTTTGTATCTGTTTACTCAAAATATGATTGTTTCCAAACAAAACACTACTGCAGAGCATGTTTACATTAAGGTACGCCACCAATTAATCAACTCATCACCTCCTGCCAATTGCAATTATTTATTTTTAAGGAAGATGACCAAACATTACAAAAAATGATATGAAAAAACTCAAATTACATTATTTAAAGTAAATGTTCAAAATGCCGACTGCCATGATCACAACAAACTTTACAGTGACATCTCATGGACTGTCGCAGATGCTCTAGCAATCCAGAAATTGGCACACATCGTCAGTAGCTGCCACAATCCTAGCAACCAGGCCCATATTAGTTATGACAGGAGTAAAGTACACTACACTCTTCACATGACCCCAGAAGAAAAATTACATTGATGTCAGATCTGGTGATCAAGCTAGCCTGGAACAGGACAACCATGACCTACTCATCTGCGCCCAAACTATTCATCAAGGTATTAACTAACATTCACTGCAAAATGTGCTCACATCCCATCAAGTTGAAACCAAAAGCCTGCAAAGTATCAGTGGCATATCTCCCATAAAATGTGGGAGGACATGTTGAAGAAATATTTTATAGACTACTTTATTCAGTCTGTCAGTTATCATTATCATTAACGATAGCATTCCATACATTCACAGAGAAAGTTTGTTGATAGGCTTGAATCACCACAGTATGTAGATTTTCATATTCCCAGATACGGCTATTCCGACTATGGAACAAGCCTTCTCTACTGCCATGGGTGGCTGAGGTCATTAAGAGGGAGGCCGTGAGCAGGAGACCTGGATTCAATTCCCATCAGGATCGTCCTTTGACTGAGGCTTTTTCCAGGTTTTCCTCAGTCCTCATAAAGGGCAAATGCAGGGAGGTATCCTAAACTAAGCCTGGAATGCTTCCTTTCCTTTCCCAATTTATAATTTCATTTCATGTATCATTAGCGTCCACTGTCTGTTTTGCCTCTGTAGTAAAAATGAGCATTAAACACTACTAAAAAATGCTTTCTCTAATAAATATTGCCTTATGTGTGTACAAATCATAGCAGGAAAATGTTGGTTGTCTGCACATCACTCTAAGGACCAATTAGCAATCTGCACTCAACATGGAAAGTCTCCTGGTTGCAATGTCTGCACCCTCTGTGGATGATATGGGTGCACTTATTGCTCATGTAAGACCCTCAAAACAGTTGCTTGGCTTACATTCACCTCTTGTACAATATGACGACTACTGCTTGTAGGGTTGTCACACATTGCATTTAAAACATTCTCTTCAAGATCCTGTATACTGACATTCCTCTCATGGCCAATATCTTGCATACTAACAGTGAAGTTTCTCACAATTGCCTGCATACAGCTGCAAACGTGGTGTGATGAGGTTGTTGTCTCTGAGAGAACATCTCTGCATAGTGACATGTTGCTCTTACACTGCATTGAGCGAAATTATAAATGAGGTGCATATCGGCTAATTCTGCATAAGTACAGTTATCCATTAACATTTTAAAAAATTGAGTCGAAATTGTAACATACACACCACTAAAATTCAATAAAATGGAAGACTAGTTTCGGAAGCCATCGCTCCTATCGTCAGTTCCTGGTCGACTGCCGGTCTCGTTGTTTGTGGTAGGTCGATTCATCTCTGATGGAGATTTAATGAACTTTTGTATTAGTACATCACTTGGCGGGATTTCGAAATTAAAATCTTGCACTTGTGCATAAGAAAATAGACAGAGCAAAGAATAAAAAGAAAATTAGAGACACCACTACACTTACTCCCATCAAAGAGAAAAACAGAACATACAAAAAATTCACATACCACCCATCAGCCTTTCATAAATTTCAAAAGATTTTTAAAAGATACAACATTGTTTTGGCTCCAAAAAATAATTATTCCATTAAAAATATCCTTAACTCAAGACAAAAAGAAGATAACCTACAAAAAGAAGATAAATCAGGAATATATCAGATGAACTGTAATGATTGTGAAAACATTTATGTTGGAAAGACCAAAAAGAAACATAAAAACAAGAGCTAAAGAACACATTAAGAATATAAACCAAAAAGAAGAAGAAAAATCTGCGGTAGCTTGGCACTTTTGGAAAGAACAACATAACATTAATAAAACCCCAAATTAATTAAAAATATTAAAGGAAAAACTGAACTTACAGTCTGGGAAAACATCTATATTTGGAAGAATAAGAGAAAGTTTTTAATTTCGAAATCTCGCCAAGTGATGTACTAATACAAAAGTTCATTATACCTCCACCAGAGATGAATCGACCTACCACAAACAACAAGACCGGCAGTCGACCAGGAACTGACGATAGGAGCGATGGCTCCCGAAACTAGTCTTCCATTTTATTGAATTTTAGTGGTGTGTATGTTACAATTTCAACTCAATTTTTTAAAATGTTAATATTTGACACCATTGTTACAAAAGTTCACTATATTTTATACAGTTATCCATACTGTAACACTAACAACATACTAAACAGTAATGTACTGCAGCAAAAAAAATCTGAGCGAAAACTGAGTAGTTCAAGCTTGATGATGGACTGCACTGAAAACACACACTACTATGCTCTACTACAGCAGTGAAAGGTTGTGCTTTGTATGGAAACAATCATATTCTGAGTAAACAGATACAAAGGTAGTTGAGTTAAACAAAACGAAAGCA
The DNA here is from genome assembly GCA_030762175.1 of Metallyticus violacea. Classification (NCBI taxonomy): domain Eukaryota; kingdom Metazoa; phylum Arthropoda; class Insecta; order Mantodea; family Metallyticidae; genus Metallyticus; species Metallyticus violacea. The sequence continues at coordinate 22,389,035 of CM060841.1, forward strand.
ATGATGCTGCCTGGTAATGAGCCACCAGAGACCATGGGTTCCCTATATCAATACCCTCAGAAAACATCCCAGAACAACTTGTGAAAGTTTGTCAATGGAGGTTGGATTCTTCTGTGTAAGAACATGTTTTCTTCAGGTCAGTGATAATTGGCACCTGAAATTCGAACACAAAATATCTGTGTGAAAGTAGTTTGTTATCAATTTCCAAACATGTCCTCTCTACACAAAACAAAATAGTGAATCAGCGAAGTTTGCTTATTATATGCAGTGAAGCATTCTGCAAATGACAATGCAGCTGTTTCAACCACTCTAAAACATTGTCTCCAATATGCTCTTGTATTGGTATTTGAGCTAATGTTTTAGCTCCTTGTGACTGCAGTGTTGGTTCTCTAATTACCGAATTTTTTCTATTTGTCCCCCCCCTTTTTTTCCTGCAGTCAATCATGTTTGCTAATCTTTAAATGTAATTATTGCACAAACTGCATTTAAAATTAACAATTTTTGGAAATGTCACAAAAAACCTTTAAACTTATATAAGTGTAATTAGATGCAGAAGAGTGCTAGAGATGGCTTTGCCTACTTTTATTTCTACTGTTCAAAATTTTTTACTTATCAAATTAAAATCACTTGCATTATCTTTTGCCCCTGAATTTGGACAGTCAGTTTATATCCAGGCATTTGAAAGATGTTATGTAAAATTTTGTTTTCATGCTATATTAACCAACATTTTTTTCCACTTACTTGGACATTTTCAAAGGTAGTGAAAAAAGTATTGCAACAAAACTTGGTGAAATGTGTTTATTTATTTCTTGTAGACTTGGTATTACAAATACCGACTATGCTTTTGTTTAAGTATCCCAGATTTAAACACCCACAGTGAAAGTGTTCTCAATGATGAACAATAAATGAATGGATCAATGAAATTATAGAAGCTTAGAACCATTAAGTGACTACTGATGGCAGTTATTAATTATACTTTATTTGTTAACAGTTTTTAAATTTTGCAACAAGGTAAATATTACATGTTTATAAATAGATTAAAATTTGCATATGAATTATAATTCATTATCCATATAATATAATATTTATATAACAATATTAAAAAGCAAGTTTTATTTTTTTAAATATTATTCATTTAACAAATATTTCTATAATGATACAAACTCTCCCTAAATACTGTGCTGAAGTTTGTGGTGAATGAATGAATGGTGTTTAATGCTACAGAGGCACCACAGGTGATGGATACTGATGATACATGAGGTGAAATGGTATATTGGGAAAGGATTTTTTTTTATTTTTAAGGAAGGAATCGTTCCAGGCCTAAGTTTAGGGTACCTCCCCAGCATTTGCCATTTGAGGACTGAGGAAAACCTGGAAAAAACCTCAGTCAGGGAGGACGGTCCTGGCAGGATTCGAACCCCAGACCTCCAGCTCACAAATCTGCATCTTAACAACCTCGGTCAGCCATGGCAGTAAGTTTGTGCTGAATAAATCTATACCAGCATTTTGATTGAATGATTGAACTGATTCTGTATTCAAATTTTAAAATTTAATAAAATTTAGCATACTTGTCATGTAACATATTAATCTTTTAGCTGTAGAATTATGCTAACAATACAAGTTGAGACATATGAAGGTCTCTGATATTTTATATACTCACTTATACTTATGAACTGCAAACTTATGTGCAACAAGGAGATTATGACACACTTGGCATAGCGCCTGCAGAACATGCGGATCCTCAGATTGGTCCACAGCTAGGAGGAGAGTCTGTACACGGCATGACTCATTCAACATCTCCACGCATTGTTCCAATACCTGTAACATGTGCACGTATATTTTTCCTTGCTAATTAGGACCAGCTCTGGAAATGCCTGGGATTCAAATCCTAAAGTTAATGAATTATAAATACAAATCATTTACATTATATGAGAACAAATCTAGGTAATTGAGATGACAACAAATGTTCAATTTTTTAACTTACCAAGCATTTAACTTACATTAACTGGTTGGATCTTTTACACTGGAACTTCAATAAAGCTTTTTGTACATATTTATCCAATAGTTGACAATAAATGCAAATGAATTCCAAACATGTCAATGGACTTTGTACACTGGAATTTATTTTTATTTTCTTTTAGGCTGCTTTAAATGCAACTGAATCCATTATCCAGTAGTTGATGATGAATGCAATTCAAAACAAATAAAAAAAAAAAATAAAAATTAGTGAAGTTTCAGTGTAAAAATATCAATGAATTATCATTTGTTAAAATAACTTCACTGTTAAAAATCTTCCTAATTAACAATGCATTATTCTATGTTCATTTTGTCAAATACTTGCTTCCAGTTCGGGAATAAAAAACCCACTTAATGTTACATCTCTGATATCTGCAATAGCTAAAAGCAAATTGGTTTCTATTACATCATTATCGTCTGGTCTTTCAGTAAATACAGCATTCTTATATAAAATTCCATACTGATGACTTTTTCTGTAGCTCTCTTTGAGCACAGTGGTCAGGAGCTAAAAGGGTCATTTGGCTTTATTTTTTGCAGTATTGTCAACAAAAATATGTAACTTTCCTGTTACATATTTTGCATGAATTTAATTGCATTTATTCTGGTTTTATATGTATATTAAGGATATTACAGTTTTGGTTAGCACTGAAGCCTGGTCCCTTGGATATTGCACTATGCAATAACGGACAAGATGGGGACTAAGGTCTAAGGCAATCAAATTAATTAAAAAAGAACAAATTTAAACTTAATGATTTGAAATATTTATAATTAAAATTTGATAATAACATTTGGTTATTTAAGAACTTATGGAAATATGTAAATTTGAACTGTAATCATGCTTGTGTTTGTTAAAATAAATTAATTCACATTGGTAGAGTTATTTCTTTGATTGTACATAATGATTATTTTCTTGTCTTATCATAGCCTGATATTTTAAAGATCTCTACTGTTAAAATCAAAACTACACACTGATTTGTATTTTTCAACAATAAAGTAAATTCTGCAATTTACAGATAAATACTTCAAAATTCCACCTTGAAACAGTATCATTCCACATTGGTATCAGAGTAGATGCTCTGGCCTTCTCTCAGTAGTCATGACTCACATCTGGACTCTTCGCAAAATCAAATCTATTTTCCACATCTTTAATGACAAAAGGCAAATAAATGATCTTGATAAGTTTCTATGGAAAATTAAGTTAAAGTGGTTATGGGCTGTTTAAAATAGTCAAGTGAAGCAAGAGTGAAGATTTTGACTAAATTAGTAAGTAGAATAGCTGCAACAAATTTATGGCTATATTTCAATTAAAAATGAATGTAGGAATCCACATAATGAAACTATTACAATCTTAATATAACAAATTGTTATTGAGGAAATCACTCAAATTTCACTAATTTAGTTCCACTTACTTGGACATGTTTCAAGGGCGGTTGCCTTCATTGTCAGCATGATCTTAATGTCCCAATGACATTGTTATACTATATTTCACTGTGAAAATTCCCAATATTCAAAACTATTTATGAAACATCAGTTTATCTGGGAAAAATAAGATTCCAAATAAGCCAGAACCACGTGGTAAAAACAGCAATATGGAGAATAAGCCGCTACCATTAATGAACTTCTATTCCAATAACATGCTTAGTGAACTAAAACCCAAAATAAAACAATTTCTAAAATACAGAATTAGGAAAATGTTAAGATCCGTAGATATACATTTCATCAACATTTGCCTAAAAGAAAATTTAACGCCTACTTTTGTAAGGAGGATAAGGACATTGGGATCATGCTAACAATGAAGGCAACCGCCTTTGAAACATGTCCAAGTAAGTGGAACTAAATTAGTGAAATTTGAGTGATTTCCTCAATAATAATTTGTTATATTATACCACATTTCACTGTGAAAATTCCTGCTATTCAAAAATATTATAACCTTGTTGAATTAAAAGTAAAACTTCTAAAATATTTTAACTCTCTTGACGTTTCACATTAAAACTTACTTTTTAATAAAAAAAAAGTTTTAATGTGAAACGTCAAGAGAGTTTAATATATTGACATGATTTTAGAAGTTTTACTTTTAGTTCAACAAGCTTATGGCTATCTGAAGATATGGTATCTCTAGTCCTCTGGATTCCAGTAGGTAACTGCTCATGAACTGGGTATTTGATCTTGTTGGCATTTATTTAGCAAATATATTATGTACAGTGAATAACTTGCAAAAGATTAAACAGATCATGGAGAAGATGAAGGAATTTGATCTATCACTGTATATCACCTTTGTTGATTATACCAAAGCCTTTGACTCTGTAGAATGCCAAAGTATGATCCAGGCGCTATCAAGACATGGAGTTGAACAAAAATACATAAGGCTATTCGCTAAACTGTACAGTGAATCATATGCGAAGGTAGAAACAGATAAGAAAGGGCAACCCTTCAAACTAGGCATAGGAGTAAGGCAAGGAGACCTAATTTCCCTGAAACTTTTCAAAGGAAATATTCAGCAAAATAAAATGGAAAAATAGATTTGGGATTGACACAAAGATTACAAATTCACAAACCTAAAAATTTCACATGACATAGTCCTACTTCCTAGATCAGCAGAGAGCCTTTAAAGAATGCTACAAGTTCTCAACAAGCATAGTAAAACTGTCAATCTATCTATGAACATGGAGAAAACACAGATATGACAAACAGCCAAGTAAGGCCCATTACAATAAACTCAACAACACTAAATACGTAACAGAATATGTCTAATAAGTGTACTTACGAAGCTGTTGACAATGGAGTGGTATATATATAAACAATGTATACAGTTTTTTTTACACTAACTCCATTCACTTACATAAATGTGGAACATATGTTTCGGGAGCGATCCCTCCCATCTTCAGCCTGTTGACAAACTGTCGTTAAACGTGGCGGTTGGGTCTCTTGATGTTCTTGTGGCGGCATCTGTTGGTATTATTAGGAATTTGCTGAGTTCATCCAATGGAGGGATATCAAAATTCATCAAATTATCCTTATTTTTTGTAATGAAAATGTTTTCCCAAGTGAAAAGTTCTATTGCATTATGAAGTTGTTTAAGTAGTTTTATCTCTGATTTAATTTCATGATTTTTATTCCAAAAGTGCGCTGCTATTGCTGATTTATCAATTTGTTTTAAGCGAATATTTCTGAAGTGTTCTTTTTTCCGGATTCCCAAATTCCTCTTCGTTTTTCCAATGTATTTTTTGTCGCACTCTGCACATTCTATTTCGTAAATACCTGACTTTTGTTCTGTTGGCATGTAGTCCTTTACTCTGCAACCTAATAAGTTCTTTATATTAAAATTGTTCTTTGGGGCTAACATAATTCCTTGTTCTTTGAATATCTTTTTGAACTTATTGTGATAAATTGGGTGGTATGTGAAACTTTTGAATTTGTACCTTTCTTTGGCACTTTTAAGAGTGGAAACATCTCTTATTGCCTTTTGTTTTTTGGTTTTATTGATGATTTTTATTACTGTGTCTTTGTTGTATCCATTAGTTTCTCCTATCTTTATGATTTGTTGGTATTCCAATTTGTACTCTGTTTCTGTGAGTGGAATGTTAACTAATCTGTGTGCTAAACTATAAAACACTGCATATTTATGTGGAATGGGTAATGGGTTTCCGTTTTCTAGCAGATTTTTTATGAGTTCGTTTGAAATGCATATCACCAAAGCCTTCCCTCTAATCTTCAAAACATGGTATAGGTATGTGGATGACATATTTGCAATAATTCCGAAAAAACATACAATGGGTGCACTAAAACTTCTGAATTTGCAGCACAAATCTATAAATTTCACCATAGAGGAAGAAAGAAGGGGATATCTCCCCTTCCTAGATGTAAAAATCATAAGAAATGAAAACTATCTTACATTTGGAATTCATAGAAAGGATACTCACACAGAAAATTACATAAAAAATGACAGTTTTAACCCCATTCCACATAAATATGCAGTGTTTTATAGTTTAGCACACAGATTAGTTAACATTCCACTCACAGAAACAGAGTACAAATTGGAATACCAACAAATCATAAAGATAGGAGAAACTAATGGATACAACAAAGACACAGTAATAAAAATCATCAATAAAACCAAAAAACAAAAGGCAATAAGAGATGTTTCCACTCTTAAAAGTGCCAAAGAAAGGTACAAATTCAAAAGTTTCACATACCACCCAATTTATCACAATAAGTTCAAAAAGATATTCAAAGAACAAGGAATTATGTTAGCCCCAAAGAACAATTTTAATATAAAGAACTTATTAGGTTGCAGAGTAAAGGACTACATGCCAACAGAACAAAAGTCAGGTATTTACGAAATAGAATGTGCAGAGTGCGACAAAAAATACATTGGAAAAACGAAGAGGAATTTGGGAATCCGGAAAAAAGAACACTTCAGAAATATTCGCTTAAAACAAATTGATAAATCAGCAATAGCAGCGCACTTTTGGAATAAAAATCATGAAATTAAATCAGAGATAAAACTACTTAAACAACTTCATAATGCAATAGAACTTTTCACTTGGGAAAACATTTTCATTACAAAAAATAAGGATAATTTGATGAATTTTGATATCCCTCCATTGGATGAACTCAGCAAATTCCTAATAATACCAACAGATGCCGCCACAAGAACATCAAGAGACCCAACCGCCACGTTTAACGACAGTTTGTCAACAGGCTGAAGATGGGAGGGATCGCTCCCGAAACATATGTTCCAAATTTATGTAAGTGAATGGAGTTAGTGTGAAAAAAACTGTATACATTGTTTATAGAATATGTCTATTTAGGACAAACAGTTTCATTCCAGCATCATATGCCAAAGAAATCAACAAAAGAATTTCCTCAGCATTGAGAGCATTCTGGTCATTGAAATTCATAATGATGGACAATACTTTGAGCTGGAAATTGAGATTAGGTATTCCCAACAATATTTTATGGATGCCAAACTTGGAGCCTAACAAGTGGAAAAGAATAATATTAGCATCTGCCAACATATGGAATGGAAAGTACTAGGGATATAGCTCATGGATAAAATATCATCTGTGGAATTAAGAAAGATGTCGGGACAAACAACGTGGCTCAAAGTGCAAACAACCTGAAGTAGAAAAGCGGTGGACATATAGTAAGGCTACCAAGCAGCAAATGGAGACATGTAGCTACCACATGGGATCTATGTAACAGTAGGAGAAGAAGAGGCAGACTCCTTCAGGAAAGCAGTCAGGCCAAACTGGACCAGCATAGCAAGGAACTGCAGTACCTGGAAGAGTCTAGGAACAGAGCTGCAGAAAGAAGAGAATAGCCAAAGCCAATACTAAAGTGATACCAAACTTATGATACAAAAACTTAATAGACTCAGCATGTGAACCTGCTAGTGAAATTGATGTTAAACTTTTAAAATAAGAAACATTATAGACTTAACAACTCATAGGAATAATAGCTCATTTAGACTAGCTCACCATTTCAGAAACCAATGAGCTCTTCGTTTGCAGAGGCTCTAGCCCTGGATCGCACATAAGTGGCTTAATTCATTCATTCATTTATTGTATCTTATTTCAAAGATAATAACCACAGATGAACTCTGTAGACATTCATTATTTTGAATTTACTTTTGTAAATGTACTGCATTTTCTGCAAGAAATGCATTATCCAGGACAGTGCTTTTATTAAAAACATCCTCCTGTATGTTTCTTGTTAGACAAGGAATTATATTGCATGGCAAAAGCAACAGTGGTTTGAACTTCAGCTCAGTGAGGGGTAACTCTACCTTTCTACCATCCACAAAGTACATATATATATAACAAGAATGGCAGCATTTGATGACTTTATCCAATAGTTTTAGCGGTATAGTCATCTGCTGACAGTCCCTTAAGCCAGTTGTTCACTGCATTCTGTCATGCAGGAGCTGTGTAAACTGAGTGAATTCCTCACCTAGTAGAGTAACTTTAAAAAAGAAAATAAGATCCAAATTATGGCCTTATTAATTAATGAAACAAAATAAGTTATGGTATTACTGTATGGTATTAGGGGAACAAAATTAGAATGCATTGAACAACTGGTTTAAGGGACTGGCAGCAGACGATTTCTTTTATGTTGTTTGATTGGGATATGCTACAAAGAAGACTAAACATAACTCAGTTATTTGGTGTTAAAACATTTTGACATCAGATGCTAATAAGTTAGTGTTAAAGCAAAGCCAGGTGAAAAATTAGTTTACAATGTGTTTAAAATTGCCATCTCTTACTGAAAAGCTAATGTCATAACTATGGTGCCAGAGATATGTTCAGAAACCTGCCTTTGCTATTGTATGTTATGCTTTCCAGGAGCATCTTCATTAGTCAATAGTGAACTGGTGTTTTAGGAACTTAAAGCCATAGCTTCAAAATTTGAACAGAGAGGCAATAGGTTTACTATTGCAAATTGCTTATATATGACATCTCTACACTCTACACTCTTTGAAATTATTTTGGTGTAGTCCATTAACATCATTATTTCATGGAATACTTGAAAACACTGGTGGAAATTCACAGATTTTTCCCATTATGAGCTTAGAAATGTTTATGAGTGCTTATTTTTCTGAAAATTTATGATGATCATGCACCAAGTGGTGGTCTCATGGTAATGGTGGCAGAGGGTGGTGGATACTAACCTGAAGTTCTTCTGCATTGCTCTCCTCATGTTCCATTTCATTGTCAGAATCCATATCTGAGTCAGCATTTTCCTGAGCTGCTTGATGTAAACTGGCATTATAAATTTTGCTAATATTGACAGTAAGTATTGCCAATATCTGCAGGTAGATGAGCAGTAGGCCACTACTTGCTCCAGCATTTTGCCCTGGAACTTTAACAAACATCAAATGATCTATTAATAAAGCCGTGAGAACTACATATTGATGGTTAAAAAAAATGCTATTGGAACTGACACTAATTAAATTTTACAGTAAGGCAAATTATATTGATATGTCACAGAGAGTTGGCTGATTTTGTAATTATGACATCTGGATTCCATGTTTGATTATGTTAGTAATGGGAGTGTATATGATTTTATTTTACTAGGTTAACTGTAATTGGGCATTAGGAGATGGTAATAGTAACTTCATTTTTCCCAAAAGTGGCAGTTAGATAAGTAAAGCTCTGAATTACTGATATCATGTCATGTACAAACAGTTTGATAATGCTAGATAATGGTAAATGCCTATGAAAAAGATATCCATTTGACAGCAACCAAAAGCAATTGCAATGTACAACTATATGTGTGATTGAGCTACTAAACTATTTTTAAACTTAAACTGAATGCCAGCTTTATAAACAATAGTTCAAGATCACCTTGATTTTGCACTACTATGTTCCTGGTAGTGTTTTTCTTATGGAAAAAATGGAACATTGAGGTTCTACAATTCTATTCAGAAGAATTATCATTTTTCAGGAACTGAGATACCAAAAATATAGCAGTATTATGCACATAGAACATAAATTAAAGAGTGTGTTACATCAATTTATTATATATATATATATATATATATATATATATATATATATATACACACACATATATAAATTACAAACTCTTTCAAATGTTTGAAAAAATCTTAAATATGGTTAGCAAAATAAAGTAAACAAATCCCCATTTTAATGACTTGATCATATACTTTGAAAATTACTGTGATAAAAATTATTGATGTTACAATCTTTTAATTGCAGACCATTGACATTACCCAAAACTGCAATGGCAAGACATTCATTTCATTATCAGACAAAGTTTTCTCTTATTACTTTATGCGAATTATTCTCTGAAGTCCAAGATTATGGCATATCAAATCATGGTAGTCATTTCATAACTACTCATCACAAGTATAAGATAATAGTTGGATGTAGAGTTTAGAATTAAAATACTGTAATAGAGTCATTATTAATTTTATATTGTCAGTTAGTATTATGGAATTGATGAAGTCATAGATCTTACTGTAATATTTAAAACTCTATGTAGATGTAAAGAGAAATAAATTCAATTCAAATGAACTCCTCATCAATTAAACCTACTAAAATTCATGGCACTTTAAACAATGCAATAAATAGGTACAAACTGACGTTATGCAGAGATCTTAAAAATATTACCTGGAAAGGTAAAGGAAATAGAATTGAGAGGCCTCTGAGCAGAACTTGTCGGCCGTTTCACGCCCTGAGTTGAATGGGACGCTGATGACCTTCAATGTTAAAGAGCGTCCATAAATAAGTCAAAAAAAAAAAAAAAAAAAAAAAGAAAGAAAAAAGAAAGAAAAGAAAAAGAATTAACTGAAACTAGAGCATCTATTGTTTCTTTGAGTAAAAATGTAAAGGACGAAGAGGAAAAAGAAAGATATTTTTTCTTTCCAAAAGTTTATGTTTAATAATGTGATGTACAAAATTTATTTTAAGGAGTCAAAAACAAAATATAATTTTCCTTAGGTATACAAATTAAATAAAAAATGTCAATACTGAAGAAAACATGCCAATGTATACCAATGTTATTTATTACAGAGTTTTAATACCCTATACTGTATTAATTAACGTTAGCACTAGAATATAAAAAAAATCTACAGGAACAACCCTTATATTGCAGATTATCTTAACTTTATCACCGCTAAATGAATATCATTCCCTGCACTGGCCTCATTTTATCTGATTTTCAATTTTGCATTTTTTAGGTTAAAGTAATATTTACTTGTTAAATTTTGTACGTTTGTGCTGTATATCTTACTTTTTGTACATTATTTATTCCTTTGGTTATAAATTGGGATTTTGCTTTTGTATTTTCATTACTGCATTTCCTGCATGCCATTGATTGCAAGTTAATGTAACAACAAACCAAGATAGTAGTTATATATATAATATTAATGAAAAATAAAAATAAAGAAACACTATTAACAATGTAACAAATTAACACTAATAATAAAAGTAGATTGCAATTTCAAGTGTGACTCTTTCTCAGTGTTTTATCTTTATCTACTTTTATTATTAGTGTTAATTTATATATATATAAAATTTTATATACATATTATATGAATGTCATTAATACTAAAACAGTGTTTTGTTGAAATTTCACTATGGATCTTGGAAGCAATGTTATCAAAATCATGAACTTGCTGTATATAACCATTATCTTACAATGAAGGAGCTGGCAGCAAAATGGGCAGCCATCCTGATTATATTTAATTTGTTTTTTTTCCTGGTCGCTTAGGTGAAGCTGAGACAGTATTATGTGCTAGTGGTTTCTGCCCCAGTGTATGGTATGAAAGCGGACCTTCTTAGAGGCTCAAACTCCTTTGGGAGTGTTTCCTTGGTGTTATGTTGTTCTATCTGGAAATATGTTAGGGACCCTAAATGAGTATATGCAGTCACTACCCATGCTTTTCCACGAATAAATAACATAAGATTCTGACTACTCCCTCCTTCCTTGATTCTCCTACTAATTAGTAGAACAATTGAAAGAGGAGCAGGAACATGGGTCCTGGGACACCAAATATCTCTCTTAGCTCATTTCTTCCTTCTAGAGATGCCCCCTTTGGGGGATGTAGGCACATCAGCAGCTATGAACAAGGAAGTACCAAAGTATCCTCCTCCTTCCTGAACAATCCAATCGGATCAAATCAATACTTCATCTTAGCACCACAGTAGCATAAATGTTAGGTGGAGTTAACTTGATCTCAGCATGAAAGGGTTAAGAACTGCAAAGCCAGAGTTTTTGTGAATGCTAATTCAGAAATATGTGAATGCAGATAGACACCATTTAAGTAACTCCAATAACACAATTCAATACTCAATACTCATTATGAAATAAAATTAATATTGTATGTATACTTTTTACTGATAAAAAATGGGGAAGAAATGCAAAAGCAAACTTGTCCATCCATGGAACAAGTGACTGCCACAACTTGGCCCTGTGCGGCTTGCATTCAGTTGCGAACATAAAATCCATTTACATCTTAATTTATATAGTTTATTAAAACATTACATTTTCAGTGTAAAGATAAATATTCTATTATGTTTTAGTAATAACTGGTGAATCGTTTTTTAATTATTTTTTTTTTCTTTTTCTGCAGACCAAAAATAACTCTCTGTAGATGCACAGGTGGGAAAGCATAATGTTACCTATAATTATTAGAATTGTAAGTGTAATGATCAGAATTGCTCTTGAATTTAGCACAAGAATTTTTTTTGAAATCAAGAAGATATTTTCTTTCAAAATTAAATGTAGAAGTTCCAATATTTAATGCATATTTTATACATTATGACTAAATATGACATTAAACTGATATATCACAATGTGTTGTCATTAATTTTAAAAAAATCACAACATAAAAGGGTGGTCTGAAGAGTTATTGGCCTCAACCATAGATGGCAGCTCTATATAACAAAATTTGTATGCTAAGTTGATACATCTGTTATCATCATTCTTGAAGAATTACACATAATTCTATCACATTGTATGTTGCCTGAAGCAAGAGATTTGCTTCTGTTTATTAATGTGGATAAATTTGAGTTATTCTGTGTAATAAAATTCTTCATAATGAACTCCAAACAAAAAACTTGCAAAGTTTATTAAAGCATAAGGCACTTCTTCACCTTCATTTTCAAATATAAATGGGCTGCAGAGTTTAAATCAGCTTGAAGACAATCTACATATAGGACATTCAAAATGTTCAACACCACCAGAAAGGTGATCTGTAATTCAAGGTCTATGAAATTGCTGAGGCTATAGGCATCTGTAAAGAGCACCCGGGATATGTCTTGCATGAAGAATTTGGGATAAAAAACAGATTTTGGGCACCAATTCACTACAATGGGTGCAACTTGGATTCATCTTTATACACCAGAATCCAAACATCAATCACAAAAGTGGACAGAAGCTGGTTGTTCAGCACCAAAGAACATAGCCAGTTCCATAAGTGGGAAAGGTCACAGCATCAGTGCTTTGGGATGCTAAAGGCATTTTGCACATTTATTATCTTGAAAAGGGCAAAATAATAAATGGGGAGTATACTTTCATCTCCTAACCAGACTAGAAACCATATTCATGAGAAAAGACCTTGTTTCCAAAATAAATTGTACCTTATTTAAAGTGGAGTCTTAATTTGAATTTGAATTTATTTCTTCTAATTTCCAATTTAGATGCTGATATTATTCTTTTACAAATTCTTCTACCTTCTTCGAAACAATATCAAAACCTAATATTTTATATTCTAACTTCTTCTTCTAATACATCTATAAAATATATTTAATTTTAACAATTTCATCTAATTAACCACTGGACCCTCATCTTCGGTTCATCAGTGGTTTTCCAAAGAAATATCCGCAAGACAAAATAACTTATATCTACAATCAATTTCTTACGCCTTCTGATCTCTGCAAATTTCCTATACCTGAACCTGGTTCATCCATATCTTAACCACTTAGTTGCATGTATGGTATATGAACCCCCTTTACAATTCCCTGCTTCTCCCCACTGGAGCCTTAATTATAAAAAATGAACCAGTAAAAATTGCATCATTATTGTTTTTAAAATTTAGTTCGTATAATCTATTCTTAAATTAAATATTACATAATATTTTCAGTATTTCACCAAACTGCTTAAAGATTAAAGTTGATTTGGTGACACTTATACTTCACATACTTGGTATAGGTGTTACCAAAACACTCAAATATTAATTTTATTTGGCTATTTCACTGTTAATAACTTCAAGAAAACAAATTCATATGCTTATAAATGTTGAAAATATTAATATAAGAGCTGAAAAGAATGTTTAAATTCTCTAAACTAGCCTACTGTAAAGAATATAAGGGAGGAAAAATAAATAAATAAAATTAAATTTAAAAAATAATAAATAAAAACACCTCTTTTCTCTTTCATCAGTGCACATTTTAGAAATGCTTACTTTCATGAACACTAATATAACATATTATTGGACTAATACTATCATCTAGCAAGATGCATGTAAAAGAATCTCAAGCCCAAAAGAAGAGGCAACTAAGCAATATTGGCCGTTTCAAGGCCTAGAGCATCCATAAATAAATAAAATAAATAAAAAAAACCAAGCAAGATTATATTGACATTAAAAGACAACACTTAGGCACTTTGAGATAATATGCAATAAACTAAGTATCTACACAGACAATACCCAGGAATAAATTTAAAAGTGAATAAAAGCATAGATTTGATTAGTTTGGGATTTTCACAGTGAAATATAGTATCATATAACAAATTATTTATGAGGAGATCATTCAAATTTCACTAGATTTGTTCCACTTATTGGCCATGTTTCAAAGGCAAATTTCCTTCATCGTCAGCACGGTTCCACTGTCAGCTTTCCAGCATGGTATTAAAGTGTCGCTCTTTGGTTTTTATAAATTTTTTAATGAGGTTACTGTTGTTTGGAAGATCAAAATTAACTAAATTTTCTTTTAATTGAAATCATTTTATGATATAGTCGAACTACACACTCTTATGCTTCACTTACTTGTCACTATTGTAGACCGGTTTCGAGAACAGTTGTTCTCATCATCTTCTCGAAACCGGTCTACAATAGTGACAAGTAAGTGAAGCATAAGAGTGTGTAGTTCGACTATATCATAAAATGATTTCAATTATATGATTGGCTTCACTGTGAATGTTCCAATTAACATTTTTAGTTAATAAATTTTCTTTAATTGAAACATATCTTTTAAAACATATATATGGAACTAACACAGTGAAGCCAAGTCATATGAATAAATTCATGTGATATATGTCATACTAAACACTCTTATTGCTTCACTTACTTGATAGTATGTGAAGCAATAAGAGTGTTTAGTACGACATTTATCACATAAATTGATTCTTACACTTACTTGATAGTAAGTGAAGCAATAAGAGTGTTTAGTACGACATTTATCACATGAATTTATTCATATAAATTTTCTTTGTTTTTGTTCAAGAATATATTTTCCCACACCAATAATTCTATGGGTTTTTGAAGAGCTTTTAAGAGTTTTGGTTCATTTTGGAACTTGTGTTTTTTTTTGCCAGAAATGATATGCCACTGCTGATTTTTTGTATGTTTATATTTTACATTTCTCATGTGTTCTCAGAAAAATGGCTACACAAAATATCTGTTCAAGAAGAAGATAGAAAAATTCAAAAAACAAAAACAAATAAAAGAAATCACCACACTGAAAGGTTACAAAGGAGAGCAGATGTATAAGAAATTTACATTTCATCCATGGGCACATCAAAAATTTCAAAATATTTTTAAAGATGCCAACATTATTTTGGGTCCAGTGAATAAATGCAATTTGAAAAACCTCCTAATAATCAACACAAAGGACAAAATCCTGCCAGGAAAACAATCAGGCATTTATGAAATCAGTTGCAAAGACTGCAATAATAAATATATAGGTAAAACTAAAAGGAACATTATCATACCATTTAAGAAACACATTAGAAATGTAAAATATAAACATACAGAAAAATCATCAGTAGCATATCATTTCTGGCAAAAAAAACTATGAGTTTCAAAATGAACCAACACTCTTAAAAGCTCTTCAAAAAACCATAGAATTATCAGTGCGGGAACATATATTCTTGAATGAAAACAAAAAAAATTTAGTTAATTTTGATCTTCCATACAAGTTACTTCATTAAAAAGTTTATAAAATCCAAAGAGCGACATCTTAATATCATGCTGAAAAGCTGACAGTAGAACCGTGCTGATAAAAGAAATTTGCTTATGAAACATGTCCAAGTAAGCAGAAAAAAAATTGTGAAATTTGAGTGATCTGATATATAATTGTTATATGAATAAAAGCATATTCTAATAATAAAGTATACAGTTTCAAATGGCCAATCTAATTTTTTTAATATATTAAGTTTAAAACATTTATAGATTCCACTAGAGAAATAGACTTGCAGAAAAGCAGCAGCCTGCTTGCTAATTAATTTAAATAATGGTGAAGTCCTAGCTAATCTGTATCTTCTAGAGATAATGCCTTTATACTTTTTCTTTGAAATACTATGATAGAATGAATTTATTTCTTCCAATTTCTAATTTACATGCAGATATTTCACAAACAAGTGAACACATTAAAATCAAAGTAAACAATTTACATTTCTATATTCACATAACATTTAATAGTAAATTTAATCACCTTTACTTTATGGAGTTGCATTCCTTCTATACCCATTACAATTAACACCAGGTTGATTATGTAATGGGGGATATATATTCATTCCTACATAGTACCGCCTGTGGTGCCTCAGTAGTATAAACGGGCACTAGACACCATTAAAAAAAATCCTAGATAGGACAATTGTCACATTGTTGTTTCCATATGTCTTGCTTACCTTTCATAACCATTTTTGGCCCTATGTATTTTCCAAGTTTCTTTATATTTTCACCCAATTTTAAATATAAAAATTCTTCTACCTCTTATTTCATTTGGTAAGTTTTCCCACTTTCATAATAGGAACTGTTCCCTCTAAGGCTTTGTTTGCCCACATTCCAATACATCTAATAACCAGATAATTCAAGTATTATTTGGTGCTTCACACATTGGACATATCCCCTTAATACAGCCATTTCTTATCCCACTTAAATACAATATTCTTGCTCTAAACCATACCAATCCTTCCTTTTCTGCCTTTTCACAAATTTCAATATATCTTTCTCTTCCCCACACATTTTTTAGTGTGCTATATGATTTCAGAGATATTTTGACATTAAGATTAGCACATATTTTCTGTTTTTCAATATCCTCAATTCTTGTTTTTATCTTTCCAAAATCCTTTTCCCATTCTTTCGCCCCGCATACCCTATTGATCCCACGCCCCACTTCTTGCAGTTGAACTACTAAATAACTGTATAATATAAGTATTTATATATTAAAATGCAAGGAAAAAATAAACACCTTTTAATGAAGCAACAACCTGGTTCATGTTTGTCAAAGACTTAGAACAATTAAAGATTGGGAAGCCTTTGATTGGAATGAAGAACCCAGCAATGTTGTTAAGTCAACTTCCATTGTTTCATTTGAAGTCATTTCATTCTAAGAGGATATATCTGTGACAAGTCTTAAAACATAATAATCTTGCAGGAAGAGAGAAGAACCTACATTTTAATAATTGAACCAAGAGATGTATCACTAAGTATGAGGAAGATTGCAAATTCGACCCTAAACAGCAATTGAAATTCAGTGAAGAAAGAAAGAAAAAGAGAGAGAGAGAGACACACACACACACACACACACAGAGGGAGGCAGGGAGGGAGGGAGGGAGGGAGGGAGGGAGGAAGGAAGGAAGGAAGGAAGGAAGGAAGGAAGGAAGGAAGGAAGGAAGGAAGGGGAAAAAAGATGAAGCACTTTTCTGTTTGATATGAATGGAAATAGATAATATGCATTGGTACAAATGTTGTTGATGATAGCATTGGACATATTAGTACCCTGTGATGGTTTCTTCAAATGTAATTTAGTATTTACAGTGGGAAAAAAATTATTTCAAATAGAGTGCTATTGTAAAACCAACACAAATCTGATCTGAGATGGTGGTGCGTAGTGTGGTTGTGCGAAGAAAGGTGCAAAAAGTTAGTAATTTTAGTGGTATTACTGCAAAAAAGTATCAAATAAAAATGAATGCATGAACAAGAAAAGTGGAAAAATTAATGTAAGTGAAATCCAAGCACAGTAGTGAATAAAGAAGAATGCAAAAGTGAAAAAGATATGAGCGTCCATGCTGTATGCAGGGAAATGCAAGGTGCAGATGAGACAGTGTCATTGCAAATGGTTATAAAGATAATAATAAGGGATTTGCAACATGCAAATGAAGAAATAAAATACCTAAAGAATGAAAATAGAAGTTAGAAGCAAAATTGTTGAATATGAGAAGAAAAATCTTACGTAAAGGTAACAACTTTTAGAAATGTTGTGCAGGACAAGAACAAAATTGAATGCTTAAGAAGAGATGTATAAGATTTGTCAACAAAAATAAAAAAACTGGAAATACAAAAACAGATATTAAAAGAAGAAAATCAATGATTCAAACTAAAAACAGCAACCAAATAAAGAAGTTTTTCGCCAGCTGACCATGTGGAGCAATAAAAGCCATAGAAGAATTCAAAGAAGCAATATCTGAACCACTAAAACTTCAGTTATCCAATAAATACAATGTATTATCCTCAAATGACACAAGAAGAACAACAAAGTTTGTCTAATGCAGGAACATCTACCCCCAACAAATCTACATATGATGCAGCAACATTAGAAACTAAAGTGCTAATGATTTGTGACTCGGTAATCTCCCATGTAAATGTGAAAGGTGCACAAAACAATGTATATTGACATTAAAGCAGAGTAGTTGTGCAAAAAGATAAACAATCCATGTGACTGTGAAAATTATAAGGAAAACCCAGATGTGTCCTCCATATTGGAACAAAAATTTAAAGAAAACAAAGAATCCACAAGAAGTATTACGAGAATTGTATGAGGTGACAGAAGCTACCATGGAAAATTTCCCAAAAGCAGTAGTGGCAATAAATAGTGATGTTTAAAGGCATGATGTACATCCAATGTTTATTAGGTTAGTAAATGACAACATAAGGTGGGCTTGTGATACCTTACGGGCACTGTGTGTAGATGTGGGCAAATATGTGGACTTTACATATATTGGTAAAAATGGTGTACACTTAAATTGAAAGGGGTCCTGCATACTGGCAAGAGTGTCAGACAATATAATACAAATAATAAAAGCAAATCAGGGAAACTAGTCCCAGAACCATTACAGTTAGAGAGACAAAAATGAAAGATCATTCCAAAGGGGATATAGTTAATAAATATCACAGAATAATCAAGCCAACCACCAATAGATGCTGTAAAATTTTCTTACCTGAATATACAGTGCTTAAGATGTATTGTATTGTCTGTGTATCTTAGGGATAATAAATGTAATGTACTATGTCTAAGTGAGCATTGGCTCATTCTTTTAAAGCATTTAGTGTTTTGCGGAAGTAGTCTGAGAATAGCAGAAGTGCTAAAAATTTACAAAAAAAAGTTGTCAGAATATTAACAAACTCTAAAAAAAACTGAACATTGTAAACTACTATTTGTAGCTCTAGAAATTCCTACAGTTGTTAATTTATATATTTATGATGTTTTGGTATATATTAAAGAGAATTCAACACATTTATAATACAAGGGATGAAATACATGCATATAACACATGTAACAGAAAGGTTAATTAAACATTTTTTCTACAGCACACAAGAATTTGAAGCAGAAAATGAGATTAATTAAAAAAAAAAAGGTTATAATGTAAATAAAATATGCTGTTACTCTTCATTGGTAGACTTTAAGCCTCTTTCTCCTTTTTTCTGCCAACAAAGCCTATTGTAATTACCAAAAGGTGAATAAACTATTATTATGTTCAAATCAAATACAGTTAACTTATTTTTATATTCCCATAATGTACATTGTTCTGTATTTTTAAAGTGTCAGATTTACTATCTTTTGTTTTCTATAAGTTATTAAGTTCAAGTGAAATAATTTATACATCTTTTGTTATTGTTATTGGGAAACAAAGTACACAATGAGAAAAGAAGACATTAATTTGTTCTAACAGTAAATGTTTCTTTTCAAAGATGGCTAAATCCTCCTAGATAAGTTTCAAAGCCAGCCAAGTCCTGTTGCTAGTTTCAAACATTGCCATATCCACATTTCATACCCTTTTCCCTCCACAAAAGTAGTGCTTTACCTATATAAATTGCACCATAATGCATTTGAAGTGCAAGGAAAAAAGGCATTAAGAAAAATATAACTGAATACATTTCAAGAAGTTCAGGTATGAGTTTTTACTCCTGAAAAAATCCAGAGATGGCTTTGAAAATGTTTGAAACCAGATTGATCCATCCAGATGCATCAGCCAATGAAGGGCTGAGGCCAGAATTGGTACCTATTGTCTCCTCTGCCCATCTAGCTACTTCCATTGATTTAGAACAATACCAACAGAGGGCATATGATCAGCACACTGGCACCCTGCCAGGTGGTGGCTTCCAAGAAAGAATGGATGCTATCCCTCTATCAGGCAACTCCCCAAATGTCCTCATAAGGGTGGGCGGACCACCTTAATTCAGAGAACCTCTAACTGGGTAGTGGAAATTGAACTAGTGAAGTATCTTTGAAACCAGATACCCCAAATAAAACTGACCCTTGTTTGTATGCTAAAAATTCTGTGTAGAATGTTTTCTACTGCTCTAACATAAATTAATGAAGAGCGGCTAATGTCCAATTAGAGCAAGGGCCCTTCATTAGTACATGTTTGATTCTAAATAGGGCATTTTTACCACTCACATACTTTGCACCTTATTGTATCAATTTGAATTGATTATTTCTCTTACCAAAATGTCTCAGTTCCAAAGAGAGCACAGTGAACAACAGCCATGATGTTGCTGGTATATCACTACCACTGGAACGTAAAGTCTCTAGTAACTGCCTAAAGGGAAACTGAATCATTTCTGCTAATGCTGGGATAATGAAGAGTTTAACAGGTTCTGTGAATGGCGGAGCAAGTATATGCTCACAAAGACTGCGAAGGATGGCACCACTGCAACATGAATCAGGACAATGTAATTTGTTTTGTACTTTTAATATTTTGTTTTTACATGATTACATGGAAATATTTAGGACTGCAATTGGTTTTCATTCCAACACACACAAATTAATTAATACATATGTACAAACAAAACTTTGGAACCACACAGAAGTTTTCATATATAGTTTAATTTAACGTAGTTATAAAAATGTAAAAATAAATATCTTTAAAGTATATTATCAAAGATTTTAATATCTACTTTTCTTTCCAACTATAAAGTACAGCTGTTGTTATAAACCACTGAAAAAAATTTACAGAATACATACCTGAAATCTGCATTGCTGGTTGGTGAAAGCGATATCAGTTGAAGAGGACGTACCAGCATATCAAACAGGCAGCCTGCTAGGGCAGTTGGGGGATTGGGACTTGCCTCTAGCAGTGGTGGGAGCTTGTTGTCTAGGAGACATCGCAAATCTCTGAAATATCCTTTTCCCACCAGATATGAGAATAGATGCATCAGATATGTACTGCCCTGAAAGAATTTCCATTTTTAGAATTATGATGAAATAAATTATGACTGTTTTTATATATATATACTGTAATCCACTTCTGTAGTCCATTCATTTCTCTCTAAGGACTTCCTTCTTTCTGGAATTTCCTTATATGTTTCAGCTCTTACTTTCCTTTAAGGACTCCAAAAAGATTCTATCCAAAGTTATAATAAAATTATATATTCACATAAAGCAATTTAAGACAGCATCAAATTTTAATGCAGTCAACATAATATCTAATATGAGTTAAAATATAACAATACAAATACTCTGTTCAGCAACCTATAAAATGATAAATTAAAAAAATCAACAATGTTCTCAAAGTTTCTTACAACACCTTACCTTTGAAACACCTAAAATATGCTGACATGTTTCCAAAGATGTAAACACCTCAATAGTTCGAAGAGGAACAGCCATGGACTCCCTATTATTAACTTGCAGTGTAGCGTTTGCTAAGTGTGACATGTTCATGTGCAATAAGCGACACAATCGCCATGTCCAAACATCTCCTGGACGTTCTGCTGCTGTCATTATCTTTGTGTGTTGTTTCAAAAGTAATTGTGAAACACAAATCTGAAAGAGAGCGAGATGAGCAATATTTGATAAATGAGCTAATAGTAAAATTGCATCTATTTTGACAGCATAACCTGATGCAAAAGACATTTATTATTTTTTATTTTGTTTCAATAAGTACTGCTTGTAATAATAAGAAAAATAAATATATTAAAGAAAATATTCAATGAGTGCTGTAATAAAGATTAAGGATTAAAGATTAAACCTGATGCCGACTGTTCCTGGATAAACAGATATAGGTATTTAAATTTCTGTATTGCAGAAAAAGTCTTTATAGTTTGTTTATTTTTGATCATATTTTAATGAAACAAAAACCGTATTAAAGGACATTAAATGCATTGTGAGCCAACCACACCGAGTATTACTATTCTTTTCTAAGTTGGATGTTTAAAACACTCTAAGTGAAACCATAAAGAGTGTTTTAAAAATCCGACTTAGAAGAGATTATTAATAGGTGTTTCACTGTGTTCGATTCCAAACTGAATTAATATTAAAAATATTACTGTATTTGCAACAAAAGAAAAAAAAATTTGGAGTGTATTTTACATGCCTTTGATTGCAATTTGTGGAGCTAAAACAGTTCTGTATTTTTTTCTCTTGAACGCTACTATCATTTAACACTCGTGTTTACCATTGTAAGCTCCAGCTCTCTGTTCATAGCTGATCCAGCACACAGCAAGTAATAAATATTATGAGGGGA
Organism: Metallyticus violacea; assembly: GCA_030762175.1. Lineage (NCBI taxonomy): Eukaryota > Metazoa > Arthropoda > Insecta > Mantodea > Metallyticidae > Metallyticus > Metallyticus violacea. Next base: position 22,411,484 of record CM060841.1, read on the forward strand.
GAAATGTTTGATATAACGCTAACCAGCTGCACACACACATTATTATCGTTCATCCTGTACCAAGAGAGTAGGTTTTGTATACATATATGTGTTTGGCTTTAGATGATATTGAATCAAAATATGATTTTGTTTGCATGACACAATAAGCAAATAAGCTTAGCTTGTTATGCTCAGATCAGCTATACAATTTTCGGCTGCTAAGATAGATAAATAAGCAACTTGATGCTGGAATCTGTTCTTGGCACCACATGTTTGGGTTTGTTTATTGAAAATATTTTCATTTCAGCTTTAAAAAAAAAAAAAAGTTTACTTGGCAAGGAATTACTAAGTTACAAATTTGTTATTCCCGTTTGAATCATAGCTTCAACTAGTGGTGTAGCTTTAGCTCATTTAGGAAGTTTGTTCCTGCACATGTTAGTGCAGAGACAGAGAGACAGGGTTATGGAGTTCCAAAAACCATTGCGGCATAAATCAGCTCACAAGTGACAGCCAACCAATTGATTTTTTATCAAGTATTTTTTACTGCAGGTTTAGTAGTTCTCATAGTTACTGAAACAAATGTATATGAGCGTAAAGTGTTAAAAGATCTGACATCAAAAGGCAAATTAGGACTTAAAAGTAGGATAGAAGAGTGGTCAGATGTAACACAGAATGAAATTTACAGGCTGCTTGACATAATTATTCTCATGGGTGTTATTCAAAAAACATTAGACATGTACTGGTCTACAGATAACATGCTAGCAACTCCATTTTTGGGAAGATGCATGTCAAGCAACAGGTTTTCATCTATATTGCAGTTTCTTCATTTCACCAGCACAGAAAACATTAAGTGATAAATTACACAAAATTAGGCCTATTTTTGATTACCTTATTTCAAAATTCAAAGGTCACTGTAATAAAAGCTTGATGCTCTGGAAGGGCCGCTTGGTTTGGAAGCAATATAACAAAACAAAAAGTGCCAGAATTGGCATAAAAAGTTTTGATGTTTCAGAAAGTAAATCAGGGTATGTCTACTACACTGACAACACAGCAGAATAAAACTTATGCATTATCTGGTTCCATAATAATGCACTTCATAGAATCTCTCCTTGATCAGGGTAGGATTGTATATCTATACAACTGGTATGGTTCCCCTTAGTTATTTATTGTTTTATATAAAAGAATGACAGATGCCATTGGAACAGTACATTCAAATCGTATTGGAATGCCAAAATATATGGATGCACAGGCTCTCAAAGAGAGTGGAAATGGAGGTGCGTCAGCTTCCACCTTTAACTTACATTGCTTGGCATGACAGAAGGCTAGTTATGGCTTTGATAAATTGCAGTTCCACAATTTTGATACAGAAAAGCTAGATGCTAAAACCAAAATGACCATTTTCAAGCCTGATGTTCTACATGAATACGATATGCAAATGGGTGGTATTCATTTAGTGAATCAGTATTGCAGGCATATCCCTCTTTACGAGGAACTGTAAACTGGCGCGCGCACGCACGCACGCGCGCACACACACACAAAACACCTATTTTTTCACATGTTGGATATTATCATATACAATTGCTTGGTAATTTGGAGATCTTTAAACACACAGAAAACAATGACATATCTGAATCTTAAAAAAGTGTGGTAAGGCAGAAGTAATGTGCATCTCAAATCTGCTCATGAAGGGTTTTGCCAAAAAAGGTGATAAAGGTTTACTCCAATGTTTGTTGTTTATAAAATTTTTCTCTAAATGTAAAAAATGATTGATTTATGCAAATTTTTGTGAGGTTAATATATTCTTTTTTATGTACCTCATTAATTCCAATCTCATTTAACCATTCGTCTAAGTATAGTAAAAGTTCTTCTTTTGGTATACTTGGAAATAATGCTGCTACATAAAAGAAATTTAAGATTTGGTACAGATATGAATGAATGAATAGTATTTAAATGCCCATTTTTGCTACAGAGGCACCACAGGCGATGGATAGTGATGATACATGAGAGGAAATTATATATTGGGAAAGGATTTATTTTTAAGGCAGGAATCATTCCCGGCCTAAGTTTAGGGTACCTCCCCGGCATTTGCCATTTATGAGGACTGAGGAAAAACTGGAAAAAACCTCAGTCAGGTAGGACAGTCCTGGCAGTATTCGAACCCAGGCCTCCCGCTCACGAGTCCACGACATAATAACCGCCACGGGTGGCGGTAAAGATATGTAGACAAAATTTTTTCTATAGTAAACAAAAATCTGATTGATGATGCCTTAAAGTTTCTGAATATACAAGACAGGAACATTCTGTTTACATATAAAATAGAAAATGATAACATGTTACCATTTTTAGATATTAAAATTATGAAGAACAATGAGAATCTGAGCTTTGGGATATATAGGAAAGATATCCATACCAATAATCATATCAAGGCAGATGGTTTTAACCCTTTAACAACCAAACATGCAGTTTTCAACAACTTAACACATCGTTTGGTTAATTTACCAATTAGTAAAGAAGAGCTTAGAAAAAAATACAAGAAAATAGAAGAAATGGCAATTTTAAATGGCTTTAATAAAGATCTGGTACATAAAAAGGTGGAAATATTTAAAAGGAAAAAAAACTTATCAGAGATATCACCACATTATCAGCAGATATAGAAAATTTTTTTAAAAAATTCACTTATCATCTAAAAGCAATGAAAAAATTTCAAAATAGTCTTATAAAGATTTCAATATTTCATTAGCACCCACCAACAGATTTAATTTGGGAAACATCTTAAAAGATAAAACAGCTGTAAACAGCCCATAAGAGAAAAAAGCAGGTATTTACAGAATAACATGTGCAGATTGTCAAAAGATCTATATTGGAAAAACAAAGAGAAATATAGGCATACGTTTAAAAGAGCATTTCAGGAACATAAAATATAAACAGACAGATAGATTAGCTGTGGCATATCATTTCTGGACTAAAACCATGAGATTGTGAAGAGGGTAGATTTATTAAAAGAGACTCAGGGACATACAGAACTGGATACTTGGGAAAAAATTTACATTCATAAATACAGATATCGACTGATGAACTTTGATATTCCAAAGGTAGAAAACACCAATTTTAAGTGCATAAAAACATAAACTTTAAGTACCAGGATGGCACTTCATCTCTACAGAGCTGTTGGATTCTCAAACCAGTCGTACCCTTTGCCGAAGATGAAGACAAAGGTCTTCGAAACCAGTTCCAAATATTACACAAGTAAGTGAAGCAATACAAATGTTTAGTACGACATATATCACATGATTTTATTCATATGACTTGGCTTCACTGTGCTAGTTCCATATATTTTTTAAAAACAAGTTTCTTTTTTTTAAAAAATGTTTTAATTAAATAAGCTTGTGTTGAATTAAGAAACACTAGCTTTTTATTGTGAAGAAGAAGAAGAAGAAGAAGAAGAAGAAGAAGAAGAAGAAGAAGAAGAAGAAGAAGAAGAAGAAGAAGGAGGAGGAGGAGGAGGAGGAGGAGGAGGAGGAGGAGGAGGGGGGGAGGAAGAGGGTGGTTAAGTGCAAATATAGTAAAACTCATTCTGGAAGTTTTGTTAAGATGGCAAAAATTACCTTAATGCAATTTTTTGTTTTGTTGCTAATACTACTACTTCTCCAGGAAATTTTGCAGGAAGAAATGCAAATTAGTTTAATAATTATTAAGAATTAACATTCCTTTTTGAAGACAAATATAATGGATTATATGTGTGGCAATGATATTGTGCAAATTGGTGGAGATGGCCATATTGTTTCGATGAATGAGGCAAAATTTGGTACTCATATCCTAACAAATATTAAGGTAATACATGAAGTCTCTTGCATTTTATAATATTTTTATGATGAGTTTCATGTAAAATTATGTCTAGATTAGCTTTCTCCACATAAGTAATTTCTAACTGTTGATTCCATTTCAAAAATATGATTTCAAAAAACATTTTCCACAATTTTCATGGTGTAGCTCTTTTAAACAATTACCAATGTTAATATTCACATTAGTGTATCATTGGCTGTATATAATTATGTATTAAACTAAATTTATTTTTATGAAATTATTACTAATGTAAATTGGTAGTATAAATCTACAGAATAGTACACAGCAGTGAATACTAAACAGCAAATATACTCACCAGCCTGCTAGTATCCTGTCCTTTGTTATAAAAGAAAATTAAACGCTGTACCATAACCGCCAGAACTTGGTCACTTGGTACATTGCCACTACTAGTAAACTGTTGCACTGTCTCATCAAATGCAGCCCTTTGCAGTTTTTTGTGTCGTTGTCTTGTAAGATAGCCACGCACAAAGGCCTGAATTAAAATTGTACTGTTTTGTCTCTTTCGTAATTCCTGTAAAAAGATTCCATTTGCATTAGTTCATTTCGGCAAATTCCACCACATCAGTCTGTTTCTAAAATAAATTAAAAAAAAAGATTCATTTTCATGAAAGCAGAGCAGGCTAATTAAACAGTGCAGATGAAGAGAAAATACAAGAATTTTCAGTACTTAAAAATTTATGTTTAGTGACAAACAAAATTACTCAAGTTATATATATAGTTTAGGTAGTTTGTGAGTCTAATACACAGTCAAAGCTTTGTTCATTATATTAGGATATATGTATTTTTGTGAAGAAAATATTAAGATAACAAATAACTGAAACTCGCTGTGAAAAGTGAGCAAAATAGATGAGCTAGATTACCCAATTTTAAAACATAAATTGTTATAAGAACCATGATGATGATGATGATGATGATGACGACGACGACGATGACAGCTAATTTCTCTGTCTGTTGCCACAAAAACTGTTCCACACATCTTTGACATTTTCAGATATCGTTTTATTATTTTATCACATGGTTAAAAAACAATTGATAAATAAATCACCAAAGAATATATAAATAGCATTTACAAGGCTTCAGGGTACAGTGTTGTCCTAGTGAGAAAATTAAAGTTTGATGGGGACTAAAAGAGAAAAGCCATTTTCCCTTACCTTTGCTTATGATTCTTTCAGGCACATTTTTATTATTATTATTGTTATTATTATTATTTCTTTTTCATCTCTGCCAATAGTTTAATATATGTAAAAAAATCTAAGGTCCTATTTATGTTCTAAGTCTCAAAATAAAAAGATGTTAAGTTTTATGGAGATAGAAGATGTCACATTCTCCATTATCTTTGATACCTCTCAACTCCACCACGGATTGCCAAGGTCATTAAGGCATGGATTCATGAATGGGAGGCCCGAGTTCGACTCTCACCTGGATCATCCTCCAAGACAGATTTTTTCCAGGTTTTCATCATTCCTCATAAATTGCAAATGCCAGGGAAGTACACTAAACTTAGGCCTGGAATGCTTCCTTTCTTTTAAAAAAATCTTTCCCAGTTTATCATTTCATCATCAATGTCCACCACCTTTGATGCCTCATGGGTTAAAAGGGTATAAAACGCTATTGCAAAAAACTTACTTAGGGATGAAATGGGAAAAGCAGTGACTATGCAACATAGCTAAAATATTCACATGGTTCTAAATATTCTTCAATTTGGAACAGATCTATTGAACACCTGAAGTACAATGTTGATTTTCATGTGCCAAAAGGGATCATCTTAGGAGAGGGAGTGGCTTATTAAAATTTTAAGGAAAATGATAATTTTCGCCTAAAGAGTATCTGTACAACATTACATGCACAGGCACACAACATTTGTATACACACTTTCCCCAATCCCCCAAACATGTGCATGTTTTGTAGCTTTATATAGGATATTCAGATATTGATTTTGTCACCAAAAATTGTTGCATATTATCATTACTAATGAAGTTTGTATAAAGCACAATGATATTTTTGTAAAACCTTCATACTTTAAACCAGGTTGCAATATCAGCAAATTTAGCAAACTAAGCTATTCTAAATAGTTGGCAGGATATAAAAATGTAAATGCCAGTTCATATTTGTGAAGCCTGAGCACATATCTTCCAGTAGGCAACAGCAGCATATGACTTGACAACACTAAGCTTTAGTTAAAGATACCATCATTAATTCATTCCATTCATTGCCCTAAAGACCAAAGGTTGTGGATGTGGAACAATAGTTAACCCCTCCAAATTATATCCTTAAATTATTATGAATATTATCACAATCAAAATTTACCACAAAAAATACACCGAAAAAATATAGTGCTAATGTTAGAAGATACGGTATAGCAAAAATTCAAATTTTTCATATTGGGGAAAGTTTGTCAAAAACTACATTGAGATGAAACTGCAATTGACAGACAGATAGATTAGTGAAATGATGACACACGCTATTTGGTTCCAAAATGGCCCAAATAAAAATGTTTTTAATTACTATTGGCACTCCAACTACAAATGAACAATTGAATGGGTAAAAGGTATTCCAAAAATTTGAGAAAATAATCTAATATAGCCATTTTGTAGTATTTTGTTTTAACTGCCCAATGAGTAATGAAAAGGGAATTTTCCTATATTGCTTCATTATGACCGGCATGAAGTTTTTGCTGGTTGGAAGATGGATAATATTCCAAAAATATTTTGTACTGAAGACTACATCATAATAATAATAATAATAATAATAATAATAATAATAATAATAATAATAATAATAATAATTTATTAATTTGAACTACTAAGAAACCCATCCTGCTGCATCAAATAAAGAGGCTTCAGAACAATTAGATATCCAATTTTAAAGACTGGAAACAATATTTCAAGAAAACGTGTAAAGACATAGATAATATAACTATGGCATTCAACACCGCAAGTACAGATTTCTTACAAATACTGAGGAGATGAAAGGCTATGTCAAGGCTTCAGATTACATTGATGGTTTGCAGGGCGGCTCATGACCTTTAATGTTGGTGGGGCCAGGTGCTTTAAATATTTTATACATTACATCTTAAGTTAATAAATTATATACCTTTCTTTAGTACAATATACTGTCACCTTCTTATGTGCATCACTCATTAATAAGCTTACATACTCAATACTCAAATACCTGTACTTCACATCAATCCATATTGCGAGGAGGAAAGATCAGTTTAGAATACTTATGCATCTATCCTGTTGAACTACTCTTGTTATAGATGTGTAGCAACTATTCATTATGAACAGTGAATAAAAAGTATTCATGCCGCTTCATGGCCAATCACCACTCAACAAACTTTACCAATTCCCAACAATACAGTCCTAACAAATACATTTAAATACCCTTATTTATAATAAACTAATACAAAAAATAGGCCACAATACTTGAAAACTACTAATTACAGAAAAATATAGATTCTACATTAAACTCAGCATTATGAATAAAGAATGATTCACTCAGTTGTTCAAGCAGGTATTATAAGCATGATTTGAAGGGTTTTGCTCACTTCACACATTAAGGAAATGTTTTTGAATGTCTCATATTGATAGTGCATTAATCAAATTTCATTGGAAATTAAAGGATTGTAATGTATCACAAAAGAATTAATCAGGTCACTTGTGAACTTCTCCCTATATGAGGCAAATTCCTTTGGATCTACTATTTTATAGCTGCTAAATATATGTGACTGCAGTAAACTTTCATTAAATTGTTTAATTTAATTTAATTGATTAATCACTATATCAGCATAGGCTGTCAGATTTACTTTCCTAACAAATCTCAACCTTTTCCTTGGGAATTTCTTCATTGACATTTATTTTATATTTGTCAGTGTTCTATCTTATTTCCATTATAGCTGACTCAAAATATTGTAGTGCATCAAATATATTTAATCTATTTAGCAGTCTGCATCTGCATTACATTATATAATGCTTAACATGTTTAATTAAGTCTTAGAAAACATTTAGAAAAAAAAAGAATTTACTGTTAATTAATAAGTTTTTAAGCCAAAAGTTTCTCTCACTGGAAGATCACCCCATTCATCTTCCTCTTCATTCAACCTTATCCTCATTCTGGTTATATTTAATGCAAATTATAGCTCGGGACTAAAAGTTCTATTGCATTGCACAAACAGTAGGTATGAGCTTATTGCACACAGATTGCAGTTAAGTCACTATGCTTAGATGAAGCGGAGAAGAATGTTTGCAAAGAAGAAGAAGAAGAAGAAGAAGAAGAAGAAGAAGAAGAACATGTGAACAACAACATGTTTGAACAAGTATTTTTATAACCAAATTAGTTGATCTTAGTACGAAATGTTTCTTGCAACAAAAGTGTGGAGACCTGCCCGATTTCTGCTCATTGCTACAATACCATAAGTTTATCTTCTATTGAAAGGTTGAGGATTTCTTTTAGAATCTCGCTCAGACCATTATCTGTGCGATCATTTACTTCCTTACAAGAAAGAAATTTTTCAACAGGTTTACAACTCTTTATGTACAACATAACAACAAATTGACATTTGCAAGTTGTCTCTTTTTTGTGAGCCTGCACAGCAACAAAATCAGTAGCATTAATGTCCTTTTCAGATATTCTAGGTATACCTCATACATGCAGTCTAATATTTCATTTTTTTTTATATATGAGGTATATTTAAAAACAAAAGCAATGTTTAAGTGATCTTCCAAAGCATTATCAAGATTTGTAAAGACAACAGGTTTAAAAAGTTGCCTCGATTTGCTGATTCCTGATTTTCATTATGCCCCCTCAATGATAATTCATTAATTCCACAAAATAATGAACAGTCTATTATTCAGCCTGGCTTGCGTCTTCTCTTTTTGACTTGTTCATTGAGCTTGAATTGAAAGTTTGACTGTGGAATCAATCTGCACTGTTTACTATCCCAAACACTTTAAACTTAAAAGCATTTTCTAAATACATTTCATTTTTCTCATGCTTTTTACATGCTCCTTAAATGTTTAAATCCTTACAACCTGTCAATGTTTACATGCCCTCACCAACAAACAGACAACAGAAATAAAATACACTTGGTTTTTGCTCAATTGAAGAAAACAGTGTTATTAACTAAAATTAACTATATTCATGTTTACACTTTGCACTGTAACCAGATAACACACACCACTCTCACATGCTTTACTCCAAGATTGTGCAATCCTTACTGTGATTTACTGCTTCAGCTGACAGAGTCCCAACTTAACATAGTCTTCACTTGATCTCGTTCATTGTTTTACAATTTTATTGGCAGATATTGCATTATGCATGTTACTTGAAACACATGAATCCAGTACACAATCCCAAACAAAAAGTATGCATTTTTAAATTTGACAAAAGATTGCTGGGGGACGAAATACTGGTGGAGCATAGCCCTGGCGACCTTAACTGGCTGCCCCTGATGGTTTGATTTATAAACATTCAGGTTGAAGAAACAAGATCACTAGAGCTCCCAATTGTCAAAACATATAATGGGAAAATTTCAGCCAACATAAAGAAGCTACAGGACTTCCCAAAAGGCACCACTACATAACTGAAGAGTAGAAATCATTTTATAATAATATTCTTAAGTATCCTGCTTCAAACATAGCAGATAATGAATAAAATCTGATTTATTTTTAATGTTTCATTTATAATTAAATATTTGTCATAAAGCTATTATAATTAATATTTGTATTTGTTGTCAAAGCACTGAGCAGAAAAAGGATAAATGTTAACATATTATATTATATTCCATAAGTTACTATACAAAATGATGCAGGGAATTTCTTTCTTGTCTATAAATCAATCAAAACACAAAGCTAAATCTAATACAATAAAATTGCAAATAAGTAATTCACTGATAAAGTGAAAAAAAAATCCTTGTGATGCAACGCAATGCAGACAATGTGGTAATAGCCACATTCACAACTCATTAAACACAGTAAAAAAATATGTAATGTAATTGCAATAAATTCTAGTTCTTTTAGCAATCTTATTAAATAAAATGTTGGCTCACTAAAATATATTTGGATTATACCATAACACAGGTCTGGGAAACATTGATATGAATTTTGAATCAATTAAAGCAATTTGTAATAAAACAAGACTAGTGAGGTGATAGCACATTCACAACTCACTAAACACAATGTTCTGCACACTAAAAAAATATGTAAATGTAATAAATTCTGGTTATTTCAGCAATCTTATTAAATAAAGTTTTAGCTCACTAAAAATATATTTGGTATACATACACTGAAAACACAGATATGGGAAACATTTATCTAAATTTGGGATCAATTTAAGCAATTTGTCATAAAACAAAATTAATGTGGTGATGGACACGTTCACAACTCACTATACAATGTTCTGCACACTCAAAAAATATGTAATATAAAAAAAATCTATGATAATACAAGAAAAGATATAGAAACGTTATTCGCCAAGAACAATCTTTGATTAAATTCTAGCTGGGCACTAACCATTATGGATTTATACATGTCATCCTAACCACCTTATTTATGTAAACGTAAATTATACTGATATTATGAAACAGAAAGATTAAAATGAACAACTAACCTCTCTTTTATGTCTTTCATTCTGGGCTCTCAACAACAACTCTCCCCGTTCTGGCTTTTTGCTTGCACCTGCCAAATTCTGCTGAGGTCTACGTCGAAATTCTCCTTCGAAGCTGTACATTGTTTGATTTTGGTAGATCGCTCTAAAACAAAGTCTGTCAACAAGCGACAAAGTTACCAGTGTTGTTGATCGTTTATATTGCTCAAATTTCATTCACAAATAACCATTGAATCTGCACATTTTTACCTTGTCATTCAAATACATGCGTTTTTAAAAAGTGCACACACTACTTTTCATTCGTACGTTGCTTCTCAAGGCAAATGGTTCTATTTATATTGAAATATCGAATAAACGTGTTCTATTCCTCATACACCTGTTGTTTCCACTCACGCTGACATGAACAAAATCACTGCATAAATATTGCTACTCACTCCGCCATTAAAATACGGATAACCCGCAACTAGGTACAAAACCACCGCCCGCAATACTTTTGTTAGCGATGTAATAGTTATATTGAATGGTTATATTATTGGTAGCCCTGCTTACGACTGTTGCACAAAACCTTGCAGGGTTGCAGTATCTGGTGCAATTTGTCTTCATTCGCGTAATTTTTGTGAGGCGGGTCAATTAAATGGCAAGAGAATTTAAAATGTATGGATTCTGTACATTACTTAGAACTTTTATTGAACTAATTGATATATTTTAAAATGATTTACGAAAAAGAATAAAATAAATCACGATCACGCTCTGAGCAAACATGCAGTTATTATTTCTCCTCTTTTATATACGTATGTACATACAAGCTGTAGCCCTCTATCCAAAGAAACCAAAATTAAAAGTTTAATGGTTATAGCATTAGAACGTTTGTTTGCTTTAATTGTATAAATTCCGTTTCAAAACTTATCAATAAATACATATGCATTGCTTAAAGTGCAACCACATTCATCACCATGGCATCTGAACACAAAATCTTCAAACAATAAAAACTAAAAATTCTTAGTCATCTGACTTTCAAACACAATAGCAGTATTTGCATGAAATACATGCAATATATATTAATTTGACTTTTGATTAGCCTTTAAAATTAATAAAGTAGTGCTGATATAATCGTGGGAATGAAGGTAATGAAGCTATCATAATAGTGTTCTGTTAATACTATGGTTTAAACTTATGTTCTAAAGCATTCATTCTTATGTTACTAAAAATACTGAAGTTATTCTAGCTCTCAGAAAGAAAACATTTTTAGTTTTAAGAAATGTTTCAGTCAGTTTTAAAGTATAAATGATAAATATATTACATTCCTACAAAATGAAAAAAGTATTATGATAAAAAAAATATTAAACATTTTCTTTGCATTTAGCTGCTTTTTCCTTTACTGATGCAGAGTTGTCAGTAATATTTTTATAAATAAAGGAGTAAAAGTGTAGCAAATTTTAAATCTCCTTGAATTTCCTAGCTTCAAAAACAGAGAAATTTCAATTTTTCTAAATAAGTCAGCGCATGCTGTGTATAAAGACATTACTATCTGTTTTATATTTACGATTTTACTAGATAGGAACATGAGGATGACAATAGAAGTTCAATTAACTTTAAAGCCATATTAAAGTGTATTGCAAAATAGACAAAATGAAACTATCTTGTACATACTTTTTAAATTTGTTAGTTATATTTTAAAGAGTGTACTTGGGATCTTTGACAAAGCTTGAAAATAGTGTAATAAAGTATTAAATAAAAATGCCACACCACTTATGCATGAGTCAAATTGATAGTACTAAGCATTAAAAAAAAACGTTGTTTCTCTTTATTTAACAATGCCACTTTCCCCCTTCATCCATCCAGCACTTTAAATATAAACTTCTTGGCTTTTTCTTTCCCCCCCTGAACTATGCAAGATCTTTTTGATAGGCATGTTTCATCACCTGAAGTATGCGATGCTGAATGTTCAATCAAAAGAATAGCATAATCTGCATTAACATTTTTTTTAAAAAAGAACTTATTTTCACTAACTGTATTTATAATTTAGCACAGAACATTCACATACAGAGTGCTGGTTTCAATGCAAACTTAAGCTTGTAGATTGCCAATTGTCTTCTAAGGGTTGATTATATTTTTTCCAGAATTGAAAATCTCCTACCCCATTTTTCAATGGTCAGTAAACTTAGTGTACAAGTGAGACACACAGGCACCAAAACTTGCAGTCAATACAGACTCCTATTGGCTAATAATAAGTGTATATAAACTCAAACCTGCAAAACTAATGTGAATAGGAAGACCATATGGAGATATGAGAAGGTCTTCATATGCAACACCATTTGAGAGTTCAATGTTCCCATTTTTAGTAACAACATATGCTTATTTAGGTGCTGAACAAAGCTGACTAACCTATGTATGAAGAAAAATTATTGGTGCTTCTGTATCACTTATTTCACAGCCATCTTGTGGACTAACATGTACACTTGACTATATTTTATAATTTCTGTGTATGATATGCTTTCATTTACATGCAGTTTCACAGTAAATTGTGTACATCTTTATACTTACTCAAAACAATAACATTAATAATTCAGAAATGTTGTAAATGTGAAAAGAACCACAATTTCATTTCTGGCATATCAAATATATCTTGTTTATAATTCGTAAGATTGAAAGAATGGCAGTATTAATAAATTATTTATTCATTTATTTTATTATATTAATTATTTTAAGGGATAACAGTCAATTTGAAGAGGTTTTGCAATGCTCTAGTTACTTATTATTACTATAGTATATTGTCAAACTTTTTTAAACTGTAAGCCCATTATTATTTTGTGTTATTTGCCTTCCCTAAGCATTATAATTAAGACTGTAGGCTAAACAATATTAAGAGTCAAATGTAATCACTGTTTTATTTGAATATACATTTTTATTGACCAAAAATGTTCAGAAAATTGATAATGACAAAATTGTAATTGGGAAGTTAGGCAAGGAAATACTTCAATAGCATATAATGCTTTATTCTTTAAATTTACTAACAAATTATTAATACTTAAATTTGCTCACAATCACAATGTTAAAAGGTTTCCACTCCAAAAATATTAATTTATAACTTAGAAATTTTTATAGCATTTCCACAAGCATTTCATTTATAGGTAAATTTGCTGACTTGCTTGTATCAATAATTCAATTAAAAAGGCAATTGAAACAATTGGAGAGTTTTGTAAGAAAAGGGGCTTATGAATAAACAAACTTAAGACTAAAATTATGGTTTTGAAGAAATGATCAAAAGTGAGTAAGGATGAGAGATGGCTATGGAGAGGGAATGAAATTAAATTGGAAAATATTAATTTGGTGTAAGGGTAAGTAGTAATGGGAAAGTGACAATGAAGGTAGTAAGGGCTTGTTTATAGAAAATGCCAGAAGCTAGACTAAAAAGTGTACAAGCATTAGTTGAGGAAAACATACTGTATAGTGTAGAACTATTGGGAATAGAAAAGGTATGGGTGAATATGAATTGATTATTCAGAAACTTTAATAAACAGTTATTGGATTTACCAAGAGAATCTTCAAATGGAGTGGGATTAGATAGGGTAGGTAGTAAAGGTAAAATATTGGAATAGGATTACCAACCTGGAAGACAATGATATTCTGAAATAATGTTTGTTTATGCAGGAAGAAATGATAAATAAGTATTTGGATTTTTAAGTTATATACATTCCTTGGGAAAATCGGTATGGGGAAGATACTGAAGAGAGGATATTTGCCATAAGTTTCCAGTATAACCATTTTCTAGATATGATCAAGACAAAAACTATATTTCACTTTTCATTGTAGTTACCCCTTTATTGCAATACACTTCTCACATCTTTGAATTAACATTTCAATTCCCCCCCAAAAATACTTGTCTGCAAAATGGGCATAAACAGTATCCATCACTTCTACGTCACACTTAAATTTCCTTCCTCAAAGTTCCTTCTTGAGTTTTGAGAAAAGGAAATAAGTCACTGGGACGTAGATCTGAGCTGTAGAGCAGATGGTAGATCTCCTTGAAGTCACATTTTTTCACAGCTTCCATTGCAACAAGAGCTGTGTGCACAGGCATGTTGTTGTGAAGAAGGTTCACACTACCTCTCAGCTTTCCTTGCCTTTTCTCTTTGACAAGAGAAGCACGTAATTTGTACAGAATTTCAGCCTAGTACTCCCCATTTACTGTGGTGTTCCTCTCCTTGAAGCCAATGAAGATCATTCCTTTACAGTCCCAAGAGATTGTGGCCATGATCTTACTGGTTGACTGAGTGAACTTGGCCTTTAGAAGCGGTGCTTAGCCAGGTATATGCCTGGACCAGGGATCATCTAGTTTCATCTCCTGTAACAATGGTTTGCAGAACTTCTCTCTTGTTGCCATGGCAAAGCTCCGAAAATGCCTGACAACAGATGACTCGTTGCTGCTTTTGAACTGAGGAAAGAAGTCTAGGCACTTATTCATGTTTAAATGTTCCTGAATAATTCAAAGGACTGTAGTTTTAGAAAGGCCCAAATTTGCTGCTATTTCTGTAACTTTGAGCTGCCGGTCTTCCATAATTTCTACTTCCACAAGAGTGATGTTTTCAGGAGTAAGCACCTCCAAGGGCCAACCTGCATGCCTTCCTCTTTAATCCTTTAAACCCTTCGAAAAAATTTGGCCCATTCTTTTATGGTAGAATATGAGGAGAATGCTTTCCCATATACACTGTCCAATCGCTGTTTAATTTCATTTGAAGTCCTTTTGTGAAGGGAGAACTTAATAATAGCTTTATACTCCATTTTGAACATGTCACTATCTTCTACACATAGCCTTCTAGCTTTTGAAAGCAAGTAGGACAAAGGGTGGATAGTATAAAAAGGCAGCAAATCACAGCTAATCTTAAATATAAGTTTGAGACTGTATATAAGTGTGAAATATGACAATATGTACTAAAACAGGGGAGGGAAGGTTTCATGTGGGTGAAATCAGGAGCTATAAACTTAAAAGATATTAGGAGTAATAAAAGATGTTATATATGTCAAATGTGCGAAGGAAATGAGAGTGACATTCAACATATTTTAGAATTTGAGGGAATCTAAGAGAGGAGAAAAGTTTGATGATGATGATGGGGCTAATTACCTTGAATATAGTGGCTGCTAAACTTCTAATGATAAAAAGTAAGGATAAAATTATAAAATAAGTAATTATTTAAGAAAAGTAAGAGATATTTGGATGAAGAAATTGCAATTAGATGATGTAAGTTAGAAATAATAAAGGGAATCTAAGAGAGGAGAAAAGTTTGGTAGATGATGGGGCTAATTACCTTGAATATAGTGGCTGCTAAACTTCTAATGATAAAAAGTGAGGATAAAATTATAAAATAAGTAATTATTTAAGAAAAGTAAGAGATATTTGGATGAAGAAATTGCAAGTAGATGATGTAAGTTAGAAATAATAAAGTTAGATTTTGAGGATTTCCAGTGGCAATAACCAGGGTGTTTAGGATACTCTGGGATCAAATTAAGTTAGTTTATGCAACTAAAAAGAGAAAAATGTATTTTGCATGAATTTAACTGTATTTAATTTCTTACTTTATATATATATATAATAAGAGTATGTATAGTTTTGTTTAGCATTGGAACCTGGTCCCCTGAATATTCCGTAGGAAACTACTGACAAACTGGATAACATTAAAATTATAAAAATAAAGAATTATTTTGGAAATTTTAGAAATATATGGATCAGGAAATTATAAGCAGATGATTTAAGTTAGAAATAATAAAAGTAGATTTTGGGGAATTCCAGTATACAAATAACAACCAGGGTAGTTAGGATATATTGGGATCAAGCTAAATTAGTTACATAACTCAAAAGAGAAAAAATTATTTTGCATGAATTTAATTGCACATATATATATATGCAATTAAATTGGTCACTTGTCTTCTTGCCATAGAAGCACTCCACGAGTCTGAAATATAGCGATTTCAAGTGTGACTTTTTCTGAGTGTTTTTACTATTATAATTACTGTTAATTTGTTACATTGTTAATAGTGTTACTTTATTTTTATTTTTCATTTATTTTCATTCATTCATTTTTTTTTATTTTATATATATATATATATATAATATAAAAGAAAAATAAAAAATATATAAAAATAAAGTAACACTATTAACAATGTAACAAATTAACAGTTGCTTCTTGCCATTGAAGAACTCACAGTAGTTCGAAATATAGCAATTATATATATATATAAATTAACACTAATAATAAAAGTAGATAAGGATTAAACACTGAGAAAAAGTCATACTTGAAATTGCTATATTTCGAACTACTGTGAGTTCTTCAATGGCAAGAAGCAACTGTTAATTTGTTACATTGTTAATAGTGTTACTTTATTTTTATATATTTTATATATATATATATATAAATTAACAGTAATAATAAAAGTAGATAAACATAAAACACAGAGAGTCACACTTGAAACTGCTATATTTCAAACTACTGCGAGTTCTTCAATGGCAAGAAGCTAGACTC
Source organism: Metallyticus violacea (assembly GCA_030762175.1). Lineage (NCBI taxonomy): Eukaryota > Metazoa > Arthropoda > Insecta > Mantodea > Metallyticidae > Metallyticus > Metallyticus violacea. The sequence continues at coordinate 22,428,448 of CM060841.1, forward strand.
TTTCTCTGTGTTTTATGTTTATCTACTTTTATTATTAATGTTAATTTGTTACATTGTTAATAGTGTTTCTTTATTTTTATTTTTCATTAATATTGTATATATTAAGGATATTATAGTTTTGGTTAGCACTGAAGCCTGGTCTCTTGGATATTCCAATATGCAACAACAGACAAGCTGGGGACTAGGGTCTGAAGCAATCAAATTAATCAAAAAAGAACAAATTTAAACTTTAAACTTGAAATATTTATAATTAAAATTTCATAATAGCATTTGATTATTTAAGAACTAATGGAAATACGTAAATTTGAATTGTATCATGTTTGTGTTTGTTAAAATAAATTAATGCATTATTGGTAAAGTTGTTTATTTGATTGTACATAATGATTATTTCCTTGCCTATCACAGTCTGATATTTTAAAGGCCTCTGTACTGTTAAAATCAGAACTAAACACATTGCTTTTGTATTTTGCAACAATAAAGTAAATTCTGTAATTTATAATCACTTCAGAATTCTACCTTGAAACAAAACTACTTTCTTTATTTAGGCAATACATTTCAGTCTCTTTTGACAATGATATCAGAGTAGAGTGCTCTGGCCTTCTCTCAGTAGCCTTGACTTATAGCTGGACTCTTCACAAATTCAAATCTATTTCCCCACATCTTTTACTTTCTTTCTTTTTTTTTTTTAATAACCCAGCTGAGTGAACCTCTTATTAACTGGAAGGGGCCCCTAAAATGATGCCCCATCTTCTGCTGCACCTAGAAACATTGAGAACAGTGTATATGGCTAATTTTCACTTCATTTTTAGATATGGGATAATTTAGTGGGGAACTTAAACACATTGTAGTAAAATATTAATCCTGCAAGAGAGCTCAATGAATTTTAAGTGGTGCTGGAACCTCTGGCATTCTTGCATTCATATTTAATATCCTTAATATTCCTATCCTCACAGGCAAATACACATATGTATTCACACCTGGATGATAATTATGTTAACAGCAGGGTGCATGAGAGCTAAAAATATTGTAGAAATTGTTAATAATTTTGTAGAAATTTTGGATAATGAAATAAGAAAGGAGAAAGTAATAGAACAGGTTAAACTTTTGAAAGAAAATAAAGCAACTAGAATAGACAGCATACAAATGGAATTTCTAAAGGAATGGTGTAGTAATGGGGATAGAATGGGAATACTTACAAACTCAATAAAAACTAAAGGATACATACTGCAGAATTAGGGAAAAGCAATATACACTCAATAAATAAAGACAAAGGCAGTATAGATAAACCTAACAGCAACAGGGGTGTGGCTGTACTAACTAATGTAGGAACAATCTTTACTGGTATTTTGGCAGGCAGATTACAAAAATGGGTGGAACAATACAACATACTATCTGAATACCAAATGAGGTTTCAAACAGGAAGAAGAACTAAGGAGAATATATTCATTTTAAAACCTCTAATAGATAAATATTTAAAAAAACAAGATAGAGAAATTATATTTGACTATTGTGGATTTGGAAAAAGTGTTTGTTCATACTGAAATGCAGCCACTGTGGTATAAGCTTTCAGAAAAATGAGTTGGTAGACATATGATAAAAGTTTTAAAGACTCAAATTAAGGAAAATAATTTTTGTATAAGATTTAAAAAATCATCAATAACTAGAGAAAGAAGACGAAAAAGGGCTAAGGCAAGTAAGCAAGTCAAGTCTAGTTTAGTTTGTTTGTTTTTTTTAATAGTGTTTAATACCTGTTTTAACTATTCAGGTACCACAGATGGCCAGTTTTGTTTACTTTATACATTGATGATATATAGCAATACATAATGAAAATTGAATCATTTTATGCCGGTTATAAACATATTCAGATCCCCAGTCTTTTATTTTCAGATGTTTAATAGTTGATTTTTTTTATGCTATTTGGCAGGAAATTGATAATTATTGTTTAGGAAGGGGTCTAAAAGTGAATCAAATTAAGACAAAAATTTTAATATGTAAGAAAGAAGGAAAGTTGAGTAAATATGAGAATAATGAGTATAACGTGGCACACAAGTGCATTTATTTAGGTATAAAATGGATAGAGGGGGAAAATGGGAAAAGGAAAAACGATTGGTACTTGCAAAAGGGAATGGGGCTATGACAATCATAAAAAGGTGTCTTTTTAAAATACCACATTTGGAAGTTAAATGATTAGAAAGGATATATATAACAAAACGGTTGAAGCACAAATGCTTTATGGTATTGAAATTTGGCATATGGTTGGCCATATCTTATTGGTATGGTTAATTCTTAAGTGATATTTGAAATTAATTTACTAAACTGTATAATTGCAAAATTTATGTATTGATTAATGTAATAGTTATAAATAAATATATTCATTCATTCACTTTTCAGATATTATTCTAAATCTTTACTATAATATTAACTGAAGGATCGGTAGGTTGAAAATGAATATAGTTTAAACCTTTTGTTTTATCAAAAGAAATAAGTAAAAATAACCACTTTTAACACCACTTAAGCAGCAAAACTTTTTAGAACCTAAGCTAAACATTAATTAAAAATCGGCTTAAAAGGAAATTATAATCAACTCATATTTTTATTAAATGGTTTCACACATTCCAAATTATGAAAGATGCTAGCACTAGGAAAAACTTCAAAATTATCTTTCTTCAGAATGTAAATGAGGAAGGAAAGTTTCAAGGCCATAAGTACTTCAGATCTTCTGTTTGCCATGACAATGCTTTTATCTTTCAGTAATTATGTTTGCTCAACGATTTCAATTTTACCATCTGATCCTTTTATTATTCTAGAAATAAGAACTCTAATTGAAGCCTTGGATGTGACTTCTGATTATTTCTTCCTTTCAAAATTACCTTTCTAGCTTTTGACTACATTTCATATATGTCATTTAATGTGAATAAATTTGAAAAATAAATGAAATAAATTTGTTATTTAGTTAATTACAGTATATCCTAGCCAAGAGTACTTATCTACAGATGAATGTCCTAGCTGTGTCTTTGGAGTTTTCCTTTCAAATTCACATTCTTGGCCTTACTACTCATAGCTTATTGTAAATGAATAAATTCTAAATAGTACTTAAGATTTCACCTTGGAAGATAATTCTTTTTATTCATAAACATACATGCACACACAAATAGAGACAAAAAAGAAGCAAAATAATATGTTATGCATACTTTAGCACACTTTGTCATCTTTAAAAAATATTTTATTAAAATTTCTTTTAAAACTGCTCTCCATGAAGGAACTTATTATTAAAATTAACTTTTTATAGTGTTTTAAATCAACATATTATACAATAAAATAAAAAAGTGACAATTTCGTACAAGAGTTTTTTTTAAAAAATTAGTGTTTAACCGATGGACTGGTGATACATGATATGAAATGATAAATTGGGAAAGGAATTTTTTTTTAAGGAAGCAAGCATTCCAGGGTTAAGTTTTAGGGTACCTCCCTAGCATTTGCCATTTATGAGGACAGAGGAAAACTTGGAACAAACCTCAATCAGGGAGGATGGTCCTGATGGGAATCGAACTCCAAACCTCCCACTCACGAATCTGCAGCTTAACAACCTCGACCACCTGTGGCCATACACATGAGCTAAAATATTTAATTAAAATGTATATTAAAATAATTTTTCTTCTTTAAATTGCTAAATAAAGAACTAACTTTATAATTATTAAGTAGAGTTTGTATATATAGGTTTCCACTAAAGTTTACAATGATTAATTATTTCTAATTAGTGCCGATCCTGGTGGTCTAGTGGTAACCATACTTGCCTTGTAGACCCAAGATGGCAGTTTCAATTCTGACCAGGGTTGATGGATTTTTTCAGGCGTAAAAATCCTAAGTATGGCTTCCTTTGGGAGGAAAGTAAAGCTGTGAGTCCCACATAATAGATTATGACACATAAAAGAACCTCAGGCCTGAAAGAAGAGGCCTCCGAGCAGTTTTAACAGCAACAGAAATGAATGGGATGCTGATGACCTGAGATGTTAAAACAGCATCCTTAAATAAATCAAGTCAACAATTTCTAATTAGTGTTTTTCACATAAGATCTGAGATAACAATAAAGGAAATTTGGGGGGACAAATCTAAATTAAGGAATTTAGGGGAATATTTGTATAGCATTAAAAAATGGGTATGGATGATTAATAAGTAAATGCTCTTTGGTTTTAGTGATTTAGATTTATGACATGGAGTTGTTTGAATTGGTAATAATCAGGATAGTACTGTGGATGTATTTTAAGGTGTTAAGTAATGTTACCATGTCAGGTTTTTATGGCCTGGGAGAGAGTCTGGGCTGAAACCAATCTTGAAGATTGTAATGTTGTAATTACTTAGTATCTGAATCTATGTTTTTATATAATTTTTTCTTTATAAGCATTTAATGTCCTGCCAACTGGGATGATGAATGGAATGGATGAAATGATTATGCAAGAGTCTTTAGCATCTGATGTTATCTGCTATTCATCTTTTCTGGGTAAGGGAAAGCTTGAAAAAATCTTACCCAGGCAACATGTCCTGATTAGGGATAAAACCTGGGCCCCACTGGTTGACAAGCATATATGCTACCATCTGAGTCATGGCAGTAGAGTTTATGCCATTCATCACATTTATGTAACAGACATTTATAAGAATGAAAAATGGCTTTTTATGTGAATTTTTGAAGTTAAACAAAGAATGCCTTCAATGAATATTATTGTTAAGCGATCTAAAGATTATAAATATTTCAAAACTGTTTTAAACAATGTAGTTAAAAAAATCATTCAGAAAATTGGGAACACAACAATGTTAATTCTATTGCATTATTTACATAAAAAGACATACTTTTATTTCTGTACTAACTTGGTGCATAATTATCTTAGAAGAAATGTTATTGTTAAAAGTGCAAAATCTGTCTTCTGTGATATACTTTGTATTGTACCATTATGTAGTGCTTTTTACATATAGTTTACATTTTAATGCCAAAATAAAATTATTCCAATATCAATGTGTTTTAGCAATGTTTATTCTTTTAATTTTTGAGACAAGCTCAATCACAGTATACATCATTTTCACATCTGCACTTAAAACATATCCTCTGTACCAATATGCTATCCTTTAACTACAAAGCCTGTGGAGAATATGCTAGTTTTACTATAAAGAAAATTACCAAAATATCTTTAAAGAATTCTTTTTTTCACTATTAACAAGTTACAGTACATGGTCTTTTTTATGTCACAGAATTAACAATAATATTCTTTTAGTTGCCCCAAAGCTTGCTGCTTACTATATAAATAATTTATGATGTTTGATAATTAATTTTATATGCTATGTTACAATCTGTGGATTTGCATTATATATACAAGTTTCTTCTATTATAACAGGCACAACTTCTGTTTCCTAAAAATCTTAGCTTCCCTGCTTCATATTGCATTCATCAATTCTTCTAATCATTTTCTTTGCTGAATGACTTACAAAGAGCTAAAATCTGTGTATTGTAGCTGCTCATTATTATGCTGTGACCTTATGTTCAATTACATTCTAATTAACTTAATTAGCTAACAAGCATTTATTTAATGTGGAAGTCAGAAACCTTAAAAAAGGCTGTCAGTCAGTCAATGGTTCATATATGTTAAAATTTCTGTATGTATGCTCTTTGACCATTCCTTAGCAAAGGAAGCTACATCTTGAAAATGATCAATATTCCATTAATAAACAATGATGAATTAAACAGAATTTGTTGATAGTGAAGTAACATATTATCATATCCATTAATAGATCTTACCAAAAGATGTGTCTATTATGTGAATGTTTAAACAACCTCTAAATCAGTTATACTACTGGTGTAATATGGAACAAAAGAAATAAAATTAAAATTCAATCTCCCTGGAAGACAACATACATTACTTAATTCAATGGCACATGTACACCAAAAAATATAATTTTTAGGCATTTTGCAAAACTTACAATCTGCAAAATTTTCTTTTGACAACTCATAAGAATAATAAAAAAGGTTTGCTGTTTTCATAAAGATACTGCATTATTTGCCTACTAAGGGCAAGTTATCTTCCTCTAGACTATATCTTCAAAAGCATTGTGAAATACTGAGCCTAGACACAATTACTTTTATTATGGCATTATCTTGTGGTTATGGGAAAGCTTAGTAAATGTATAGTATAGTCAACAGCTTCGTAAGTATATTTAATTCAAATGTATAGTTCTTTGGAGTGGTTTGGAAAATTTGACATAAAATGCAAATCATTTGAAAATTCTGAAGGCATCATTTAAAGGAACAGATGGTTTATTTATTATACAATAGTGTCTGCCAACACCCAAAAGAATGATGCAATGGTATGATTACTATTGTTAAACAGCAAGAACTGATCTCTTAGTGTGAGACCATCAATGACAACACTTTAGCATGTGTGAGAAGAATTATTCTTATGTACTGAGCATAGTACAAGCTATTATCTTCTGGGTCTTTAATAATAGCCAATTTTTAATTATATTTTTTTCCTATTTTACTACAATGATCATTAATTTCTCTAAAACATTACTGTTTACTGTCAAGTATTCTATTTTCCATTATGATGATTTATTTACAAAAGTTTATTCAAGGTTTAAGTTTTGTGGATTTATTTGTTCAATTATATTCCTATGTTGTAAATAATGGTTATTAATTTAATAATATGTCTTAAGAAATAATGTATTATAAATATAGTATACAGTTATACATATTTCTGTAAATACTGAAATTTTTATTTTAACTAATGTGTTTGATATATTTTATTTATTTATTTCCTATAATGTTTATATTCAGATTAGTTGCAATTTGTTGAACAATAGTTTTATGATTTTGTGTTCATCTGTGAATGACAATGGATATTTTGTGCTAAAGCATATTATTATATAAAATATTATGGGATAGTGCAACATAACTAGGTGTACATAGCAGTAAACACTTTTTATTATGCAGTAATGAAAGTTTTTTACAAATTAAATTTATGGAAAAATTATTTACTTATTTTAATAATCATTATTTCATAAATATTGCAAATAAACAAATTTATTTGTGGTGATATAAACTGCTTTAAAGGAAATATTTTTATAACACAGCAAGTAACATTACTTGCAATAAAGCATTTCCAATTGTGACTTATTAAAAGAAAACTTTCAAAATATTCATAAAAAATCCATGTTAAATATGCCATATAAACCTGCCATAAATTTGTGATGTATGTGGATAGTGCCATTGAGCTGTACTACTGCAGATGTGTGTCAAAATCTGAAACAATCCAATGCCCTTATATATGCATTTCTTATATCACTGAATACTGACAGATCAGTCAGTTGACAGATACTGTTCTACATCATAAAAATGGGCAAGTTTTTATCAATACATTGTATGATGACTGACAAGCATGTATAAGGTAGAGTTCTCACAATGACAACAACAAATGAAAAGAGTATGAAAACAGCTTTGGAGCTGTTAAATTAACAGTGCCAATGAAAAAAAAATTACTAAATAGAATATGTCTCCAGAAGAAGCTAGAGCACTCTATGAGGATACATGCTAAAATTGCCAAAAGAATTAATACCGAAGCATATCATGGATTTTTTTTATTTGTTTATTTGACACTCTTTAACACCTCAGGTCATCAGCGTCCCATTCTATTTAGGGCGTGAAACGGCCGACAAATTTTGCTCAGAGGCCTCTTTTTTCAGGCTTGAGGTTCTTTATCGTGCCGTAAATGTACGACACGGGACCCACGGCTTTACTTCCCTTCCAAAGGAAGCCATACTTACGATTTTTACACCCAAAAAGATCCATCGATCCTGGCCCGCGACCTTGGGTTTAGAAGGGAAGTATGGTTACCGCTACACCACCAGGACTGATGCATATCATGGTGAATTTCAGTATCAAGCGTATCTTGTTTTTTAGTATTTGAAACTTGGGTAAGGTAATTAAAAACATTAATTAACATAAAGTAAAAGCAAACCAAAATGATGAAAAATATAATATATGAAATCTTTTTTTCTGCATATGAATTTCAGAGTTAATACACTTTTAAGACAAAAGTATTGATGAACATACTTTAAAGTGAAAGAAAAGCTCTGTAGATATTGATTTTGATAAACACTTGTTAATTTCAGGGTCTTCTTTGGTAATAGTATTTACTTATCACATTAAATGTAAGGTACAATAAAAATGTACTTTACATACTTGCATTAATATCTTTTTCATAATTTACATTAATTTTAAAAACATTGGTTGTTAATTAAAAACACTTCTGATGAAAATGTATTTTGCAAATTATAAGTTTAGCGAAATACCCTGAATTGAGCAATATTTATACAAATGTTGAATAATGCTTATAAATTAAATACATAACAGTAATAATAATAATAATAACAACAACAAAGGATCAAAAATATTGCTAACTTATACTTAATGATCACAAGTTGATGCTTAAAATTCTATAGCTACTGGTGACATAATTAAAGATTATATCATTATGCATCACAAGTGTTGTACAATGACCACAGTAAAACAAACATACTTTTATATAAACAATGTAATACAGTTTTTTTCATTAATTGAAACATACTTTTCTTACAGCAACAATGAAAGTATAAAAAATGCTCATATAATTCATTCAACTATTCAACAAGTCTATTTTATACAGATTTCTAATTAGACTGCATGAAACAATAAGTTCTTAAAGAAACGAATATAGCACCAGCAACTTTCTGTAACATTCATTTTTCTTTTAATAAACGGTTCTAAAAGCTTCTTTTAAACTGTAATTATCTCTTGATTGCATAAACAGAAATACAAAACATCCCAGCATATAAGAAATGGCTAAAAATATGTCTTTTGTTCCCAGAACAAAATCTTTACTATCCTGAAAGAAAATTAAAATGTTCACTTGAGCACAGTATACCATTATTGAATATATGATGTGATCAACTATTTTGGCTAAGACGAAAGAAAGAATTCAATGTGTTAAAAATGTAGTACTCTGCTAATATAAAATTTTGCGATAAAAACCATTTTTATTCTTTCTCTTTCCTTATAATAAAAAATAATATTTTATTCTAGCTCTGTAACACCAGCTGTGCATTAACTGACATCAGAATGCAACATATTAATACTAATAAAATTAAAAACTATTCATGATTACCCTCCTTATTCTAATATTTGTAAAATCAAATTCAATGCCTTAAGCTTTGTTTATGATCGTTCTAGCCTCTGTTCATATAACAAGAATTGCAATATTCCAGTTATAATTATGAGCCTCAATAGGACCAATTGCAGTATATAGTTAATCATCTCATTTAACATTAACCTAATGGAACTGTTAAGAGAACAATACCATTGAATTTTAACTTCCAATCCAATGAGCTAATACACAACTGTTGAATAATTATTTCATGCTTTGGATCATAAAAACTTTCTACCCTGTACAACTTCAGCAATTCTGAAAATTGGCTTGGATTAGTAGTTTCTCTTAAGCTATAAAGAAGTGTCTACACTTCTCTTATGGGCCTCTGTGTTATTTGCATATATATTCATAAAGAAACGAAGTACTATAGCTTTGTGGTGCACTAAACCTCACATTGAAGTTCAATAATAAATCTGGATATAGGAGTAAATTTATGTGGCCCAGTAATTTCCTATTCTTATAATGCTAAATGCTCTTTTTTGTGATGAAAGAATTTTAGTAACACCTTGTTATTTGGTACAATTTTTACACTGTTAACATACAGTAATTGCTGTTCTTGACAAGAAGCAAACACATTTCTAGAACCATACTCAGGTACCCCTCCTTTGCATGTTAATTGACACATAAAACAATATTGTTTTGACAGCTGCATCTATGAGTTAGCATGTGTGTGTGTGTGTGTGTGTGGGGAGGGGGTGTGGGTGGGGAGGGAGAATGGGAGAGAGAGATATTTAAGTACACTCTAACATTTATCGTCATTAGCATTGCATTCAATTTAGGGTATGAAATGGCAGACAAATTTTTGGATTGAGGTTCTACCTACATGCCATAAAGCTGTGACATGGGCCCATTGGTTTTACTTCGCTTCCAAAGGAAACCATACTTAGGATTTTTGTGCCCTAAAAACCCATCACTCTTGACTGGATTTGAACCCATGACCTTGAGTCTATGAGACAAGTTTGGTTACCACTAGACCATCATGACTAACATGTATAGGAGAGACAGAGAGAGTTAGTAGTGTTAATTTCTCTTCTGATTGTACTTGTAAATCTGTCTTGTAAATTAGTCATTAGTGAGGAGCTACAAGAGGAGCTGTGTCGTTCTTTTACTATAAAAGTTATAATTAGAGTTAGGGTTTTCATGATCTTGCATGTATTGAGTAAAGAGAAGTTCTTGTTATGAATCCATTTGTTAAATGTGGTGGACTTTTGTATATTAACAAATTTAATATGAGGATGAAACGTTTGGACTCCTTAGCTCCAAGAGACCATGGCTCCTAAGCCCGGAAGAAACTTCTAGTTATAAAATTTAATACAGTTCAAGTCAAATTTGTAACACTTACATCACTTATTATTTAAGGAAGAAAACAAGTTTGGAGAGCTAATTGCTCCAAATAATGTGGCCCAACTTCTAATGTTTATTTTGTTGGGCTTTTTCTTCGGCACTCTTTGTCCACTAGGTTTGTATTCCTATTAATTTGTTAAGTATGGTGGACTTTTGTAACAGCCATGTTTAATACACTAACAAATTTAACATAGTTCGAGTCAAATTTGTAACACTTATATCACTTATTATTTAAGGAAGAAAACAAGTTTCAAGAGCAATTAGCACTTGTTTTCCCCCTTAAATAATAAGTGATGCAAGTGTTATAAATTCAACTCAACTATATTAAACTGGTTAGTATATTTATGCATATTTGGTCATTTCTTTGTGAATGAGCACATTTTAATAATTTTGGTCATATTCATCATAATTTCACTTTCTCAAAGCATAATAAAGTTTCATTGTATATTTGGCTATTTCCACATTGCATTTCATTGTTGATTCCATGTACACTAAACCTGTTGAACAGGCAGCCTGAAATGATAAATTCTTTTTCTTTTATGATAACTGATAAAATAGTCCCCTTCTTGAGCAAATAAAATGCTAAAAGATACAATAATACCTATGGCATTACCATTTGTGTTAATTTATTGTGTCATGGAATCTTCTTGAGGTTTGAACCTTGCATCTTCTAGTAAAGGCAAAATTCCAAAGTATGTTTCTCAATACAGTGAAAAAGTGTTTTCAACTGAGAGTAAAATGCTCTTATGCAAATTGTGTTATATTACAAAGAAAAAGCATTTACTATTCAGCAGTATGTGACTGCAGAAACATAAATGTGATCACGGACTAAAGACAGAAAAACATTTAAGCAAACACTCCTGGGAAAGTGCCATGAAATGAATCTCCTTTTTTATGAATGTGTGATGTCTTCTTTTATACTGAAGTTCCTCTACATACATTAAATAACCCAAAACTGCGATTTTTTTTTAAAATAAATTCATGGGCACATCTAAACCAGAATCTTTTAAATTAGGAAAGAATTACTATGAATAAACTATGGAATAAATTAGATGCAGGGTTGCAGATGGAAGAATTTGAGTATCTTTTGATGAAATCATAGACATTATGGGAACATGTACCAAAATAATTTCATAGTGTAGAGATGTACAAGCAATTTGAGATAGAAAACTTAGGCCTATCTCTTCAAATTTTGAAGTTATGGCTATAAGTTTCTAAAGTGCAGTATGCCATTGGCTAATGAAGATGTCCCTCAAAAGCATAACACACGATAATGAAGGAAGGTTTCTGAATGTATTACTTTGGCATCATGGTTATGAATTAGGTTTTTGGTAAGAGGTAGGTGGTCATTTGTTTTTGAGTTCAAGGCTTAATAATATAGCTTTTAGGTTATGTTTTCAGATGATGATTCAATTTACACACTTAATGTACCAATTCATATAATTACAACCCATGCTGTAGAATTTTCATAATTCTTTAGTATTGGTATTGCAGCACTTCATATTAAATAAAAAAAAAAGTTAAGTTTATTTATAATTTATTTTGGCTTCCAGGTTTTGCCCCACTTTTAGCAATAAAAATTCTTACTGATATTTTGCACATCCTATACCATGCTTTTTTAGAGCTCATTCTGATGTGAGAAAACAGTTCTTCTGCAGTGCCTTAAATACTCTGATGTGCATCCCTTCTACTTCCATCTGACTGATTGTGCATTAAGGAATAGAATGTATTTCCAAGAGAGCCTTCAAGTTTCATTTAATCAGAAACTAGCATCCCTGTTAATATTATTTTTGTATTTATATATTTCAATGGCCTCCCACATAGTTGTATCAGTAAAATATTTGCCTTGTACTGGAGTAGTCTTGTTCATATGCACATGATGTGTGGCCTGGATCAGGTGCTCTGATATAGCAGATCTATCTGGCTGGTTCAGTCAGATATAGTAAATTTGTTTTGCTTTTCTGATGTTTATGCAGCACCCTGTTTGTCTTATGCACAGTTTTTTCCATATTCACGTGGAATCTAATATGCTCCAAACTGGAAACATGGAAAATCCTTTACTTGACATAATAATCCCTGTAATTTGTGAGTTTTTATATTATTTTTTTTAGTAATCTTGCAATTTTGTCTGTAACACCAACTATGTATGTAGGTAGGCATTGCTTGTGGATTTCTTGTAACCATTTTCTCCCATGTTCCTTTTGTACGATTGCCTTTACTGAGCAGTCATAACATGTGGCAAAACAAATTATACTGACACCAGCCATGTAAGCTTGTAACAAGATTCCAGTTTATATTTCATATGCATCTTATAGACATGCTCTGAAGTTGTTTTTACAACATATTTTAAATAATTCTATACATAAAATGAAGATGCCCATGTAGTAGGAAAGCTGATATTGGCATATCTGGCCTACACATACCACATTATTGTTGGTACAATATTTTGTGTCAATGGCGATTTCTCTTGGTATATTCATTATACTGCTACCTATCATTTATATTATAGCAACAATTTGATAATAAAAACAGCAAGATACAATAAGAAAAAGTACCTAGGCTATATTGATCATTTCTATAGAATGTTTATAATAATGAATAAAAGCTTGATCTGTTAAAACAAGATGGCAGCACTGGACAAGAGACTACTTTAAAAATGTATTTAGGGCCTGCTAACAGTACTGGAAACCAATACAGATTTTTTTTTGTAAGACCTACCAAGGTCTTTCAAGACAGTGAATAAAATGCCTGAAATAATGCAAATTAGTCTAGAATCCTTTGTATATACAGTAAATTGGTGTTTATCAAGTATATGGGAAAACTCTGGAAAGAACACCTTACCCAAGCAACAGGTTTGGAAGAGAAATCTATACTGGAACCACCAGTGACAAGCACTAGCATCTGAACCAAGGAAATGGCTGAGGTTAAGGTCTGGACTTGTGAGCAGGAGGCCTTGGGTTCTATTCGCAATAGGACTGTGGTTTTTTCCACGTTTTCTCCGACCTCATAAATGGTAAATGCTGGGGAGGTATCCTAAGCCTGGAATGCTTCCTTCCTTTAAAAATAAAAAAAAAAAATTATCATTTCATCTCATGTATCATCAGTGTTCACCACCTGTGGTACTTCAGTATAAATAGTGTTTATTAATAGCATTTAACACTATTAAAAACTTGAGCCAAGATGATGGATAAAAAAATTATGCAGACCAGTTAACTCCTGGTGACAATGTTAACATATCTGAAAGGCATGCTGCCAATAAATTACATTGCTTATGTTTGTGAGTCAATACACAATTGGGAGAACCTAAGCAAACAAATGTTACCAATTCCCACACTACAGTTTCCTAGCAGCTTGCATAACTTGCATTCTTATCATTTGTGATCATGCTTGCAGGGGGAAAATCTGGTGGTGCATGGAAGAGATCACAGCTGAAAGAGAATGAGAAATCATTTTCCCTTAAGAATGCTGAATAAAGTGTGTCACATATATATAGATTATGACCTGTAACAAGTTGGATCATGTTAATGCTGAAAATGTTTTACATTCTGCAGAATTTCACATTTCAAATAGGGAATGCTCAATCTGTATTTGGTTTATTTTGGTAAATTGAAGAGAAAATGTTCACAAGAATCTCTCAGGTATCTATCTGTATTCATATATTAAATTCTTTCAGAGATTGAAAGATCTTGTTCTCTTGAAGATATTTCTATAACATGGCAATTTTCTAATATGTATTTTACAATCAGACTTGGAAGAAACAGAATCTAATCCAGTTTTTTAAAACTTTTAATAATTACATGATAATATTTTCAATATTAATTCAATTGAACACAGTGAAAGAGCATTAATAATCTCTTCTGAGTTGAAATATTTAGAACATACTTTTTTGACTCAAAAAGATCATTATATATGATAATAGTTTATAATACTCTCTCATATCAAACAATTTTTCTTTTAAATATTCTGCTTTATTTAAAAAAAAATTAATTCAGCCAGTTTTAAATGTTTAATAATTCTCCCTCTTTTCTTTTTTGGAAATCCACATTTTTCTTCACCTTAAACTAACATATATGCAGAGAGGCAAAGAGGGAGAGTGAGAGAGAGCGCGAGCAACACGACATTTTTTAACATTAAATACTTTTCCAGACATTTTTCAACATTATGCAACCCCTCTTATGTATTCGGATATAATAATTTTGAGCCTATAATTTCCTTTATTGTATGAGAGCTATTTTTTTTTTTCAACCTCAGATCGCTATGCTATGTGACCAGATAAGCATAAGGAGGCAGATCTGTGCACTGTGACTACCCCACTATATAACGTCTGCCAAGGCTAAGTTCAATACATCAGTTGGAGCTGAGCTACAGGCACTTCAACATGGCTGGCATGATTGATACTAACTTAGGCTTTCACGGCCGGCGTCAATCCAATAAAACGATGATTTATCCGGGCTTCTTGGCCGTGGTCTAGAGGTAACACTAGTACCTGACGTTTCGCCCGCCACTCCGTCGGGCATCCTCAGAGGTAGACTCATGACTGACAAAAACTCAACCTCTGAGGATGCCCGACGGAGTGGCGGGCGAAACGTCAGGTACTAGTGTTACCTCTAGACCACGGCCAAGAAGCTCGGATAAATCATCGTTTTATTGGATGATTGATACTCCCACCAAGTGCGAGTTGTAAAGCGTCATTCTACAGCCAGTAGGGAATAGTGCTGCAGAAATTCATCGCAAAGTGAGCCATGTTTATGGTGGAAACTGTATGAGAGAGTGTTGTACATGGTGTACAAAATTTAAAGAAGGCCGAACTGATGTTCATGAAGAGGGTGGACAAGGATGCGTTCGTCGCTAGTGAAGACCTTGTTCAGTAAGTTGATCAAGTGGTTCGAGAGAGACGGAGGTTTACCATCAGTGAGCTGTTTGTGAAATTTCCGAACATTTCATGGTCAGCTCTGTACACAATTGTTTCCGAACACCTAGGCTATATAAAACTTTGTGTATGCTGGGTTCCTAAAAAGACTTATTTCATATGCTAGCAGCCATCTATGAAGAGGGTATTGGAAAGCTCATCTATCGATATAACAAATGTTATCTTCACAGGGACCATGTGAAAAATTAATGGCGACTATACTTGACTCCTGGTAATAAAACTATTTCATGATTCACATTTGTTGTTTTGCTATGCCCCATCAGAGGTTGAAAAAATAGCCCTCGTATGAGCATGAAAATGAATGCAATTTAATTACATTTCTACACCTCGGCAAATTGAAATGTCTATTGACATTGTTGTTCTTGTATTTTTTCATCAGTTCTATTCTATTGTTGAGTTATTTTAATCAGTTTAACACACAATTTTATGAGGTAAAGATGTTATTAAGTTCAGAGGAGACTGCTAAAGCAGTTGCTCTGTTGGAAGATGGATTGAACATGCACTATGTTGCCCAGGTGTTACAAGTCAATGTTTCTACTATACAAAGGACATACCAAAGGTTCAGGGAACTTGTATCTATTGCATAAAACCAGGATCAGGTCACAGAAGGGTGAAATATGCCAGAGATGATCAATTTCTGCAGCTGAAAGTTTTGAGTGACAGTCACACAACAGCCATAGAAACTCAAAATTGGTTGAAAAGGACATCATGAGTCTTGTCGAGAGTGAGAACCCTGAGAAGGAGATTTGATGAAGCACAGCTCACCTCTAGAAGACCAGCCAGAGATCCCTTGATTACACAGCAACATCGGAAGCATGCCTTGCCTTTGCTAATCAATATCTGGAGTGATTGAGGAGTAATGAAAAGCTGTTCAATTTATGGATGAGTCGAGGTTCAACCTAAGATCGCCTGACAGCATGGAAAGAGTATGGAGGAGGACTGCAGGAAGGTATGCCTCTTGCACCTTCTCATCGACAATGGCTTTCATGGGAGGTTTCATCTTGGTGTAGTGTGGAAGCCAAGACAAAGTTGGTTTTTTGAGAAAGGGGCCTGAATGCAAATCGGTATATTCTTCAGGAAATTCTTCAAGAGCACATTATTCCCTATGTTGGCAAAGATTTGCACATGCATGACAATGCCCATTCACATGTGGCCCACATGACAACATAGTACTTGCATGAGGTAGTGATTTGAGTGCTAGTTTGGCCAGCATGAATCCCTGACCTCAACTCCATTGAGCATGTTTGGAACATGATATATGTCAACATGTTTCTGAGAGCCTCAATGAACTTCAGAAGGCTTTGCATGAGCAATGGGAGGCTATACCACAAAAGAACCTAAGGACCTTGATCCGTAGCAAGCCCATAAGGCTGCAAGCTGTGATAAAGCCAGAGACTGCTTCTGAGAGAGTACCACTAAGTGTTGAAAGGTATGTCATCATGTTACCAATGAGGTGTGTTGCCTTGTGTTACCCTGCAGGTAAAAAAGCATTATGAAATGTGATTAACTTGCGTTCATGTTGACGCTCATATAATAAAGGAAATTATAGACTCAAAATATCTGAATACATAAAAGTGGTTGCAAAATATTTAACGTTAAAAGAAATAATGTAATTATAATAATTTACATATAATAATGTGTAAAATTAAAAAATATTTAAAAAAATTTAAGTTGTTCACAATTTTTTTTGCCTCTCAATATATTTTGGAATATGTGAGTTGCCACATTCTTCAAAAACTATTAATGAACTGGTGAAATCAATGGGCTTATGAAATTCATGTGCAATTTATAACAATATTTAAAAAAGTGTTGCAAATTACACAAAATCTTTTACAAATGAATTTGTTAATTCTATAAAAGCTTACTCTCAATGAAAGCGCAAATTACTTATTAATTTAGTTATTAGTAAAAGCAATTTCTGGGTCCCTTTTTAACAACTTTATAGATCTGGAAACTTTTTTTAGTAATGGTTATATGAAAACCAAGAGGTTTTATTTCTTCCACGTTATACATTCTAAGAGCATAGCAAAAGCGAGTAGACTGTAGCCAATGTTAGTGATGCAGTTAAGTGGCATATTTGCAATCGCCATAGTGTATGCCCTGCCATGTGTACAAACTTTTCAAGGAAATTCCACATTGTTCTCTTTTAATTCTCAAGGTTAGGACCTTAAGCATGTATAGTCTGAGACAATGTTGTTTCCAACTTTCCAAATAGCTTAAACTAACACATTTCATTTCAGCAAAAGGAATATCCCTTTGATATTCCTTAAAATAAAGAAAGGTATCTCTGCTAAAATAAATCAAGCATAAATAAAGCCATGAAACCAAAATGTATGACATAAGTGATTATACTAAACTTAGGAATTGTATATTTAAGGTAAATGATAAAATTAATTATCTTTAACTGAGTCATAAGATAGAGAATATTTACACAGTATGAGGAGTGAAAATTTACTCAAAGTAATACACACACTAAGGAAGAGGAAATTTAAGCCCCATTGTATTTCTGACTTTCAAGAAAAAAATTATCATACTAGTCCAATATGAATAATCTCTGCATTAGGCATGTTCCACTGTGATCACTAAGGCCCAAGTTTTTACATTGTTATTAACAAAATATTATTATTATTATTATTATTATTATTTTTAGATAATTTATTAGTCTTTTATAATCTGTTTTTTCATGAAAAATGTATAACTAACACTATTTTAAACTCAGAAAATTAAATTAATTCATATGTTTTAACAATATTATTCTAATCTTTCATAGTCTTTTGCTAGTAATTTAGTTTATATAGTGACTACCAACACAAACACTTGAAATATCTAAACTGTAACAAAACTATTTTATTCTTTTTCCAGCATTTTTGTAAAAACTAAACTAACATAAACTGCAGTACAATAACTGATTTGGATTGGATTTGTAGGGACAGAAGGGGAGCTTTAGCTGGGCTCAAGACTGGCCATTTTTGTCTATGGGAGCATCTCTAGGAGGAAGAGCTGAGGTGAGTGAAACATCGAGTGACCAGGATCCAGGAGTGATGGTGAGATATACAGATGTAGATGAGATCCCTAACAATATTTCCAGATAGAGTACTCTAACACCGGTGGAAACACCCCTCCAAGGATTTTGAGCCCCTCAGAAGGGCCATTTCCACACTGCACAGCACCAGCCCCCTTATTTGGCATTTTCGACCCTGTAGCATAACCAACGAAATGAAAAGAGAGAGCAGAACAATTATGGAAAAGAAAGATTTAGTCCAGCATCCACCTAAACAACCAGAGGAAACTACAATAAAACCCAAGATCAGGATGGCAAACCCCAAGGAATATGAACTCGAGACTTCTTAAATGCAAGCCTCAAGTGTTACACCCTGTATCATCCTACTTGGTTTAACTGGATTAATGTGGCATGTTGTTTCTTCAACTTCTCTAGAAGTAGGGATTTATTAAAATTTAAGAACAATGTATATGCTACACTTTTTAATATTGCAACCTACAATAGATTTAATTATTTAAGTATTAAATTCATCACAGGAAGGATAAACTAGAATGAGACTGCTATGCTCTAGTAGTGTGAGGATACTTGTTAGAAAGAAATGGAACAATGTGCCAAACACAGTTTAGTCCTCTATTATATATGAACAGCATACCAAGTCTCCCAAGAGCAAAATAAATTTATTTACCTCGGCAAAATGACATTTCTTAAAAGATATAAAAGATTCATCAATCCATTTTATTCATGTGAATTCAGATAATTTCATTCCTATGAGAATAGGAAACAATCTTTTTTTGTGTACTTTTAAATGTTAAAGTTCTATTAAACACATTTTTATGTCCTTACGTTCTATTTAGCATTTTTTAGGTTCAATCTGATTCACACATTCACATTCAATAGCCATGAAATGCGAAATGAATGAATGGTGTTTAATGCCCATTTATGCTACAGAGGCACTACAGGCAATGGACACTGATGATACATGAGATAAAATGATATATTGGGAAAGGATTTATTCTTAAGGAAGGAATCGTTCCAGGCCTAAGTTTAGGGTGCCTCCCCAACATTTGCCATTTATAAGCACTAAGGAAAACCTGGAAAAAACCTGTCAAGGAGGATGATCCTGGCAGCATTCGAACACAGACCTCCACGCCTTAATGACCTCGGCCACCTGTGGTGGTTGTGTGTTATGGGGAAGTACATTAAAATTATGTAAGGGAAAAAATGAAGTTAAAATCTAAAAATCTGGGCTCTAATGATCACATATTTAATGAACAATGCTGTTCTTTCTAGCATGATCCAGGTAATGTGCTAAGCTCATTTTCTCAACATCTTCCCTTTGGATATAAACATATGATTCCCTTCTGCTCTCCTATTATAAGAAATGATTGAGATCAAATAAACCATTATGAGTAATTGGAAAACAACCAGTCTTTTGATTCATTTAAGAACTTTCGAAAAATATGACATTTTTAAAAAATTCTGTTGGAACTCCTAAGTGATGCTTGTTAAATGTAAATTATAATTAATCTGTCATCTAACACACTCTTATGCTTCACTTACTTTCAAATACGGTGGGACCGGTTTAGAAGAGACATCTTCTCCATCTTCAACCAACTTGATGACTGTATGAGAAACTAACATTTATGAGGACTTGTGGCTCTGACCTGGTGGTGTTTTTTCTTTATAAACTGGAAATTGGTATTACATTCTCCTATAATGTCAAAATTCATAAGATGATCCCTATGTTTATGAATGTAAATCTTCTCCCATGTGTCTAATTCTGTAAGTCTGTGTGCTTCTTTAAGTAATTTTATTTCTCTTTATGTAGTGATTATTTTTCCAAAAATGGTGTGCCACTGCTGACCTATCAATCTATTTGTACTTAACATTCCTGAGATGCTCCTTTAACCATGTTCCTATGTTTCTTTTAGTTTTTCCTAACGTATATCTTTACATGTTATTTTGTAGATGCCCGACTTTCTCTCCTTGGAATGTTATTAAAACTGTTGTCCACTAAAGCATTTTTCAGAGTGTATCTGTTATCAGGTGCCAATTTAATGTTAATATCTTTAAAATTGTTTTGGAATTTATTCATGGGTACTGGATGGTAGGTGAATTTTTTAAAAACCGGTCTATGTTTTTCAGTTAATAATGTGGTGGTATTCTTGATCAATTTCTTCTTTAGGGATCTATTAAGTTTTTTGTTTACTAAGTTTTTGTTAAAACCATTTATAATGGCAATCTCCTGTTATCTTCTTAAATTCTTTTTTGTACTCTTTACTGATTGGTAAATTCACCAGTCTATATGTTAAGCTGTTGAAAATTGAGTGCTTATGAGCTATGGGGTTGGACCCATTTGATTTTATATAGTTATCTGTGTGCAAATCCTTTCTATAGATTCCAAATTCTAGATTTACATGATTATTATTAATTTTTATATCTAAAAACGGCAACATTCCCTTTGTTTCTGTTTCCAGTGTGAAGGATATATTCCTGTCCTGTATGTTTAAAAGCTTCAAAGCATCTTCAACAAATTCTTTTTTCACTATACTAAATTGTCATCAACGTATCTGTACCAGCATTTAAAATAATGTGGGAAGGCAGAAATTATGCGTTTCAAATGTACTCATAAATAAATCTGCCAGAAAGGGGGACAAAGCATTTCCCAATGTGAGTCCTGTTTTCTGTTTATAGAACTCTCCTGCAAATGTAAAATATGACCAGTTTATACAAATGTTAGTAAGGTGGAGTTTCATTAATTCCTATCTCCTTTAACCAATCGTTCAAAAATGATAAAAGCTTGTCAGTTGGAATACTCAGGAACAAAGATACTACGTCGAAAGACACTAAAATTTAAGAGGGTGAATCTTTTATTTTTTTTATTAACTGGAACGACTTTAATGCTTCTACTTTGAAACCTTGGTAGAGCTGTAAATCTGTCTGTAAGCCATTTTGCTAGAAAGTATGTATGGGTATTTATATTATTAATGATGGGTCTCATGCCCTTCCCTGGTTTATGGATATTAGATAACCCATATATTTTGGCTATATTAGGATTGTTTTGTTTTAAACTACGTTTTTCTATGTCTGGTATTATAGTGCAAGTCTGTACAGTTTCATTCACTGTTTTGGTGCATTCTTTCAATGGGTCAAATTTGACATGGGCATATCCTTTTTTGTTTAACAACTGTAACATTCTGTCAGTGTAATCGTTTTTGTCCAATATTACTATTTTATTCCCTTTATCAGCCTTTTTGTAAATAACTCCTTTTCCTTTGACTGATGTAGTAATGTTATTGTAATTTTGAATTCTATTTAGTTTCATTTTGTTAATCCTATTTAAGAATATCTTCTGAGTTTATTCTAATCTTCTCTTTCTCTTTATTAGTTAAACCTTCCATGGCAATTCCCAGACCAACTATGTAATCTTCAACGTTATTGGAGAAGTTTACACCAGTTTTAAAACCATATTGAGCATAGATAACTCTTCTTTATCAAAACTTACTTGTGATAAATTTACCACATTATTCTGTTTCTGTATTGTTTTTTACTAGTTTTCTGCAAATTTTTCAATTTCACAAATTTCTTTTTCAGAATATTTACTTTTTTCTTTACTATGATTTTTATATGCTCTAGCGCATTCCTTATTAAGTTGTCCCAAATGACATAACCTAACTTTTTGGTGACTCTCAAGTATATGTCATATAATTTCAAATCTATGTCGACTAATTTTGCATAATGTTTTGCTTTTTCCATATGGATTGCTTTCTTTTCAGCTGCTAATTGTTCCTTACTGTTATGATTATATTTAACCATTTTCATAACAAATTTTGGGCAGATGTGATGTTTAAGACACAAATTTAAAAAATGTATGTCTGCATCTATCATCTATTTTTTCCTTTAAGTTTTATGTAGCATTTAATATCCTTCTTCAAGTTATAAAGGTTGTGGTTAAAATCTCTCATGTGTAAATCTTCCATTTTATTATTCGGTAAATGAGTCAGTTTCTCCCAGTCTGTTCCCATGTGGTTTGAATACCTTCGTAATTCATTTAAGAACTTTCGAAAAATAAGACATTTTTAAAAAATTCTGTTGGAACTCCACACAGTGCAGCTTGTTAAATGTAAATTATAATTAATCTGTCGTCTAACACATTCTTATGCTTCAAAATAAGAATTTGTTACAAAATAACATGTAAAGAATGTGATAAGATATACGTTGGAAAAACTAAAAGAACATAGGAACATGGTTAAAGGAGTATCTCAGGAACGTTAAGTACAAACAGATTGATACGTCAGCAGCGGCACACCATTTTTGGAAAGATAATCACGACATAAAAAGAGAAATAAAATTACTTAAAGAAGCATACTGACTTACAGAATTGGACACATGGGAGAAAATTTACATTCATAAACATAGGGATCATCTTATGAATTTTGACATTATAGGAAAATGTAATACCAATTTCCAGTTTATAAAGAAAAAACACCACCAGGATGGAGCCACAGGTCTTCATAGATGTTAGTTTCTCATACCAGTCGTCAAGTTGGTTGAAGAAATAGAAGGACTATCTTGAATAAATTGTTTTATTCTACTTTCCCTCCAAAAAATTAGCTAAAATCATTAATACACAAATTCAAAATCTTAATAAAACCAAACCAAAAGATACAATATCGTATCCAAATATATGTATCCAAAGGATGTCTCTTCGAAACCGGTCCCACCATATTTGAAAGTAAGTGAAGTATAAGTGTGTGTTAGATGACAGATTAATTATAATTTACAGTCATATGATGATAAAATGGCTCAACATCTACATGAATTATAACAACTTATATACTTTTTTTTGAGGAACATGTTGAAGCTATAATTTAAACTGCATAGAATTAGGATATTTTCCCTCATAGGAATTGCATTACTACAGAAAGAGGCACCAAGAGAAAGTTGTTTTTATATATTTTGCATTTTTACACTTAATATATAACTAAATATAAAAATTATAAGAAAAATAAAAAAGAACAGAAAGAAAGAACAAGAATATGCATTGAACAAATATGTAGGAGACCATGTGACCATGCTTTATACACATCCATTTTCCATTAAAAAAAAAAAAAAAAAAAAAAAAAAGCATTTAAATCAGCCCTGTCCCACTGACAATACTAACAAAATCTATAGTTGAGCTACGAATTCAATATACACTAAAAAAATCTATAGTTGAGCTACGAATTCAAAATAGACTATCATTTGAGTTGGTTTTGTCTAGAGATAAAAGAACCTTTTCTTGCCAATAAGCCTGCATTTTCAAAATATTAATACTTTAAACTAGCAATATAAGAGTCTTTTGAAAAGTGTGCTATATTTTAATGACCTGGCATGAAAATTCAAGTGGCATTATTCTCAAACAATTCCTGCAATGATGACAAAGTTATAATCAGATGTAATGTGCCTGACAAGTCATAAATTGATCTGTTCCATCTGCCATGAAGATGGGGAAAAAACAAGGCTCCATGCTGTAACTGGAAGAAGTGGATAGCAAAATAGATCAAACCTCAGTTAGATAAAATTTGCAGGGACTCTGCATTAATGTTGAAGATTATTTATCTGTGAATAAATGAGTTTAAATGTAGCCACGTATGCTCGGAAGCTCAGGTATGTTTGCAGTCCAATTGATGGCACGAAGAATGTCAGGAAAAATTCCTTGAAAACTGTCAAGTAAATGTGCATACGCATCTCAAATGAACCTGTGCATAAAATATTTCATATTAAAAAATTGTTTGCACAACGGATGGTGCAATCATCGACTATGGACCAATTTCTCAGTAAATTCTAATACTGCATTTTTTAATTTTTATTGAGTGCCTTAATAGCATTTTTAGTCTTCTGGAAATTAGAAAAGGAAACTGCTGGTGAGTTGAAGACAGGGGTTCTGGAATAAATAAGTAAAATTAAAGAAAAATATATTGAAAAGCTACAATTTTTTAAGTGATGTAATTTATGAAGTTATGAAACTTAGCTACAAAGCTGGAGAGGAAAAAATGTAAATTTAAATTCATTCATTCATTCATAATAGCTTTTTTATCTTTCAATTGATTGATTGATTTATTTATTTATGGACGCTCTTTAACATCTCAGGTCATCAGCATCCCATTCAACTCAGGGCATGAAACGGCCAACAAATTTTGCTCAGAAGCCTCTTCTTTCAGGCTTGAGGTTTTTTTTCGTGCCATAAATGTACGACATGGGACCCACGGCTTTACTTCCCTTCCGAAGGAAGCCATACTTAGGATTTTTACACCTGAAAAAATTCATCGATCCTGGCCGGGTTCAAACCCGCGTTTTGGGTGTAGGAGGCAAGTATGGTAACCACTACACCACCAGGACCGACTTTATCTGTCAATAATTTGCATAGTTAAAGACTATTCTATTATCCATTTGGTTAGTATTTCCTGATTCAAGATTAACGTTAAATTTAGGAATAAGTTTTTTCTCTTTTGTTTGGTGTTACCTTTTACTTGGGAATTTTCTGTTGTTTAATTATTTTATTAAGTAAAGAAGCAGATTTAGAAATATGTTAGGAATAGCACTGCTTTTAATTTCCATTGTTGCCTTGGAGTTACAACCCATTCACCTTGCACTATAAATAAGTCTATTTTAATGAGATCAAAAAGAGAGAGAGAGAGAGAGCAAATTACACAGTGACACTTGGATGAACTCTTTCTCTCTCCTAGGAATACTATTTGCCCATTTTGCTTACTCTAATTTATCTTTAGATAGTTTAAATGAGTATTTATTTTTATATGTTTTATAACCAGACTAGCAAACAAGAATGAAGCAAATAGATATTTTTTCTCAATATCAATTCAATTTGGAATCTAACACAGTGAAACACGCATTAATCACTTCTGAGTTGAACATTTAGGACATTCTTTATGGATACACTTAAGGAGATTAACTCAGGACATGATTCCTGAAACACTTGTTCACATCCTCAGCTGTTAAACGACTATTGGATCTTTTGTAAATTATAATTAATCTGTCGTCTTATGCTTCACTTACTTTTAAATATGGTGGGACCGATTTCGAAGAGACATCCTCTCCATCTTCAACCAACTTGAAGATGTCACAAGTTGGTTGAAGATGGAGAGGATGTCTCTTCGAAACTGGTCCCACCATATTTAAAATTAAGTAAAGTATAAGAGTGTGTTAGATGACAGATTAATTATAATTTACATTTAACAAGCTTCACTGTGTATGTTCCAACAGAATTTTTTAAAAATGTCTTATTTTTCGAAAGTTCTTAAATGGACTATTAGATTGTTCATAGAATTGGGTAGGTATCTGGGTTGATTCTGGTGTTTTGTGATAAACTTGAATCAAGAGATCTGCTTCTGGGATGTCAAAATTCATTAAGTATTGTTCATGTTTTTTATATAAATCCTTTCCCATATGTTTAATTGGTTGTTAACTGTTAACAACCTAAAGAATTAAAACATATGGGAAAGGATATGCTAAGAATTAAACATATGGGAAAGGATTTTTATATATAAAAAAAACATGATCAAAACTTCATGAATTTTGACATCCTGGAAGCAGACAGCTCTTTATTCAAGTTTATCATAAAACCACCAGGGTGAACCCAGATACCTATGTTCCCAATTTCTACGAATGAACTAAGTTGCTTAACAGCTGAGGATGTGGACAAGTGTTCCACGAGACATGTCCCGAGTTAAATTCCTTCAGTGAAACCATAAAGAGTGTTCTAAATGTTCAACTCAAGATGAGATTAGATATTTTTCCTGTTTCTGCTTCTCACATTGTACAAAATATTACACCCATTAAATGAATTTCATTTAACCACCTCTTCAAACATTTGCACAAGGTATGTCCTTACACTTGCTACTTCCAAGATTTATTAGTGCCATTAGCATGTAATATTTCACAGAATCTGATCAAACTCTCTCAACTAATGACAGGGCTGATCCTAGTTTGCATTTTACTTGATCCTTCAGCTTCAGCAGGGAAGTGATTGCACTGTATCTTAATTTTTGTACAAGGTTAAAAATTAATATGTTCTTACAGATGTTTTAAGAAAACACTGTCAAAACTTGCATTTTGAGTGAAAAGAAATAGAAATAGTATCTTATATTAAAAATTTATAATAGTGTTATGATCCTTCATATTGCACTATGCAGGACAGGGCTGATTTTAATTCTCTTCACTCTTTTGACAAGTAAATGACAAGAATCCAAAAAAAGATCTTAGTATATTCCTTTTAAACTTTACAGACTAAAAATAAATAATGTCCATATTATAATAACTGTACTTTTGTACTAACTTTGAGCCCAGATTCAGTTTTTCCGCTGATTATTTCCAAGGTAAATTCAAACGGTACACACATAAGACTATTTCAGAAACTACTGTATGGCTATGATAGGAATAATTTCTATCTTTGGTCACTTCCTAGTTATTCTTCTTCAATGTCTACTATCACTTCTAACACTGAGGTAAAATGTTTATAGTTTCTGATTGTGCTCTGTTAAACTTTTCACGTCAAAATGACAGATTTTTCTTCCTTAAATTATAAAAACAATATGATGAATTTACCTCATTTGAAAGAAGTTACTTTGGCCACAAACTGCGCACCAATTTCTTTGCAGATTGAATGGAACGCTAGACAACAGTGAGCTGCTGTTTAACAGGAGGCTTATCTGGACGCTTAAATGTAACATAAGTGTAGAGCAGGCTCCCAGCAACACTCACATTTATGCCCACAAAATTAACAATCGAGTACACATAATCACCACCGATGATCATCCCAAGGTAAGTAATGCAGATATTTTTGAGACAACCAATCACTGTTGTTGTAAGTGCAGAATTGTGCATTGTGCAGAGAATTATGGCATACGTGAGAACACTTCCCATGACACCTGAAAGCAGGAACTGAGATAAAAAATATGGATCTGTCCATTCTGTAAACAGATGAGCCCTTTCAAGGTCCCCTGTAACCCAAGCTAATGCAGTTGCTGGTCCAAGCATAAACAATGCATTGTAAAACATCAGGCCATGCTTTCCTAGTTCTGCAGAGTCTAATTTCCACTTCATGCATACTCCATTTGCTGCAGTGAATGCATCATTCAGTAGCACCAATGTGTAACCTTCTGGACTGAATGCCAGATCATTGCTGGCAGCAATAACTGCTCCTGCAACAACAAAAACAGACTTTTACTCAAATTTAGCCAAATATATATAGTAATTATAATAGTACAAAAGGATAAAACACTAAGAAAAAGCCGCACTTGAGATTGCTATATTTCGGACTCGTGGAGCCCTTCTATGGTCTTGACTTGTCTTCTTGCCATAGAAGAACTCCACGAGTCCAAAATATAGTGATCTCAAGTGTGACTTTTTCTTAGTGTTTTATCCTTTTGTACTATTATAATTACTGTTAATTTGTTACACTGTTAATAGTGTTACTTTATTTTTATTTTTCTTTTATATATATATATATATATATATGTGTGTGTGTGTGTGAAATAATAATAATATTAACAACAACAACAACAACAACATTAACACTTCCAAAAGTCACTAAGAAGGGCAAAAGCCTCCTACAAGAGGGTAGCTGTCATTTGCCAATACAATGAGCTAATTCACATTAGGGTTGTGTACAGTAGTATCACTCTGTATGGCTATAAGATTTTACTCATTTTGAAGTTGACGTTCAATGGTTTTCCATGAGTTCCTGCTTCTTGCTATTATTGACTTGCCTGTGCCACATAGATGTCTTCCCATCTCCAACTTGGTCTGGCTCTGTGTCGTTTGCCTAAGCGCCATGTCCCACATGTCTTGCACATCCATCTGTCATCCTGCATTCTCGCTATGCAACCTCATTTCCACTTCAGTCTGGCCACTCTTTCTGCGATGTCTGTTGTTGATGTTATTTGGGCTAATGCTTTGTTGGAGATTTTGTTCCTTATTGTTATTAATAATATCATGCATTCCATTTTCCTTTGTCTTATTTATAGTGCACTCATCTGTTTGTTTGTAGCATGTCTGGCCCTCGTATTGCATTACAAGATATATGAAAGAAAGGGTCCATAAAGTCTTCCATGCTAAGGATATCCTTTTGTTTATCTCTTTTCCAGTCTTGTCCTTGAAGGAAATTAACTGTCCTAAGTATACAATTCCTTTACATATGGTAGAGTTACTCCATCTACTGTGACTGAAGTTTCCATTCTATTTGTCACTAACTATGCTTTTGTCTTATTGTTTGACCTACCTGCTGCTTTGCTTTGTGTGTTCAGTTGCTGCAGTCACAGTATGTAAATCCCTTTGTTTTAGAGGTAGAATCACTCGTCAGTAAATGTTAGGTGTGTTAATCTACTGCCATTTATTTTATTCCAAAATGCCTGTTCCACTGCATTTTCTGGAATATGTCCATAACAGAGGTAAAAAGTTTTGGAGAGATTGGGTCCTTCCCTTTCTGTTTTTACCTTTGCAACACTGTGTTTGTGTATGTTATTCAGTATGGATATAAATTTGTATTCTACACCTTGTATGGACAGGATCTGTAGTATATTTGCATGTTCAATTGAATCAAGGCTTTGCTATAATCAAAAAAGTTGATGTAAAGTGGCAGGTTGAATTCTTCTGCATTTTCCAATGTTGGTTTATGGTTTGTAAATGGTCTGTTGTGCTGAGGCCTGTGCAGAATCCTGCTTGTTCTCATCTAAGATTTTCGTTATCCTTTTTGTCATTATTTTTATGAACATCTTGTAGATATTGGACATCAAACTTATTGACCTATAATTGTCTATGTTATTTCTTACAAGTATCTTGTGCAGAAGGATGATTGTATTTGTATTCCATTGCTCTGGGATGTCTTCTGTTTTTAATATTTTATATACAGAGGGTGTCAAAAAAATGTATATACACTTTCACAGCAGATATC
Organism: Metallyticus violacea; assembly: GCA_030762175.1. Lineage (NCBI taxonomy): Eukaryota > Metazoa > Arthropoda > Insecta > Mantodea > Metallyticidae > Metallyticus > Metallyticus violacea. Next base: position 22,457,901 of record CM060841.1, read on the forward strand.
TATTTAATATATTTCAAAGTTGGACCGAAAAACAGTAATGTATAGTGTGATATATGATGTTTTGTAAACAGATGTGACTCACATTACGTTATGCTAGCATTGCTACAACAAAATGGAGCCAAGATTATCATTTGAACAGAGGAAAGCAATTTTGAAGTGGTATTAGAAAACCAAGAATGTTGTTGAAGTTCAAAGGTAATGGAGACGTGTGTACAGAGTAGAATGCTAGCTTAACATATTGTGAGTCATTAATAATAAAGACAGCTATAATCAATGGTTTCAACAAAGACACTGATAAAAATTATCAATAAATCTAAAAGACAAAAAGGGATAAGGGAAGTTTCCACACTGAAAAATATAAAAGAAGAATACAAATTCAAAAGTTTCACCTACCATCCAATTTACCACAACAAGTTCAAGAAAATCTTCAAAGAACATGGGATAATGTTAGCCCCAAAGAACAGATACAACATCAAGAATTTATTAGGTTGCACAGTAAAAGACTCCATACCAACAGAACAGAAATCAGGAATTTACGAAATAAAATGTGCAGATTGTGAACAGAGCTACATAGGCAAAACAAAAAGAAATTTGGAAATTCTGAGGAAAGAACATTTTAGGAATATTTGGTTTAAACAAGTGGATAAATCAGCAGTAGCAGCTCATTTTTGGATGAAAAACCATGAAATAAAACTGGGAATTAAACTGCTGAAACATCTTCGCAACCCATTGGAGTTATCCACTTGGGAAAAAATTTTCATATTAAAAAATAGAGAAATCCTAATGAATTTCGAGTTTCCTCCTATGGATGAGCTCAGCAACTTCCTACTTCAACCAACAGAGGCCACCACAGGAACATCCGTTTGTCCAGCCATAGTTTTGAGTAACAGCGGTTCAGTGAGCAACTGAAGATGGGAGAGATTCTCCCGAAATGCTTCTTACTTTTGTGTAAGTGAATGGAGTTTAGTGTAAAAAATGAATACCTAAGTTTAGGTTATATTGCCACTCCATTGTCAACAGCTTCGTAAGTACAATATTCAACTTACTAAATGTTCAGTTTTTCCTGTGCACTACAAAATTCAAATTGCTTTCATTTAATATAGCATGAAAACAAAATTTTACATACTATCTTTCAAATGCCTGGATATAAACTGATTGTTCAGATTCAGGGGCAAAAGATAATGCAAGTAATTTTAATTCGATAATTAAAAATTCTTGAACAGTGGAAAACAAAGTAGCAAAGCCATCTCTAGCACTCTTTTGCATCTTATATAAGTTTAAATGTTTTTCTGTGGCATTTCAAAAAATAATTACTTTTAAATGCAGATTGTGCAAAACTTACATTTAAAGATTAGCAAACATAATTGACTGAAGAGAAAAAAGGGGGAGGAGAAATAAATGGAAAAAATTGAGTAATTAGAGAACCAACACTCCAGTCATAAGGAACTAAAACATTAGCTCAAATACCAATACAAGAGCATATTGGAGACAATGTTTTAGAGTGGTTAAAATAGCTGTGAACCATTGCAGAATAGAGACTTCACTGCATATATTATAATAAGCAAACTTCACTGATTCACAACTTTGTTTTTGTGTAGAGAGGACATGTTTGGAAATTGATAACAAATATTTTCACACAGATATTTTGTGTTGGAATTTCAGGTGCCAATTATCAGTGACCTGAAGAAAACAAGTTCTTATACAGGAGAATACGAATTCCACCAACAAACTTTCACAAGTTGTTCCGGGATGTTTTCTGAGTATATTGATATAAGGAACCCATGGTCTCTGGTGGCTCATTACCAGGTAATATCATTGCTTTTGTTTTGTTGAACTCAACTACCTTTGTATCTGTTTACTCAGAATATGATTGTTTTGATGCAAATCACATCCTTTCACTGCTGTAGTAGAGTGTAGTAGTGCTTGTGTTCAGTGCAGTCCATCACCAGGCTTGAACTACTCAGTTTTACCTCAGATTACTGTTTAGTACTTGTTAGTGTTACAATATGAATAACTTTACTTATGCAGAATTAGCTGATATGCACCTCATTTACAATTTCACTCAATGAAGTGTAAGAGCGACATGACACTATGAAGAGCTGTTCTCGCAGCGACAACAACCTCATCACACTACATTTGCATCTGTATGCAGGCAATTGCAAGAAACTTCACTCTTAGTATGCAAGATACTGGCCATATGTGCAGACAACCAACATTTTCCTGCTATGATATTGTACACACAAGGCAATATTTACTAGAGAAAGCATTTTTTTAGTAGTGTTTAATTCTCGTTTTTACTACTGAGGCACCACAGGTGGTGGACACTAATGATACATGAAATGAAATGATAAATTGGGAAAGGAGTATTTTTTAAGGAAGGAAGCATTCCAGGCCTAAGTTTAGGGTACCTCCCCAGCATTTGCCATTTATAAGGACTGAGGAAAACCAGTAAAAAACCTCGGTTAAAGAGGCCAGTCCTGGTAGGAGTCAAACCCCAGACCTACGAGTATGCATCATAATGTCCTGTCACCCGTTATGTTGAATTTGAAGAAAGCGAAAGTGAAGTGAGTATAGTATGACCACATTGCCTCCATCTTATATCAACATAATTTATCCCAAGGATTACCAAACCTTACAGGAGACATACACAACACAACACAACCTAGTTGAGTGGTTATTAGTTTGTGTTCACTGATAAGGCTCTTAATTCTTGGTTATCACATAAATATTAACATTTTTTCTCTCTCTTTCTTAACGTCATGCAGTTTATGTAAAACTCTGGTGCAATAGGAGATAAATAATATTTAATTATATTTTGTGATTTACTTTTAATTCATTGGCATTATTTTACTTATTCTTCCCAAAATTTATGCAGGTTGCATATTGAATTTTTATCTAAATTATAGAAACATAGTAGTCACCAAACAAAATTCATGTTAACTTAACACCCACTTTCTTGTGTAATTACGCACATTTATTAATAATAATTTAAGTTTTTAATTTGAATTTATAAATATTAAGAAATACTACTGTGTAATATATAGTAGGATATTCAGCAATACTACTGTGTAGCACATTCAAAAAATAATCACAACATAGTTACTATTTTGCAATTAATTTATTTAGGATATTTTTAGCATTACATGCTTCAAATATAGTCCCTGTCATATCAACAATATGTTGCCAAACCTTGTATGGTGGTACACTCCATCTGCAGCATCATTTCTGGATATCTTTCTCTCACTGACCAATCTAAAGCTTTGTGGGTGTTTACTTTTGATTGAAAGTGATTGCCTCTCAAAGTTTCTTTGATCTTTGAGAACAAATCGTAATCACAAGGGGGCTCATGAAGAAAGACTTCATCCTAGACGCACATCTCCATTTACTGCCAATTTCAAATTTTAGTTATACTGTGTGGAAGACAGTTGGCACAAATTTTCTTTACTAATATTTTATCAACTTATCAATCATTTTATGGGATGCTAATAACCAGAGATGCTAAAGAGCATCTTAAATAACAACAATAATTATCATGATGAAGATAATAATAATAATAATAATAATAATAATAATAATAATATCTTCTTCAAATAAAAACCTTACAGTCTTAACAGAAATGATTTGTTGCAACGACAAGGTCCACCATCACATGGTCTATATTCACAGTGCTCTCTTCCTGGACAAAATGCTTCCAGTTCAGTATTATTGTAATTTTAATATATTTTGTTATTAGTGTTCCATTTAATTCAGGAAATAAAATGCCGAAAATTCAGAAGCCTCTTCTTTCAGGCTTAAGGTTCTTTAACATGCATAACTTTTCTGACACTTCTTGCAAAGTCCTAAAGACTGAGTTGCATTTTCCTTCTTGAACTTTGAATTTTAAGAAAGAATTTTGTTTATATCTATTGAACAATTTTAGAGTGGTATTACTTACTACAAACAGTCACTGTTTTTACAAAATAGTCATTTCCAGACTTTCAATATTGCAAATTTAGGAAAAAAATTGCTGTTCTATAGTATAATGCAAGATCCCAATGGTCACTGCTAGCAACACTGATTTACAGTATTATTGCCATTACTTTTCCAGTGCATTAGTACATATACATGAATGTATGTGTATATTACAGTGTATTAATGAACGATACAGAAATATTTTCACTCTATATAAAAAGTAATTTGAGATAGGGAGCCTAGGGTAACAGACATAAAATGTTCAAGTTATGGGCTGCAATTTGGGTACTCAGAAATTAATACTAATGCTAAATATCATTAAAATTTATATTGGAATCAAATAAAAGCTAGTGAACAGTGTTTTCACAATTAGATGTTCAAATAAGCCGCAAAAAGTTAGGCTAAACATATGATTGCATGCCACTGCATTACTCAGTTGTTAGAAATAAAGTTGCAATTCTACTTTTTTCCTAGTGTTACAAGCTTTGCAAGATATTTGTAAATTGTTTAATGCAACAGTTTTATGTTTTGCAACCAAAAGATCCAGACAAAATAACTCTTCAATAAATTATAAATTGAAGAAATGGGAAATAGTTACCTGAATCTGTCAACATGCACTTGATTTATGGGGAAGTAAGAGGTTGTTCTGTAAGAGCTGCTGAGATCTAAGAAAGACTCCCTAATAGAAGCAATTCACATCTTATAACATTTCGACCTGTTGATGGAGGTTTTTGAGAACTGGGATGCTTTACAGTAAACAAAACTAATACCGATGCTAGATTAACCTGCTGCAATCCAGAGTTTAAAGAAAATTATCATGAACACAGTGGAAGAGGAAGCTTCAACAGCACTTGCAATGAGCATCAACCATGTAAATATGTGGCAAGTTGTGCATGAACAGCAATTGTATCCCTTTCACTCTCAAAAGGTGTATAACCTTAGGTCCAGAGGACTTTGGTCCCTTTTATTCTTAATTAGACAGTGAGCTGATTTAACACTCTTATGCCCCACTTACTGAAAATGTTTCACAGGCCTTCACCCTCATTATCAGCTGTGTATGGACTGCTGACTTATGAATCTTTTCTGTATAATACAATTGTAAGTGGGGTATTAAAACGACTCACTGTCTAATTAAGAATAAATTAATTGCTTCACTGTATTAGTTACCACACAAAATTCATTTTGAATACTTTGGACTATGCTTGCAATTTTACTATTGGTCTTTGCAGCAAGACTCAACGTTTCCTTTGTATGTGTTACTCACACATAAAGTAAATTTTAGCAGGATTTCAAGGAACAGACAAATCTTCATGCCATCATGGAGGGAACTCGTCAAATGGGATTTTCTGTCAATGTATGGATGGTACAGTTCCAATTATGTTATTAGTCCATGTGTTCTCTCTGAATGATTAAGTGGTAATATTTTTCATGCACATAAGCAAGAAATAAGGACTGCCAAGCAGTATATTGCTGTACTTACCTATAATCATTGTACAAACAGATACTCTAACAGTTGCACTTGGGCGCACTCCCAAGAAGTACATTTCCCCCAGCATTGTCATTAATATAGAAAACCTTCGCAACACTGTTAACATTGGCAGACTCAATTCCTAAAATCAATAAAATGTACATATTAATTATATTAACAGGTAAAATCAACATTAAAGAGAGAGAGAGTGTGAGTGTGAGTGAGTGAGTGTGTGTGTGTGTGTGTGTGTGTGTGTGTGTGTGTGTGTGCGCGCGCGCGCGCGTGTATTTAACATTTTTAAAAATTTGTTTATACATATGTTTTTAAATTTTTTTTTTTATAATGTAACCAAAAAGTTCTGTCAGTTGCAGACTTACATGTTTTAAAGTGTCATATTCTGAACACAAATAATATTTTCAGTATTACATCCAGTCATCAAAGCTATCAAGGTCCTGCCAACATGATGGAAGACTATGAACTTCGTAGTGATAAAACTTATTAGGGCAGTAAGCAAAAAATCCTACCATTGCAGTTTCCTGTCTCGCAAAAGTTCAAAATTTCTATCTTCCAAGGTGATTATCCAAAGAAAGGAAAAAGAGATAGTCTCTGGTATAATATCTGGAGAATATGCCACATGTAACAGAGTCCCCCAACCAAGAAGGATAATTGTTTTATGAGCCATCTTAGCCATATGTTGTTTTGCAGTATCATGCAAAAGAATAACATCTCTACGAATCAGAAGTGCAGGCTTCTTAGTTTTCAGCAGGTTAGAGTACACAATAGTGTTATTTGGCCAGCTGTCAGCAATTCTCAATGCACAATTACCCCGACAGTTCACCAAACACAGAGCATAACCTTTTGGTAAAGTGCTGGTTTCAGTTGTTTAGGGGCTGCCAACCAGTGATAATAGTATCTTAAGAGTGTCATAGGAGGATCCACTTTTTATTACGTGTCAGTAACTTGTCAAGAAAGGAATTCTGCTAAGAGACAACAATGCAAAATTGACATTGACTCATATGGTCTTCTGAGCCAAAGTTTACATATTTTTCCTAGATGATAGAGAGGGAGTATTATGGTTCCAGCGCTGACGTGGAATTGCTGTGCTACATCCTCACAAGTCTGACTGTTGTTAGGCTCAATAGTTGCAAAGAGAATTTCATATTCATTGTAGTTGGTCTTCCTGTTTGTGGTTCATCTCCAAGTGTTTTGTTGCCTTCTTGGAACTTCATAAACTATCTTTGCATCATCAATAAATCACAGCAACAGCACCAAAGGCATGGCATAATTTTTCATCCCTATAATTGCATTGTTCTCCAGTTTAAATTCATAAGAGCATACAAATGTTTCACTGCACTTCTTGGAATTAGGAAAAATTGAACCTGCCAGATTAACTTTATCATTACAATTTATTCCACCTTCACTTTATTTTGTTCATTTAATTGTTGCCAATGCTTGAAATTTAGCTTTGGTCAACTGTATAATAATAGATTTTTTTACTGGCAGAGTTAACTGCCTTACATAAGTAAATATATTGCTAAAATGTAAATATCAATTTATAATCATTATGCTGCTATATCTTATACAATAATACCTTTAAGGTATCCATCAGACTAGTGTAATATGAAAATATGTGGGAATCCAGTTCTATAAAGGCAACAATCATGTTAATCCATAAAATAAAGAGATTAATTCAATGCACAATATACTGAATAAAACTCATATACTGGTAAACTTAACATTTAGAGGAAAAAATGAACTACTTAGAATTATACAATTATTTATATCAGATTTACAATCTATTATGAAATAAAAAGTGATGTAATTTCATAATAATTTATATTAACATTAAGACCATTAAATAGGTAAGTTAAGTTATATTTAGTCCTACCATAAGTTCTGTTCATAAGTCTCTGGGGTTGCCAGCACATGTTATATTGACATGCCTGCAGTTTGGTGTGCAGCAGTGACATTATAGTAGCATCAGTTGCTGCTGCCAAGCCAATTGAAATATGGAATGGGGAGTCAAAGAGAATTGCATTGCAGTGATTGCATTATACAAGTGTAACAACACACCAGTAGACTTTTAACTTACTATGACCATAGCAAATAACAAGGAAATCTATATATCAATCTATAAAATGATACATAGAGATTTCCACTTTCGATGATAAAACTAGACATGATCACCAGAACACCAGCAACCATCAAAGCCATCGTCAAGAGAATTCAGAGAAATACACTATGCAAGCAAAAAGCATGGCATAGGAAATTAAAATCCCTCCATGAACAATGTCACACATCATAAAAGAAGATCTTTGACTTCAAGCACAATCTCATCGATGGTACAGCGACTGACAGCAGCTTTAAGACAATAGCCAAAAGAGCCCTACTGGAGAAGCATGCAAAAGACAGTCACAGCCAAATTCTCTTCCCAGGTGAGAAAATGTTCACCACAGAATAAAAACTCAACTGCCAGAATTATTTGCATGTACACTCACAGCTGTAAGGAAGCTGCTGCCAAATTCCCAAAAGTGCAAAAAGGTTGCCTTCCAGCATCTGTGATGGTTTGGTGGGGGGTGTCATTTAAGGGCATTGCATCACTGCAAACAGAGGGTGAAAACACATGCTGCCAATTACCAAACTGACATCCTGGAAAAAGTCATGAAGCCCCTGAACATCATCTTGTTTGCTGGTAATCACTGGATATTCCAGCAGGATTCAGCACTTGCTCACAAGGCAAAGTCCAAACGACGTTGACTGGGGAGCAACAATCCAGAGTTTATTACCACTCTGATTGGCCCTTAGGAAGCCCTTAGGAAGGAGCATCGCTTGTGGATAGTCATGTCTTTAAAGGCAGAATTGCTAAAGGCAGCATTCTCACAATACCTCTAGATGTAATGTGTGCGACAACAGATTAGTGGCTATAACATTTGAAGAGGTGTGTCAAGGCAAGGCGTGGACATTTGCAGTAAATTATGTATTGCACCTACTTTATATAGTCTCTATTGAATAAATTACAGGTATATAAATTTGTCATCATTTCTGTATATACTAGCTGCCTCTGTATGAAGGGTAGATCTTATGGCAGAATTAAGTATTATGAGCATGACTTTACAACACAACAATTGATTCATTAATTCAAAATAATATTTATTTTTCATTAAGTTTGAAATTTTTGTGCACTATTCCAAACACTTAGAACATAAATGCATATATTAAATCATTATATACAATCATTTCATCAGCAGGGACCTAGGCAGTTGTGTTAGCATTTTAATATGCATTGGCAATTTGTGTAACTAATTAACACAGTTAAATTACAATGGCACTTTAATACAATACACAAGTAATTATAAGTATTTAATGTATTACAAAACATTATGATCTAATTTTCTGAAATAAAACGACAGGATTAAATGGTGGATAAGATGGTTAGTTCCATCAAAAGAATGTCTTTACCGTATCTTGAAGTAAGGAGGTAGCCTCTTTCTAATGGTGCCATTTTATATTTTCTGAGGTGCAACTACATTATATAGCTACAAAAGTGAGTAACCACTTGGACCAGGAGCATTAAGTGACATTATTCCACACATTCGCACAGAAATACAGAGTAACTGAACATACTATTATAATAAAGTAGGCATACACTATAAAAAATATTAATACTCGAGGACTAGTTTAAAACAGAACTGTATCTCAGGACCTGTAGAACTAAAAACTGATATGTTGTCCAGTTTTTATGTGTATAACCAGACCTAAGATGTGTTATAAAAGGGGACAGTGTTTCCTAGAACAATAGTTTATTGTTCATGATTGGAATGAGTTTAAAAGATGTTTCATTATGAGATTTTAACTGGTTTAAGATAGGTTATATATAAAGTAAGATGTTTCACGTTTACTTTTTAATAGTGCTGACACACAGAAAACATGGGAATATCTAAATTGCATTTTCTCATATTCTATGCTTCACATATGGAACTTGCACAGTTGTGAGTAGAACATTGTGCACTTTTAGGCTATACTATTTCCATTTTTGTATTCCAAGTTACTTGTTCAAGCACAGTTAATAAATTGGACCTTTTCACTTGCAGTAACAGCAAGCATGAACCAAATTTGACATTGAGAGGGACGGAGAAGAAATGTGACTAGCTACAGAACCTACTTTAGTCTTTGTATCTTCTCAAAAAATCTAATATACCTAGTCAATGCAGAACTAGACTTGAGTATAAAGTAGTGTTTGTCAAATAACCTGAAATTTATATTCATGTCTCAATCATTCACTCAATTATGGAATATTTACCTTTGTGCCTCCTAATCCAAACACAAGATTTCCTAGATAAATGAGTGGGAGGGGCCATATCTTTCTGAAGACCGATGAGTCCAAATGTGGGAAGTTGAGGAAGCCAAGCTGCTTGGAAGTGTAGAATACAATAACAGTTGATACCATTTGTCCTAGGCCCAGCACCTGGTAAGATGGGAAATGGTAGGTTGTTAGCACCGTCTTGTTGACCACAGTAATGAGGAAGCTGACTGCACCATAAAACAATGCTGACCCAACACGTGCTAGCAATGTACTGCCACCTTCCCCTGTTGTAGGGCTGGTAGCCCCCATTCTGGAAAAGGACAAATTGCTATTAAGTCCCTAATTTACTCCAAAAATAAACAAAAATGAAAGGTTACACAAATACAGATAGCCTTGTTATTTTATATATTAATTGCTTACAGAATGAAAAGGAAAAAATCTGCAGAATGGTAATTTCAATCCTGGTAATAAATATGCATTATACCAATGTAGTCAATTAAATGTATACGTTTTCTCTCAATTTTCTAGAATTGGCACAACTGCAACACTGTAAAAATAGCATAATATCACAAGCATATTTATGAAGTATACCACATAAATCTTACTGGTTATAGAAGGGTCATAAAAATATGAGACAGGGAATTGAACAGCATATGCATAATGCAAGTTAATACTAATTTATAAACATCAACTTTTTACAGTAAAACAAAGCTATATTTTATATGAGTGACACCACACTTTATTATTGAGAGAAGCCTGGTTATTAGTGGTTCATAGCATTTTCATAATTTGTACAAATGTACAATCATATAGACTAGCTCTATGATTCATGCCACTGCACTGATGTTTTAATTAAATTATAGGAATTAAGATATTGCACAAGAAGAATTAAATTATTCAGCTATAGTTAATGGATAAGGCTTTGAAGGTTGTAGGTTCAAATGCTGCTTTGTTTTTAAATATGATCTGTGTAAAATAACTTATGCAAGATATTATTTGACTTAATGGTAAATTGGTTAACAGCTGATGACATTTTCTCTCTAACTACATTACAGAGGCATCTTTAAGCAACATGTGGAATAGTTACACCTCTTACAGTTTGATACGCATCCAATTTATAGAGAACTAAGATTCTGTGGATAAATAGCAGCACAACTATACAGGAAAATGTCTTTTAGACATTCATATTGTTCTATTTTAAACTCACTGATAAACATTTGCAACACCATGGGTTCTTGAAGGTCAATGTAATAGACCCAGTACAAGTTATACCATCAAACATTACATTTCATTGAAAAATTTGTGTAATGAAACAGGAACTTTCTAGCATGAACAGTGCTAATGGGCAGCAATCATTTTAGTACATGGCTACTCCTACATAAACAGCGGTTTCACCCTTTCATCTGCTAAAGGTACATGCTTTAATTTGAGAGGACTTTGGTTCCTGTTTACATTTTTTATTGGGCTTTGCTGCAGTAAAGATTTCGTTTCTTCAGAACTATTTACTGATGAAACCATGCTTATAAGGCAAGGGATTGTTCCCAGCTCAAATAATAGTCACATCATTTAGTGGAAGCTTTTTAAAAAAATTTCCTATTAATTGCTTTTGAATATGGTTTTACCATGTTGGAGCTTTTCCCTCATTCAAATGTGAAAACAAGAGACAATTTGAAACAGAATTTTCCAAATGTTGTACAGAAAGAGCTTTATTTCATGTCAAACTTCCTGCATTATGGCTTGAAAGGCTGAATGGTTCTAGTATTTTATAGGCATGTGGCAATGCCTAGTCAGAACTAGTTTCTCCAAGCTACTAAATACAAATAGTTTATTATAAGCTTCAGTAGTTCATCAGGTATAATGAAAATGAATGTACCTATGTACTGTGCGATCAGTTTTGTTTTTACCTGAAGTGTTCTGTCTTTGGGCAAGTGCACTGCTCATTAGCTGGCCAGCCGGGTTTTGATGATTAATAGGAGAGTAAAACAATTAAACAAACCAACCATGAGGATGCATTATTCAACAGTAAGTGGAGCATAAGATTATCAAATCGACTCACTAGATAATTAAGAACATAATGGTCGCTTCACTGTATTGGTTCCGACACGAAATTAAATGTATATTTAAACCAACCACACCGTTATACAAACCTATTAAAGAGATACTGTACTTACCAAATTATCAAACGAGGTGTTGAAACTGTCATCATTCTCCACACAATTTTTGGCATCTCTTTAGGAAAGTATCCATCACCCTATGTAATTCATTTTGAGAAATTCAGGCAATTTCCTGGTGAATGTTGTCTTTTGAGTTATGGTGTGTGGGTTCATTTTGTATTTTAATATGTCCCAGAGATAATAATTGCAGGCTGTTAAATCAGGGGACTGAGGGGGCCACAAATCCCTACTAATAACTCTGTCTTGTGGAAACACATTATAAATTGCTCTTATGAAATTTTTTGTAGTGTCAGCAGTGGCACGGTCCTGTTGAAAAAATTATGATCATGCTCCCTGCCTGTTAATTCTCTGAAAACAGGGGATAGTATGGCATTCATATAAGTATCAGAATTGACCATAAGTTCAAAAAAATTGGTCCCATGATTCTTTCACCATTGAGTAACATATACAAATCGTACATAAAGACATGCTGTGCCATTGTAAACACACGAAGCATAATATATACTGTCAAATTAAGAAAGAAACAACACAACACACACCTAGGAAAGCTGCACTAAGACTGCAACAGTCAGCACAGCCAACAAGTAAGCAAGCAGGCTTGCTACTCCTTCCATGGCATGGCAAATAAGTGGGGGCTCACTCATAGGAAAAACCCAATGCTGTGGGGAAAAGCATCACTGATCGCACTGTACAAAAGAAAAATTTAAAAATATATATATATTAGTTTTGAGTCATTCCCTCTGCATGAGCAGTTTTATTATATACATTTATTTGAATAACAAAAAACAGGTTTGCTTAAAAACATTTAGTGTTTGTAGATAAATGATTGATCTCCATTATTGCATCTAATGTGGGGAGACAGTAGGTCACTTTTGTTCCTCGAACTTACTGTCATAAAGTGTTACAGGACAACAATATGCTGCACTCATCATACTGAATCACATTATCTTTCTTCTTGCACAACTGAACATAACTGCCATGGATGGCTGAGATCGTTCAGGCCCAGACTCATGAGCAGGAGGTCTGGGGTTCGAATCCTGACAGATTTTCCTTAGTCCTCATAAATGGCAAATGCCCGAGAAGTACCCTAAACTTAGGCCTGGAACATTTCCTTCCTTAAAAAACCTTTCCCAATATATCATTTAATCTTATATATCATCACTGTCCACCACCTGTGGTGCCTCAGTAGTAAAAATGGGCATAACACTACTCATTAAAAAAAAAACCCTCAACATATGGCTATGTTGCAGTGTGCTGCAGTTGGATTTTATCATATGCAGGCGATATGACATGGAATATATTACTGCTATAGCTTACCTTTCTCACTGTCCAGCCGTCCGTCATCACTGTCCACCACCTGTGGTGCCTCAGTAGTAAAAATGGGCATAACACTACTCATTAAAAAAAAAACCCTCAACATATGGCTATGTTGCAGTGTGCTGCAGTTGGATTTTATCATATGCAGGCGATATGACATGGAATATATTACTGCTATAGCTTACCTTTCTCACTGTCCAGCCGTCCGTCTTCTCTATTTTTATTTTTTGGGAGTGGGGACTAACTTTGATATTATGGTGTTTGAACCTCTGTTGACCCAGATGAGAAGTTGTTCACATTAATTACACCCTGTAGCTTTACCATGGTACTTCATCAGGGTACCAGAGTGATTTCTGCACTGATTTTATCTCTGTTATGATTTATGATGATGGAGGTCTTCATTTCAAATAATTTCTAAAAACTAGGTAAATTCTTTACTTTCCATTTAATCCTTCTTGTTTGTTAATATCAATGTGCTCTACAAGCCAATAAGTTCATTTCATTATTAATTTTGCTAAGCCATATGATCGCACCCTCTAAACCAATTTTTGTACAGTAAAGTAATTTAAACCCCTGTGTATTATTATGTTTCTCTATATGCTATAAATCTGCAGGATAGTAGCATGAACTCAAAATTAAAATTTTACTACCATAATTAATTTGAAACACACAAAAAGAAAAATATTTTGCATTAATTTTAAAAAATATTCAAATATGATAAAATGAGTATCTGCCTGTAGTATACTAGTAGCTATTCCAACCATGAGAATAGCTCTGACAGAAATGTGCTGCTTATGCAATTGTAGTGATAAATGAGATAACATGGAGCTTGTGTTTGGGCATAAACTATAGACCATCCAGAAAAGAAATTCTGCCCACTCTGTTCTTGTACAAGAGCAGCTGTTAGTTATTTCTGTCTACAGACCTCATCACACATCTTTATCTATCAACCAGCAAGAGTGAACCCATGAAATATTATGACAGCATACTATATAAAACAATATACTTAGAACTTAAACAGGGAAAAAGTTCTGCAGATGCCATGGTAACATATTTAATATGGATGAGTACTTACACTGTGAGGGGCTCAGCAGTCTTGTCTTAGGCATAAGTGAGACCAAATGCAGTCTACGCTCTCCATTATCTGAATTGGAAAAACAAAAAGTCATTTCTAACAATATTTTGTTAAATGAATTTTGCACATTAGGGGGAGAAATATTTGTAACTTCTTTCTAATTTATAATTATGCTTTAACATTTAACAAGCACTTTGGTAACTTTGAAAAGATCAAAACTTAATATTCTGCTATAATTATTTAGGCTTTCACGGCCGGCGTAAATGCAATAAAATAATGTTTCTGGGCTTGTTGGCCGTGGTTCAAAGGCTGTAAATACACCTGACGTTTCGCCCGTGACTCCGCCGGGCATCTTCGGAGGAATGACAATCACCACTCGTTGTTGTAGCTCAAGTGACAGCCCTGTCTAGTATGTCTATGTACTAGATATACTAGATATGCTCCGTACCTAGATATACAAGACGGGACTGCCACAACGTCACTTGAGCTACGAGTGGTGACAGTCATTCCTCCGAAGATGCCTGGCGGAGTCACGAGCGAAATATCAGGTGTGTTTACAGCCTTTGGACCACGGCCAACAAGTCCGGAAACTTTATTTTATTGGATTAATATTCTGCATTAATGGTAATTTTCAATCTTTATATAAAATTTACCTATTTTACTCCAAATAAAAGAAAATTTTATTCTTAAATTTAGAACTAAAAGTGTATCAAGATGAGAATATGATTAGATCTTTTTCAGAGCAAGAAGTTCTTAAACAGATACAAATAAACCAGAAAAATAATGGGGTAATAATGAATTACCAGCAGAATTTTTTCAAGTTTGGTGTGAGGATCAGAAAAGATTAAAATGCCTAGATTACTAAATATGATTAAAATGCAAAAAAGGGTGCCAAAATGTTGGCTTACTACAATTATCCATCCTATTTATAAGGGCAAGAGTTCTAGTTCTGATCCTTATAGGAGGTTTGCTCCTCTGTTTGGCCTTGGTAAAATATTTACAGATATGTTAACATATAGAACTAATGATTTGGGGAGAGAAATAAATTAATATATCTTTATCAGTTTGGCTTTAGGAAAGGTCAGAGGACAACGAACAATGTATTTATAACTAAAACTTTAATTGACAAATATTTAGCTAAGAAGTGTGGTAGATTATATACAATTTTTGTACACTTAGAGAAAGTGTATGAGCAAGGGTATGATTAGTTTATTTCAGGGAATTTATAAAGAGAACTTGTTTTGTATTAGAATTAGGGAGGATATTATGTCTAGGGGAGTTTCTTAGGTTCAGAGTTTGAGACAAGAGTGCAAATGAGATTCATTTTTTTAAATTTGTTTGTGAATAATGTGCTGATGGAATTGAAAAGGCAATATATGCATGCCAGTTATAAATAAATTCCAGTGTTGTTATACTGATGATCTAATTGTTGCATCCTTCACTTTGATCGGTTTGAAAAATGCTATATCAAGAGATATTGTGCAAAATGGGCTCTTAATATCAATCTTGACATTTAAGAAGGGGAATACACTAAGCAGGGAAGCGAAATGGTCGCTGGAAGGTATTAATATTTAGGTTGTCAGTGAATTTACATATTTGGGATTCCTATAAGTAGACCAGGACAATGGGAAAGTCAGAAAAGGATAGTAGTAACTAAAGGTAGATTGGCAATAAAATTGTTAAGTGTTTATAATTTGCTTTAGCTATGAATGTGATGTGGTTTGAGAGAATATATAAGAGCCTTAGTGGAATCTAAATGGTCATATGCGGTAGAGGTAGTCAAAATGGAAGAAAGTTGAAAAGAAATGGATAAAATACTAGCTATGTATTGTAAAACTATGATATACCACAAAATGCAGCAATGTGTACCTTGTTAGAAATGGTAACGGTAAGTATGAGAGGTTGGTGATTGAGAGAACTCTGAAGTATTGGTTTAGAATTCAACAGTTTGGCATGTTCATATTTTAAAAGATTGTCTGAAACTTCAGTATTCTGTTTTAGGGGAAGCCAGCTGGAAGAACAAGAGCAGTGAAGATATGTTAAGGCATGGAATGGGAAATATTTGATGTAGGGGAAAAGAATTAATTAGAGGTTTTTGGAGACTGTTTAGGATGAGATTCAAGGATATAGATAAAAAGGTGATGTATGCTGCAATGAGAAAGAAAAGTTATTTGGATCTATATCAGGAATTAAAGGAGGATAGTAGCAGGGAGGATATATTAACAATTGTAATAAGAAAGAAAGGACTAGCATGGCTTAAGCAAAAATTTTAACAGAATATTTGTCCGGTTTGTATGAGAATGGAAAGTGTTGCATATATATTGTTTGAATGGAGGCACAAGTCCATAAAGGAGAAATGGATTCATGAAAGGAGTTTGCAATAAAGAAAATGTTTGAGTAAGTTTGGGGATTTTTATATACAGTTAAAAATAAGAGGATTTTTTAGTAGTGTTTAACGCCTGTTTTTACTACTAAGGCACCACAGGCAGTGGACACTGATGATACATACGATGAAATGATAAATTGGGAAAGGATATTTTTTAAGGAAGGAAGCATTCCAGGTCTAATGCCTAAGTCCCAGTATTTGCCAGTTATGAGGACGGAGAAAACCTGGAAAAAACCCCAGTCAGGGAGGACGGTCCTGATGGGATTCGAACTCCAGACCTCCTGCTCACAAGTCCGTGCCTTAAAGACCTCGGCCACCCGTGGCGGTAAAGTGAATGTGGATGGCTAATAAATCAGTGTGCTGTGGTTTATTCAAATAGTTTAAAAAATGTTGGTACTCATATAATATCTTTAGGGTTTATAATAATTAATCAGTAAATGCAGTTTTGAATTGAAATAAGGGTAGAATATATAAAATTTATTTGTTAATTTGTGATTAATGAACTGAAGAAGAATTGGAACTGAATAGGAACTTAAAAAGAGCACATTAATGAGAAAAAGAATGTAAAGAGACCCTCTTATATAATAAAAGACGTTTGAAGTGGTGGCTGAATTCTGTCATCTGGAATTTCAGTGAGAGACAAACTGAAGATACAGGTTACAAGGACTGTAGATGTTTGAAAGAGCATATGCTAATTATGTTTAATTTATAATTTAGGAAAGAACCTTATTGTAACACAAAAATTGTATTCATGGAAGGGTGTCACACCTAAGAATTGTCAGGGACAAATAGGTGAAGATCTCTTCTATTCATTTTTTATCTTACCTTTTCAATTAACATATAAAATATTTTCATATTACAGTCTCTTAAATTATGCTGTAGTCTTTTCTAACATTTGTATTCTTATGCTCATACTGTGCAAAAAACACAGCATATCTGGCAAATAATTCCACAAGTCATTTGGTCTGCTATTCCCAGTTTCAACATAAAAAATATAAAATCTTCATTGCATTCACCAACAATTAACGAGATCAGCTGTCCATATGATGTCTTCTTGGAAAGACTTTTAAATTATCATTCTGGTTTACTAATATTCTAAAACATGCTTTATGTAACTGTAGAAATTAAATATAGCTAGAAGAATATGCTTTAAATAATTAATTTTGATAATTGTGTTGAACTTATCACCATTTCTCACAAATAAAGATATAAAAATTACAAATAAAGTAATTTGTAAAGTACAATACAACTAAAAAGATTGATTAGAGATGCAGGAATAAATAAAACACAAATAGCATAATTTGAAATGCTAATTGGAACTTGTACGGTGCAGCCAATCATATAATTGAAATCAATGTATTAGTGAGTCAAACTAAACGCTCTTACTCTTACAAGTAAGTGGATTTATTAGAGAGTTCAGTTTGATCCAATCATACAATGATTTCAATTATTACATAGCATAATATTTCGAGCAGCTTGTGCTCTTCTTCAAAGGCAGAAGACAAGAAGCAGAAGACAGCTCTGTTACCAAATGCATAACTGCAAAGAAGACAGTTCAAACATTATAAAGTACAAACCATTTGTGCAATAATAGTGCTAAGGCACATGTATTTTGGAAAAGAAGAGCCTGCATCAAATGTGTGGCACATCCTAGAATACTGTGGCATGATTTATTGCATTATATACTAAAATGGTAACATTAATTGTTTTGAATTATAGTGTTTTATTATAAAGTAATTAATACTAATGCTTGCTCAATGCACTTTTTGATTATAACACTAACCTACAGTTTCATTTTCCTGCATATCTCACTTAAGTAATGATGTCATGTCCCAATATTCTAAACTTATTCCACATATGCCCACATATTAGCATACACCTTTACATAATTAAATATTCAATAATTATTATTCATTTGTGATTTGGCTGTCAATAACAAAAGAAAAAATCACGTTTGATTCTTCACAATTTTTCATTCAAACTTCAATATATCCATCCAGCTTTCAAACTTCCCTTCTGTGTATGTGAGCCAGTTTTAAACCTACATGGTAAGTAGGCGGCGATATTATTACAAAAGTAATAAACTACTGGTTGTATTTATTTTGTTTGAGCATACAAAAAACAGTTAAGAACAGGCCGTCAGGTCAAAAGCAAGCTACAGTAAACCACAGAGTCCTTCGGTTTCTAGGATTCACTCTTAGGTTAGTAGTTAGTATGTGTGTGTACAAAATCCATTTTTGCCAACTATTGTATTTATTTGCAAGCCTGTTATTCTGGGTAAGTTTTACTTGTGGTAGGTACATAGTGAATTTTCACCCATTTTTCTGTCACAAATGTGCCCCAACTCTTCATTTTAGTTGTTTTGCTTCGTTTAGATCCCATAATGAGCAAATGAGCAAAATGAGCTCGAGGATATGGAACATCTCAACACAACATTCTATATGACAAGTGCCACCAACAAATAAAATAAGATGCATAACAAGCAAGTACAAGTAAATGAAACAAAATACATGACATGTGCTGCAATTAAATACAACATGATGCTTGACATGTGCTATGAGTAAATACCACATGGTTATATAACAAGTGCTACAGCTAAATATCACATGTGACAAAAGTAAAACATGACATATGACGTGTGTTACAGCTCAGTCCATTGAACTGTTACAGTATTCCTTTATAATGCAAAAAGCAACAGTAATTAAGAAGTTTTCAAGTTTTTCAAAAGCATTCTGTCTTGACTGACGCCTCTTCTGATTTCCTTGTAATAAAGCATCTGCAAAAAGTATTAATCTCTGAAATCAGCACTGAGACTGCCAAGCAATCATTTATGCATGTGAGCCAAAATTAAGGCTACACACTTGTGTATACTCACTACATTACCAGAGCCAAGGAAGACATTACTTGTTTAAATGTGCAGTATATGTACAACCAGACACTTAAAAAAAAAAACAAACGATGAACTGGTGGCACTGTATGGTAAGAGTGATCCTTTACTTTTCAACAAATTAACTTTCTTTACAATCCCATTTGAGTGATAACAGTTCTTGAAAGTGCATGGAATATTTGTACATGCACATTAATGTCACCAAGTAAAATAACTTAAAATGGATTTCTTGAGTTGCAGTTTTCGAAATTATTTGCAACTACAGAGTACTTCCAGGGAATAGATTACTGTTACTACATTTCGCTTTTTTGCAATTTCTTCTCAAACAGAATATACTTTTGCTTGTTAAATACTGTATAAGTTTAGGTCGCTTACCAATTTAATCCGATAAAGTTTGGCCGGCAAATCTGCAACCAGCAATCTTATAGCACAACACTTAATCATCGTTTAGTCATGAATAAACACAATATTGTTTCTTTAAAGGCATACTATGACACAATTCTGCTGAAAAAAAAAGATTTACATCACGGACTACACAATGTATGCGTCTGTACAGTAATCACTACCTCATTTTCCCCTCTGGCAAACAAATGCCAACAGCGACGTCAAGTCACCATTTGAAATACGAATTACGATAGCAAGAGCAAGACCCCGCAGTGCGCTGCAGAGAGTCACGGATAATCATAACCACTCAGGAAGTGTTAGTTATAAAGAGTTTCCTGAGATAGCAGCACCTTCGACCGCAGCTGGTTGAATAACAGTGTTCTGCACTCAATCACAATTTTGAACAATGAACCTACCATTCATTCATTCAAATAGAACTTCGTGCCGGAATAAGAATGAGAGCAAAATGAAGCATATTTATGATGGTAACCTTATGTCACGCAGCGCAACTTTAGTATTGATCAGCTTACAGCTACTGGATACGCAGTACAACTCTGTTTCTATTATACATCAGAATAATCATGTACTATAAAAGTTGATTTGTTTTATTTACGGACGCTATTTAACATCTCGGGTCATCAGCATCCCATTCTATTCACGGCGTGAAACGTTCGACAAATTTTGCTCAGAGGCCTCTTCTTTCAGGCTTGAGGCTCTTTATCGTGCCGCAAATGTGTGACATGGGACCCACGGCTTTACTTTCCTTCCGAAGGAAGCCATGCTTAGGATTTTTACGCCCGAAAAAAACCATCAATTCTGACCGGATTTGAACCCACGATCTTGGATTTAGAAGCCAAGTATGGTTACCACTACACCACCATGACCAACTACTATAAATGAATATCATATATTACAAAGCTACACAGTCGGACCTGATCCTTCATATAGAGGCCCCATTTCCCCTTAAAGTTTTCGCTGAAGAGGCTGAGGGGGATCCCCAATATTTCCAAAGTGTATTGATATCAACTTATATATATATTATTATATATATATAATACTTTTTAGCTTGAATTTACTAGATTTAGTAAAAGATAACATTTTGTTTGTGAGGAATTCACCAAAAAGACGTTCCTTCCTTAGGAAGTTACAAGGCGATATAACACTATGCATTTAACATAAGGTCATTCTGACCAACTAGATTGGGCGGTTCGCCACTCATAATTTGAATGCAATGTGATCAATTGATTCAGTTCCTTGAGGAATTGTCTGAAGAAAGCATAGGTAGGTTCTAAAGCAAATGGTTTTTGCCTTAAGATGCATTAATTAAATTTCTATTTTTACTTGTGTGCATCGTGTTTGTTTGTGCGTGCTCACGTGCTATGCAAGGTATTTTGTCCCATTGATGCAGTTAACACTTTTGCAGAAGAAAACGCTGACTTTTCAGAAAGCATATTTGCGGATCAGCGCCTTTTTGAACTGCCACCGAAACATAACCAGCTCTTTGGATCTCAATAGTGCAGCCAACCAGTTCATTGCAAGAAATCAGTTTCGTTGGCAGATTTCGCCACGCTTTCGTTAAAAGGCATACTTTTAAAGTTTTTTGCATCATAATTTTTTTTTTTATTGATTTGCATGTTTTCAGTTCATAAACATTTTTAAAACAAAATCTAATAGTACAGTTATTGAACATATGTATAATTTCAGTTTACTACATAACACAAACTAATTGCTTTACGTTAATTTGTGTGTTTTTAATGCATACCATTAATAGAGATATACTTTTTAGTTACATCGGGACGAACAGTTACAAACTTGTATTTCAGTTGATGTCGTTGACGTGTATATTTACAAATCTAACAGGGAGATCACCCCTCCACCAAATATATTACAGAAGTTGGCGTTTTATGAACAAACACACACATAATGTTTAAGAAGCATACCCATGCGCAATACTAATTTCTAGCACTAATATCCTTCGCAGACAATCACAAAAATGTATAGTAAACCCGTCATGAAAGCATACGCTCTCCAGAATAGTGGAAAGTTATAAATTAGTAATGACTATGCATGAACTCTCCTAATTGACAATGTATTGATTTTATAAGATCAGGATAGACTATACCTGCAGTATTCTTTAATTAAAATATGTTCTGCTTATGAAAAATATTTTTATATTCTTGATATATGAACAAAGATATGCTCCCTCTGTCATCTATACAGTATCTCAAGATGACTAAACCACACCATGATGGCATTACCTTCATACCGACGAGGGTGGTCGAGATCTTAGGGCATGAACTCGTGAACGGAAGGTCTGGAGTTCGATTCCCGCCAAGACTGTCCTCTCTGACCGAGGGTCCCCCCAGTTTTCCTTAATCTTCATAAATTGTAAATGCTGAGAGGTATCCTAAACTTAGGTCAGAACGCTTCCTTCCTTAAAAAAAATAATAATTTCCCAATTTATCATTTCATCTCATGCATCACCAGCATCTATGGTGCCTCAGCAGTAAAAATGGGCGTTAAAAACTAAAAGACAGGGACTTGAAGAGATATAGAAGAAGGAATGGTCAATATCCTACAGCAAATTGCTTGATGCTAGTGTTCCACCATTATTTTTAAGTCGCTCTTTAAAAAGTTGAGAGTAAGTAGTAATTACTCTTTTCAGAATCGGCCACTGTATACTCATTCATTCACTTTACATAAAGAACCACCCACCTGCAACACAACTCTTACTGTGCAACAGTGCATTGCCCAAAATTCAGCTGATGAAGACTACAAGCTGCCTACACTGACCTTTCAGGCGCCATGAACGACAAACAGAAAATGGAGAAGAGGCAGGCAAGAGATCTGTGTTGTGGAATGGTGCGGAGTAAAACTAAACTAAGTTTTTGCAGTGTATTTGGTGGGTGGAGATATCGAATTTTCAAAATTAATTTTTTTAACTCAGTAAAATATAAGAATCTAGTGCCGGACAAAATTAGCATAAATATGTTTACAGAGGGCGTGGTATACTGCCGTTGTTGGTAAACAACCCCTAATCTCTGCAGTATGCACCTCGATAAATATTCACTAGCCAGAATGATCGATGTTGACAGGCGCTGGTTATTTTATCCTCTTGAACGAACTCAAATATTAGCCT
Source organism: Metallyticus violacea (assembly GCA_030762175.1). Classification (NCBI taxonomy): domain Eukaryota; kingdom Metazoa; phylum Arthropoda; class Insecta; order Mantodea; family Metallyticidae; genus Metallyticus; species Metallyticus violacea. The sequence goes on from CM060841.1 coordinate 22,480,985, forward strand.
GCTGTTTTGCGTTGGAAAAATGGATAGTTCAATAACTATTATTATTATTATTATTATTATTATTATTATTATTTGTAGATAGCTCATTCCATTGTTGCGTACTAAACCATGGAAATGCATAGTGCTGAATGTGCCAACACAGAATAATCCTTTCATTATGTCAACCCCGCCATGTGTGGCTGAGGTAGTTAAGCCACGGACTCGAAACCAGGAGGATCTGGGGTTCGATTCCCACCAGGTCCGTCCTCCCTGGTTGAGATTTTAACCAGGTTTTTCTCAGCCCTCATAAATGACAAATGCCGGGGAGGTACCCCAAACTTCGGTCTTTGAACGCTTCCTTCCTTAAAAAAAAATCCTTTCCCTATTTATCATTACATTTCCCATATCAACAGCCACGGGTGGCCGAGGTCGTTAAGGCGCGCACTCGTGCACGGGAGGGGGCTCGAATCCCGCCAGGACCGACCTCCCCGACTAAGGTTTTTTCCAGGTTTTCCTCAGTCCTCATAACTGGCAAATGCCGGGGAGGTACCGTAAACTTAGACCTGGAACGTTTCCTTTCTTAAAAATCCTTTCCCAATATATCATTTCATTTCATGTATCACCAGTATCCACCGCCTGTGTGCCTTAGTAGTAAAAACGGGCGTTAAACACCATTAAAAATCCTATATCATCAGTTTCCATCGCCTATAACGCCTCAGTAGTAAAAACGGGCATTTAAATACTATTAAAAAATATGTCGACATTTAATGCAAGACTTAAGAACTTGAGGAAACTCCTGTGAGTGTTCTTTAAGGGGGGAAAAAAGAAAGAAAGAAAGAAAGAAAAAGAAAGAAAAAAAAAAACGAACCTTTCAAATGCACATTCACGTAATTAAAATTTCTATTTGATTTTGGCTGCACTTCAATGCTGAAATCAAATACACATTAGAATGAAACGATGAGTACAAAATAATGCTGGTTTTCTGCTCCTTAGCTTGCCAACTTAAGATTTCAGCAATTAGGGATAACTAAGCAGATTTTTAAACATGAAACCCACTCAAAATGAACAAAACATAATGGGTCACCAAAAACATGTTTAATTTTACTTTCTTTTCACAGTAAGAGAATCTAAAGGTAAAATTTAAGACTCGTGACCCCAGAGGTTAAATAAAAAGACGAAAAAAAAAAAAAAAAGGTGTCGGTCTGATTATGTTGGTCAGGCTGTTACCCAGCTCCCACTCCTGGACGCGATCCCACTACTGCTGGACACGGGAACTTTTGGCTGCTGGGTTACCCCCCTGGCCCGGTTTGCTCCTCCTTAGCCAACCTGGACACTCCGAGCTCCCCCAGGACATCCATGTTGATGCCCAGCTTAGTGCGGACGTCTAGTCGACGTGAGAATACTGGATACCAGATCTCCTCACCTCAAACCATCCTCGACACCCGGCCTCCAAACGATGGATTACAGGAGCACGCTACCGCTCCCGGCCGCAGAAGAGCCACATTCAATGGAAATTTGTGTGGTGGTTCGATACTGACGTCTAAACTCCTATTTTTTATTTAACTATCGAGTTGCTAAAGTAAAAAAAGATAATACTTTCTGAACAATGCGTTAACTTTGTTATTAAAAACTTAAACGATTAAAAAAGTCTTCATACCTGTATGTATATAATAATACTAATAATAACAATATTTTTTTCATTTAAGTAACTATATTACTGGCACTCAATTTATCAACAAAGGATAATGCAATATCCGCGTGAAAATGCTATTATTGTTGTATATCTGACCAAATAGTCAAATAACCTTAGTATAGCCCACAACAGATAAGATTAGTTCTTTCTCCAAAAGAAAGAAATGAAGAAAGAAACAAAACAAAATAAATTAATAACGTACTGCATATCTTAAGAAAATTGTTGCCAAACATGTTAAAAACCAGAAGAATTTAATTTTGTAAGTAGAAATGTGTTAAAAGTTGGCAAGTTTACAGAAATAACGATGACTATACTTTAAGTTGGTAGTATGATATTCAACAACAAACCCTTTTATTAGCTTCTTGTGTCCTATTGCGATAGCTAGCGCTGGAGTTTTAATCCTAAACCGATTACTGTAAAATTTACACATTGGTGGTTCTACTTTAGGAACTGCGATTCTATTAAAAAGTAAGGATTTGCGTAGAAAAAGTAATGATAAACTATAATAAATAATCTATGAGCGAGTTGTTATCTCCTATCGTATTCCATGAACAACTCTCATCGTAGAAATGTGTCACGAAACATAATATGCATAACTATATATACGAACAAATAGAATTTTAAGAAATTAATATGAAAATATGTTTGCATCTTTTTTTAGTGACAACCTGCGGCACATGAAACAATATATAAGCATTGGAAATTGAAATATGTAGAAACTTAAAGAAAATCCTAGAATACAGAGTTGCAGAAAAATATAGCAAAAGAAAGAAAATGCTAAAAATATAGTTGGGGCTAAATAAAAATTATGATAAGAATAGAATATGGTGCTATAATCAACGGCGTAACTGTGGTTCCAGCCAGTAACCCCTCCCAATTCCTCATAAATACTATAGTGGTCACATATAATGCATCAGTGAAACAAATCTTGTATTTTGTAACTCAGCAAAGACAAATAATGATTCCTTTTACTTATAATTGCAAAATGTATACATTTAACCAATAAGAATAATTTTTGTATAAAATAATATTTTATATTTAAATTACGAAAATATATATTAATATAACATTAATAGCTAGAATTCAGGGGTATGTACGTCGAGCGGATTTCGAGTTATACTATGCCCGAATAGCACAGCAGTCAAGAATCCCAGTGCGCTATCGATCGATGGCGTTATGTTGTCAGGACTCTGGATTGCTAGAAATGAAGGATGCGGGTTGCAAACCTCTAGTTCCGCTCCTCGTTGCCTTCCCTTGATCTAATTGAATAATGACACAATGAGAAAATTATAAATGATATCTAAGTGACAATAAGTAAAATGCTCTTCCACTTATTGTACCATTATCACTAACGTCTTCGTCGCATCTCCACAGCCCCACTTATTATTATTATTATTATTATTATTATTATTATTATTATTATTACCTCTTAGGGGCTTACCTAACTACCCAGTAACTGGAGGGTATAACCAGTATATCCTGGGGTCATTAATAGGGAAGCCTAGTCCTCCAAGTTGGGGGCTGACAACTGTATAATGTTAATTGTTACAAAACCTGCACAAAACCTCGGATAAAGGAAGGTTTACTATTGGCGATTTGGAATGTTCAAACTATATTATGATCTGGTAAAATGAAAGCTGAAGGTATAAATCATATATTGTGGCATTATGGGAAATTAGAGTGGAAAAGGAAGAATAAATTTCCCTTAAAACGTATACTTTCGTTAATTGGGTCGATTGCACTCTTAAACTCTTCGTTATTTTTTTTGCTATAAATCTTCTTCCCCCCACCTTACCCCGATTTTACTACTGAGGCACCACAGGCGGTTATTAGACAACTTGGAATCTCGGCTTTCCAGACCGGATTTGCTATTATTTCTCGAATTACTTGCTCCCCACAAGTCCTCACATGACTGGATGGACCCGGTCAGCCCTTTCCGTATAAGTCTTCAAGAGTGCCATAGGTGAACCCAGGACTTTCAGTAGTTATACTAATCATAAAATAAAACATTGAAAAGGCGGTCTACACAGTGGGCGGAGCAGAAATATGAAACAGGGAAAACATTTAATTTGAAGCAATCTTCATCCTATAGGAGCTTCTTTCATTACCCTAATGTGTTTGTTTCTCTCCCCTCACACCCCGAAATTTTGTTACGAAATATATAATCTATCCTTCGGCGTGCTGGCTGGCAATGTAAATATGTTCTAAGTCAATATCGGATCAAGAAAAGATTGTGTTGTGTTTCTGTGGTTTCTTTTTTCAATATAAACACACGTGAGGAAAGGTGGATGGATATTGTACCCCGTTGGTTACGCCCACATCCTCTCAGTGCCAGCTCAAGTGGTTCGCGGGCATGTGACTTGGCCAGTTGCCTGCTGAAGATGACAGGCACAGGCTGCTATTCCCCACAGCAACACCTCCTGTTGATGCTAACCTTAGCGTGCAGCGTTCTTGCATGTTCTTCCGCAATAAGAGGTAAGTTTTGTAAAGGTGTTCTTCCATAAGAGAGTGGTTAAAACCTATACTTTATAATAGAAAATACAACGTTTATCAGGTACAATAACAAAGCTTTGCGGATGTAGCAAGTATATACAAAGTATTCGCAACGTCAAATTAGTGCAAATAATATGTCATGTTTTGCTGTTCAGATATAGTTGCATAAAGAAGGCTATATGTGTAGAAGATTGTTTTATGTTCAAAATTGAGTTTCGAGCTGCTATTAAGTTCTTGACAATAGGACTTACCCCAAACGAAATTAAACAGCAACATTGTGGGGTTCTTAAAGAGCTTGGTATTTCTAACGAAAATGTGAATTTAAAAATAAGAACAATTAATTACTGGTTAAGGATAATACGGGGGAATCAAGCTCTTCTTCGGGCAGTCTGTCTAAGACAGCAAATAAGGGAAGGGTGGGATACGGAGTGGGCATCAAAAATAAGGAAAGGCTTAGTCAAAATTGGATTGGGGTAAGGGGAGAGGACATTACACGAAATAGTTGGAAAATAGTTAACAGACGTTTGCGAGATATAGACAGACAAAATACTGAGTTTCAATGCGCAGAAAAAGTATCGCTTAACCTGCAGGCTCAAATACATCCGGTGTGGGGAGGGGAGATTATCTAGATATCTGTAACAGAGAAGAAAAAAGTGGTCTTGCATGGTTCAGATCAGGGGCTTGGAAAGGAAACAAAACAGTTAATGCTCTCGGGGAAAGAAGTTACCCATTGTGCGGAGAAAGCGATACCTGGGAGTATATTTTAGTAGAATGCAGGGAAACGGAAATTTTAGGAAATGAGCATTTATTACCGCAATTTTTGAATTCCAATAGAAATTTGAACATATGCTAGGAAGTGTTGGTGCATGCGAGATACACAATTTGGGAATATTTCTAGAGAAAACTCGACAAAGGAGGTTAATGGCCATAATGAAGAGAGGGGGTATGAGTAAAGGGAAGGGAGCTCAAGATTAAGGGTTTCGTTCATGTCTATGTATTTGTATTTAAATTATTAATAGAAAACTTTAATATATCAAAGTATTTGTATATTTGTATGTATACATGTAGATTTGTGTGTATGTAGGTATGTGTGTATGTATATATGAATGGATGTATGTATATATGTATGTACATATGTATGAGTATTGGCCTTTTTGATTGCTATAAGGACGACATTAGCAAGTATGGCCGTAAGGCTCATGCGACAGTTGTATTTATTTGAGTGTATCCTAAAATCGTACAATAAAAGTTCATTATATAACTATAACTATGTCATGCTTTAAATACTACAAGATATCCGCAAGCATATTGTCGACAGAATATACACATAACTTATATATAGGTACAACAGCAGTAAATAGCAGCAGCAGTAGTAATATAAAATAATAACACACATATTGCAGTTTTCTCCCAATCTTATACAATAAAACTGACTCGACCGCCTCCATTGTCTAGTGGTAAATTTTTCGACTATTAATTCGAATGTCTTGGGTTCGAATTCCGGCCAGGTCAAGCTGTCTGGGAAGGTTTTTTTATTTATTTATTTATTTTTTTTTATTTATTTTTTTTTTATTTTTTAGGCCGCCGAGGACTCCGAGATAATTTCGGCCATTCATTTATTTATAACTACAGACTTACATCTACAGAATTCACGTACAATCCACAGACGTAGTGTGAAGACCAATGCAGTTAAAGCGACATTAAGTAACACAAAAAATTGATTCTTGTAACACATTCTGGGCCTTCCTTAACCCTTCTTACTTTCAAACTGTGTAAAGTGTTTTTGGCATAAGATATTATCCAATTTTATTGATAGACTCCAACTTGTGCCTTTATTTTTAAGCTTTTTTTTGGGTTGATTATTTATGGACGCTCTTAAACATCTCAGGTCATCAGCGTCCCATTCAATTCAGGGCGCGAAACGGCCGATAAATTTTGCTCAGAGGCCTCTCTTTCAGGCTTGAGGTTCTTTTTCGTGACGTAAATGTACGACACGGGACCCACGGCTTTACTTCCCTTCCGAAGGAAGTCATACTTACGATTTTTACGCCCGAAAAAATCCATCGCTCTTGGCCGGGTTCGAACCCGCGATCTTGGGTTTAGGAGGCAAGTATGGTAACCACTACACCACCAGGACCGACATTTTTAGGCTGAAAACATTTTCTTTTCAAGTATCGTTCATCTAATAGTGTCCTACACAGTGTTACACCGTGGTGTAGTGGTAACCATACTTGCCTCCTAAACCCAAGATCGCGGGTTCAAATCCGGCCAGGATCGATGGGTTTTTTTGGGGGGGTGTAAAAATGCTAAGTATGGCTTCCTTCGGAAGGGAAGTAAAGCCGTGGGTTCCGTGTCGTACATTTACGGCACGATAAATAACTTCAACCTGAAAGAAGAGGCCTGTGAGCAAAATTTACCGGCCGTTTCATGCTCTGAATTGAATGGGGCGCTGATGACCTGAGATGTTAAAGAACGTCCATAAATAAAACAAATCAACAACTCCTATTAACACAATTAGTATAATTATTCATAATTGCACATGAACATATATTGTGTTTAAAGTGTTTAACAATTGAAGGTGGTATATTTCAATTTCAATGCACCTGTCTATTGTTAAAATATCAGCAAAGGTGCATAAATTATTTATGTAAGAAAAGAGAAAAGTAGGATTTTATTCATGAGTGTAAAGTTTAATTTATGAGGCAATAAAATCGTATTATTTAGTAAAGTAATATTTAGTTTAAATTAAATACTATGCATATTGCTTAAATTAGATGGACTATTAATAATGTTATTTTTTATATATACATATACAATAAATAACTTGAAATATATTTTTTTTTTTTTTTGTGAATGTATGAACCTTCTGAATGGAAATATTTTAAAGAAAATGATATATTTGTACCTGAAAAAAAAATATATAACTTGTTCTCTGAGAGGAATTAACGAAGAATTTATTACCTTTCAGAAAAAATACAAAAAAGTTAATAATTTAATAGGATATTTAGTCCGTTAATTGTTCACTTTATTTCAGGTGTGAAAAGTAAACTAAAATACAAATATAGCAAATGTTGATGGAAATCTTCATTTGAATGCTATGTTAATTAAATACTTTTTTGACCAATGTTTTGTTCTCATGAACTTGTGGGGCATCCTAGCATGGCAGATTTGTAGCAGACTTCTAAGGCTGAGATGCCCATATGGGTCCGTTACGTTGTTCCAGTGGAGATGGTCATGAAGATGATATGGTTATAGTGCAGCAGGGGTGTTCTTAAACCTATGGGATGAATGAAATGAACTAATAATGATGCAAATGAGCTAGAAGTCCTTGGCGTCTTAAAGTTATATACTTTCTCAGGGCAAGGAAAAACTGTGAATAAACCTTACCCAGACAGTTTGAACTGATAGGGAACCGAGCTCAGGACTTTCGGGTTAGTAGTCGCATATGCTACGGAGGCGGACAAATAAAATAATTATTAACTATCTTTTAATTTGTATATATTAGCTCAAAAGTGAACATATTCTTTTCCAGTTATCTTTAAATAAAAAAAATTGTTTAGGTTGCCAAGAACGACGAAACAAAGACTAATTTAGACGCTAGTGGTGGTAAAAGTACACATTAAACTTCTTTTTGCTATTGCAGTTACCTATGAGCTGTGCCTTTCTATAGTAGACTCTGTTATTTTTATTATCTTTATCACCACCACGCCACCCTCTTATTGTGTTTCTGTGTAGAATTTACGAGGGTTGGTCCATAAGTTTCCGGCCTAACCATTTTCTAGGTATGATAAAAACAAAAACTATGTTTCACTTTTCAATATACCGACATTTTATTGCAATACACTTCTCACATATTTGAATTAACATTTCAATCCCCACCACAAAAAAAGTCCGAAGTCTTGTCTGCAAAATGGGGTTAAACAGCATCCCTCACTTCTTCGTCACACATAAATTTCCTTTCTCAAAGCTCTTCTTGAGTTTTGAGAAGAGGAAATAGTCACTGGGAGCTAGATCTGGGCTGCAGGGTGGATGGTCCATCTCCTTGAAGCCACATTTCTTCACAGTTTCCTTTGCAATAAGAGCTGTTCGCACAGGCGCGTTGTCGTGAAGAAGGCGCACACCACCACTCAGCTTTCCTCGCCTTCTCCCTTTAATGGAAGCACGTAGTCTGTGCAGTAGTTCAGCATAGTACTCCGCATTTACTGTGGTTTCCTCTCCTTGAAGTCAATGAAGAGTATTCCTTCATAGTCCCAAAAGATTGTGGGCATGATCTTCTTGGTGGACTGAGTGACCTTGGCCTTTAGAGGCGATGCTTCGCCAGGTTTAAGCCACTCCATTAATTCTCTTTTGGACAAGGGATCATAGTGATAGACTATAGTTTCATCTCCTGTAACAATGGTTTGCAGAACTTCTCTCTCGTTGCCACGGCAGAGCTCCAAAAATGCCTGACAACAGATTACTCATTGCTGCTTTTGGACTGAGAAAAGAAGTCTAGGCGCTAATCTTATTCAGGTTTAAATGTTCATGAATAATTAGAAGGACTATTGTTTTAGTAAGGCCTAACCTTGCTGCTATTTCTGTAACTTTGAGCCGCCGATTTTCCATAATTTCTCCTTCCACAAGAGCGATGTTTTCAGGAGTAAGCACCTGCAAGGGCCGACCTGCACGCTTTTCGTCTTCATCTGCATGCTTTCTGGACCAATTTCAAAAAGTTTGGGCCATTCTTTTACGGTAGAGTATGAGGGGGATGTTTCCCCATATACACCGTCCAATCGCTGTTTAATTTCATTTGGAGTAAGTCGTTCTTTTGTGAAGAACTTAATAACAGCTCGATACTCCATTTTGAAAATGTCACAATCTTCTACCGATAGCCTTCTTTATGCAACTATATTTGAACAATTTCACATAGCGGGACGGAATTACAACTGCAATTATTTACTAAACAGCTAAAGTATGATACCAGATAAGGATTTTGTGAGGTCGACAATTCTTATCGCCGAGGCCGGAAACTTATAGACCTACCTTCGTATTTGTTTAGATCCGACGTTGATGCGTGGGGAAGGGTTTCATGTGAACGGCCTTACACACGAGTTAGTTGATCTAAGTGCTAGATTCTTTGCATTATTTGAGAAAGAATTCAATACAATAAACAGGAATGCATTTGCATACAAATTGAGGTTTAAGGGAGTCAGTGCTGAATTTATTCTAGGACTTCAAAATTTATATAAAGGAATCAGATATTTATATGAATAAAAATTGAGTTTGAGACAAGGGTGTTAATTGAGCTCAGTATTATTTAATTTGTTCATATATAATATCCTAGATAGGATCATGAAAAACAACAGGCAATGTTCAATTAATGGAAAGAAGGAAGTACCAGGATTGCTTTTCGCTGATGATCTCATAACAGGAGCAATAACCGTGATAGGATTACAACATGCCTTGGTGAAATTGCTAGATTTTGTGCAGAATAGGGTCTAAAGACAAACAGTAAAAAAACAAAGATAGTAGTATTTATAAAAGGATCAAAATTAAGGAAAGAATAGAAATGGTTCATAAACAGACACCAAATACAAGCGGTGAATTATTTGGGGGGAGATTTACGAGTAATGGTAGATAGGAGATAGTCTAAATATGTAAAGCCAAAGGTATGAATGCTGTGAGAATAGGCTTGTATAAGTTCTCACATTGGCAAAGAAATCGCTAGAAAGACTACATGAGGCCTTGGTTGAGTCAAAGATGTTGATGTGGTACACAGAATGTCTTGTAGAGAAGTTCTGGAGTTACCTAAAAGTTCGCCGAGGGGGTTAAATTGGGCAGAACTCGGAAGGGTAGGGAGGAAAGGATAATAGTGGGGAGAATTTTGAAATATTGGCATAGATGTCTAAAATGAAATAATAACAACGTAATAAAAGAATGTCTTATGTACCAAAGAGATGTACTGGGAAGAGAGAGCTAGTTTGGGGAAGCGGGGAAACTGTTAGAAGAAATTGGGATGGGAGATGTGTGGCGACTGGGTGAAAGTAACATCAGAGGGTTTTGGGAAGAAGTGAGACAGGGGGTTGAAGATTTTTTTTTTTATTGGTTTATTTATGGACGCTCTTTAACATCTCAGGTCATCAGCGTCCCATTCAACTCAGGGCGTGAAACGGCCGACAAATTTTGCTCAGAGGCCTCTCTTTCAGGCTTGAGGTTCTTTTTCGTGCCGTAAATGTACGACACGGGACCCACGGCTTTACTTCCCTTCCGAAGGAAGCCATACTTAGGATTTCTACACCCGAAAAAATCCATCGCTCCTGGCCGGGTTCGAACCCGCGTTTTGGGCGTGGGGTTGAAGATATAGAGAAGCAAGATATTTAGGTTAGCTTTGAGAGTAAAAGTTCTTCACACTTATATAAAATAGTTAAAAGAAATTGGGGAAAAGAGAGGTATATAGATAATTGTCATCAATTCGGAAGAATAGTTGCATGGATGCATACAGAGATATTTTTCTAAACGGAATTAAAAAAAAAAAATTAAATTAAAATAGAATGTATTATGTATGCGAAACAGTGAGTTCTGTTTTTTAATAGAATGTGAAATATTAAAAAGTTAAAGGGATAGTATCTGGGATGAAAAATGAGATAAACTATAAAACGTCAAAACAAGATTGGGGAATTCTTAGTAAAAGTAATGGATAAGTAGAGAATAAGTATAAGGAAGGAGCTTGAGGGCACACACAGTTGTGAAAATGATGGTTTTTATTGTAGGAGTTACTTATCACATAACCAGGTGATTAAGGTATGGGAGAATTTTAATTTTAATATTGCTAAATGCTTAGATATTTTGTTTGTTATATAAATTTAATTGTAATGCTGTTTGCTGAAATAAAATTTATTCATTCGTTCATATTTGTTTCCACAAAGAACGAAAAAAAAAAAAAAACTACCACAAACACTATACCTCTAGGAATATGTAAATACGTTTCTAAAACATTTCTAGTTTCTTCGTTTTTAAAATAAGATATTAACGCAGAAACATAAAGTTTATTTTCATGTAAATTTAGTACAAATACTTCATTACAAATACAAATGAATTAAAGATATTAAATGCTTTCTTTTTACACTAACGGCAACATACGTACATTCAGCACAGAAATCCGGTGAACGAAAGTGAAACACGCAACTATCCCTGGTATCGCACGCAATAGGATAAGGGAATACCAGTTAAGTGAGACAACATAGCACAGATAGCTGAAATCGAGGCCATTGTGATATGTTTGCGACTCGTGCAACACAAATAAAATACAGTAACGAGCAGGCATTCTCATCAAACATAAATAAAGAGTTTTATGGGGAAAAAAAAACATTAGACTAACGCCAATAATGAACAAACATACTGGAACTTCTGCAGATAAAGCGTTTCTGATTAAATTTTTCTAGAATATCTAGAGAATATTGATCTTCATGCATATTGTCACGGAGAAACGATCTGATTTCATATACCTTTAAAACGCAACAATAAAAATATATCCTCAGGTATGAAGATGATGACAATGATCAAGGTATTTTGCGTAATCTAAAGCATCAAATACCATACGGGATTTTGAGGTTATGACAACAACACGAAAAAATAATTGTGAGGATGAATTAAATATAAATTGGATCTTTATAAAATGTATTGAAACCAAATACATATAATTTTTCTAATAAACATATTTTTCCAGGATAGGAAGCTTCGTTATGCCATTATCGAAGAGGGTCAAATGCGCACGGTTGTTTGCTCACCTTCGCCGCTGTCAAATCGAGGATCTGTCAATGTTATATATATTTTTTAAAAAAATTAAAACATAGGACAATTGCAAGGCTATAAGCTTGGACTATAGGGAAAGTGTTCCAATGTTGTCCAGTGGATTATCTGGAGTTTATCCCTTGTCAAAGCAGCTGTGTGCTGCCGGGCGTTATTTTGGAGTAGAACTTTTCGAATCGGTCGTTGACACCTTTTTTCACGATAAGCACAATTTTCCTTAACCAGACACTGGCAATAATAACCTGTATTGATTGTTCGACGTTCCTAAAGAAATTCGATAAGCAAAATGACTTAGGAGCTCCAGAAAACTGTCAGAGAAACTTCCCAGCTGACAATTGAGAATTTGCTTTGAGCTTTTCTCCACTATAGGATCTTTGTTTCGGCTCAGTAGTATAATGTTGTATCCATTTTCAGAGTAACACATAACATAATTTGAAATAAGCCCTTAAGGTTTTAAAATTAATACGTTACCTAATCGTCCTAGGCGAACTAGTTGTGGGGAGGGGGGCTCTTAATTCTATCACTTCCCACACTAGACAGCTCGCTTAACTAACGCCAAGCAAAACTATTGGTGTCTCTACATTGTCGTCGTATTGTTGCTTCATAATAAAAAAAAACTGCGTTAACATAACAAAACTGAATTCACACAAACAGAAAATGATGAGCACTAATCATCTTTGACTTTTACAGTTACAACAGTTGCACAAATACTTCTGCGTACGTTGAACCACTGATTGAGCAACGTATGCGAAAGTGTCCTCAGCGATTGCAGCACATGCCGTTTCAATTTCTTCCCGAAGTGCTGCCAGCAGTGTAGCTGCTGGTTTTCTACGGTTACGGTATACAACATCCTTAAGAGTTTCCCATAGGTAGAAGTTCAACGGAGTTAGATCCGGAGAACGCGGTGGAAACTCAATCGGACCTCTTTGTCCTATCCAGTGCCTTGGAAGATTGTCATCAAGGTCGCACGTACTTCTCGGTGGTAATGTGGTGGTGCAGCATTCTGTTGGAAGTAAAGTTCCCCATTTCCATAGACTGTATGAATGGCGGGTAAGATGGATGTGCGTGTCATGTTCAGGTGCACTGAGCCAGTTACTGTTCCTTCAAAAAAGAATGATCCAAGTAGAAGACCCCTAGATGACAACCCACCCCAAACATTAATTCCAGGTAAATTACCAGCCTTTTCCAAAATAACAGGTGGATTGTTTACACACCAGTAGACAAAGTTATGCCGGTTAACAGTTCCGTTCAACTTAAATTGTGCCTCATCGGACCAATCAACTTTCCCTACGAAGGCCTCATCCTCTTGCACCATGTTCCGAAACCACTCACAGTACTGCATTCTTCGATCAGGGTCATCTTCATTTAATGCATGCAAAAGTCTTGGGGTGCAAACTTTCAACTTTGCTGTTTTAATAATACGAATTACGTTGGTTCTGCTAATCCCAGTCTCACGTGCACATTGCTTTGTAGATTTCTGCCTAAAACGTTCTATAACCATAGCCGAGGACACGAGGCTTGTTGCTGTGCGAGGTCTCCCAGATCCGCCCTTGTGAACATCGCATACGGTACCATGAGTCTCAAATTTGTCTCGAATACGTGCAATTGTTACTCGTGTGTCGGTTCTGTTCTGTACATACATCTCCATTACCTTTGAACTTCAACAACATTCTCGGTTTTCCAATATCACTTCAAAATTGCTTTTCGCTGTTCAAACGATAATCTTGGCTCCATTTTGTTGTAGCAACGCTAGAATAACGTAATGTGAATCACGTTTGTTTACAGAACATCATACGATAATCTTGCTTCACTTGTTCATTGTTGATTTACCTGTCACGTACCAACGCTATCACAATGTATGTGAGTCACATTTGTTTACAGAACATCATACTACACATTACTGTTGTTTTTCGGTCCAACTTTAAAATATATTAAATAGATATTTACTGTGAAAGTGTGTATATATATTTTGGCATTCTGTATTCAGTATAGCAGTAGCAGTAATAAAGTTGTGCACCCTTCTTTGTGCCGATTTGAATCGCCGATAATCCCTCATGTTTCAAGACTGATGGCTGAATTCGCTCTCCAAGGACTCTGATCCCTTCGGAACAGCTGCTTCTGCATCTGATGCCAAGGCAGAAACCTTTCCAATGAACAAAGTCCACCACCGCACGCCCCTAATCACATGCTTAACCGGAATTATGGCATGTTTAAACTGTGTTTAAAGCCAGCTTTCACATGCTGAAACATCGACAGGCAATGGATACTGATGATACATGAGATGAAATTATAAGTTAGGAAAGGACTTTTATTTAGGAAGTAAATGCTCGAGGTTTTAGCTTGGGGTACTTCCTCGGCATTTATAGATAAAACCTGCAGAAAATCTGGAGAAAACTTCACCTCAGTCAGTAAGGCATCCTGCAGAAGTAGAACCCCCAGATGTCCTATTCACGATCCGAATTATGGAATGAAATTTGCTTACTGTTAGTAGTCTTATTACTATAATCCGGCCATGTTATTTTCCAAACACCCGATCAGCTGTTTGTAAAGGAATATGATTGCTAATTTATTTCAATAAAAAACAACTTATATCTTATTCGTCCAGTCTTAATATGTACTTGAATAATGAATGATGTGTCGACTTAAAATACAGCGCTTTGCAACAAACATAATCGTCTTGGAAGAACTTGCAAATGCACTCTATAACTGTATAAAGTTAAAGATGGCCTATTGTGTTCCTTAACGGCAAAGGCCTCCTAACATGTAGGGAAAGCTCGCTTTTTCCTAATGTGGTGAGTTATTCCACGCTAGTTGTTCGTATGCTGTTTAACACACTCTTTGGTTACTCCATTTCTCGCTGCACTAGTTGCTTCTCGAGAGATTTTCGTTTTTCTCTTCCTCTTGCTACTCTTGGCCAATCTGGATCTGCATGTTCCTTGAAGAGGTCTGTCCATCTTCTTCTGGGTCTGCCTTGTGTTCTTTTTCCTATCCGGGGGTCCCACATGGAGATCTTGTAGGTCCATCTATTGTCCTGCATTCTTGCGACGTGACCGCCCCATTGTCATTTACTTCTGGTAGTTATTTGTGCGATGTCTGTTGTCTGAGATAACTGGTTTAATGTATTTTGTCTTTAAAAGTTAATCCCAGGAACTTGCGTTGCATTTTTCTTTGGCATATTTGAATTTTGTTCTTTTGTCTTTCTGTCATTGACCATGTCTAGCACCCATATAGTAATACAGGGTATACACAGGTTTCGAACATCTGGAATCTGATTTTCTTAGTTATTGTTTGATCCAATAGGAAGATAATAAACTTTAAAACCGCAAGTTTCTTAGTAACGCTCCAAATTGTAAAATTTCAACGTTCATCAGTGCATGACTCGAAATGCGTTCGCGTGTCACGTAATAGCTACATATCTGGAAATGGAGCGCTCGGGTAAAGTTCAAGTGACAAAACATCACTTGACCTTTTCGCGGAAAGCAATGAGCTGAATAAAGAGTATTTAGCTGGAACAACTACTCCTGATGTATACTAATTATACTAATAAATATGTCATATAAAATATCATACTGATGGACACACTGTCTTTCTCATCCGGGAACTGTAGCAAAACATTATCTTCAATAAAACATAAATAGCCAAGAAATATTACAAAAATAATATAACTTATTTAGAATAAATAACAGAAACCTATTTACAATTAATTGGTTATCCGTATACAAAGTGAGGAAAAAATATGTATAACAAATTAAAATAAAAAGAGAGCTTGACACTAAGCATTTTGAAAGAATGTCTTAGAAGTTTCAATATGGTGCTATAAGTATCGATATGGATCAATGTGCTAGCTACGTTGCGATGTGACATGTATCCGTAGCCAGTCGTAAGCACGCTGCATCTCAATCTAACCACAAGCCACGTACAGGTCTTAGTGGAAGTAGTAAGGCGTTTTGAGAATGGCTGTCGGTAGGATTTTTACAGATAATCAGTGTTTGAATTTCAATTTATTAATTAATTATGCCACATGATTCACTGCAGCAATACTCTGTGTTTGATAGAGTATTACTATTAAGGTAAGCGATTGCATTTTCACCCCTATTGACTATACATAAACACATTTGTAGCTTTGGAGTTAATTTTTTTTTTTTTGAGTAGTGTTTAACGCCCATTTTCACTACTTAGGCTCCACAGGCGGTGGACACTGATGATACATGAGATGAAATGATAAATTGGGAAAAGATACACATATATTTTTTCAGGAAGGAAGCGTTCCAGGCCTAAGTTTAGGGTACCTCCCCGGCATTTGCCAGTTATGAGGACTGAGGAAAACCTTGAAAAAAAAAACCAGTAGGGAGGACGGTCCTGGTGGAATTCGAACCCCAGACCTTCCGCTCATGAATAAGCCCCTTAACGACCTCGGCCACACGTGGCGGTTTTTAAAATTATTGCTTGCAGCATCGCAAGGAAGCATCCGAGACAATATGTCCCTATTCTTGAGGTTCACAATTTTCAAACCCTTTTCCACTTAAGTTGTTTATAAATATTTTTTTCGCACCTGTATGAAGTGAAATGATTTAGAGTCCCTACTTACAAGTACTCCTTGCTGCTTATATAGTATAATAGTTTTTTTAAGGTTGTTTATTAATGTCGCATTGAGCGCATTTCATATCACGATATCTGTTGGCTTCTGGTCACTGAAACCTAAAGTGAACATGCATTATTCAGTTCACTTTCTACCGGGAAGGATTTTAGTGCATCATTGACTTTTCTTCTTTTATAGCTTGTTAGCGGTAAATGCTTTTGGGGCCAAACTCAACACGGCATTTGCCTTCGCAACTAAAGAATACTACGCACAATGAAAACAACAACTACAACAACAATAATCTTTGGTCGATATGAATGGACTTTTCGAATTCCCGTTATGGATTTCCTTTGCGCTCTATTAGACATATGACAATTATATTGCTATCACGATTTGCGTGAATCAAAAAGTAAAGTTTATCAGGCTGCTCTTGGACTGTCTATAGTTGCCATGATAATTATTATCGGTCAATCATATTATCATTACAATTACATTAATTTGTGGCTTTAATATGTTTAGCCTCATTGCCACTGTCACCTAACGCCTGTGATGTGGGTGGGAAAGGACAGCAAAAGCAAGGCAACGGGACGCTCTTATGGTTCAAGTAGTGGATGTTTGTTCCTTATAATGTTACTTAAAATATTTTTTTGTTTATTTGTTTCACTTACGGACGCTCTTTAACATCTCAGGTCATCAGCGTCCCATTCAATTCAGGGCGTGAAACGGCCGGTAAATTTTGCTCAGAGGTCTCTTCTTTCAGGCTTGGGGTTCATTTATGTGCCCAGGATTTACTTCCCTTCCGAAGCAAGACATAGCTAGGATTTTACGCCCAGCACATTGGCAAAATTCAACACGCTTTTGAAAATCATTTCCACTAAGGGCTTGGTATAGGCTACTGTGATATGGATGGTATTTGTGACGCTGAAGTTTTGGAAGAACACCTCCTTTGAGAGATTCCCGAACCATGTTCCAATTAACTGCAACTTGCGTGAGCAGCTAATACAGCGACTTCCGAATTTTCCCCAGTAGCACTTCTCATTCGATGGTGTTTTCTTGGTGCGACACCTCCCGTTTCGGAGAGTAAGTTCGCAAGTCGTTGAAAATTTCTAACAGATGACTGTCTCCTTTCAGTATATCGATCCCCGTATAAGTTGCCAGCTGTTCTGGCGTTTTTATGAGCTTCACCATAAATGAAAATCATATCGTTCCTCTCATTGATCGAACATCCATATTTGCAAACGAAGTGGAACTGACTGAGAATAATGGCCTTTGAGGTTTGAATTGACAATGACGAACACTCGTTTGTATACCGATGTCAACAAATGAGCATCTGCGTATAAACAAATGAGTTTCCTTCATAGCAACAACAAAACAAAAGAGAGGAAGTGAAAGTGAGTGAAAAACATGTGCTGTCTTATTTGTCAAATATCTCATCATCTATCATCCCTAGCTGACAAATGTAATAGAACTTTTATACTGAAAACTGAATGTTCTTTCCATTCTCGAAGGAAAAAAAAAAAAAACACACATACACACACACACACACACCTCCATTTGAAAAAATAAAATCAATTTGACCTTGAAATGAAGTTGAGAATGGCATTTCAAGGACGAGTTAAGGTCGCTATCTCTTGACCTCCTAAGAGCACTTCAAATTTTGTCTGAAGCATTTTTTGATTTTCTCTTTCGTTTCAGAGTAAAATGGCCGCGACACTATAAATTTCTCATCCTGTATATGAACATTTATAAAGTGAATAATTTATATAATAAATTTTAAAACATTATATCGTAATTTATAATAGGACATGTTACACTATATATGTATACGTTGTAACAAATGTATAAAATATAACATAGCTATCTAGTTTGTAGATAGCACATTCTTTACATTTTTGTTTTTGGCAGAAACTACATTCCGATCCTTTTCCAGATTCATTATACCCCTTCAACGTAAAGGTAAAATGGAATAAAAATCCAGAATCTTGGAATATTTTATGATCATTTTTAGGTAAGAAGTGTGCATTGCTTCTAAAATTGTCCCTTCCCTCCTACATTTTCTTTTTTACACTAAAAATACTCTTAGGAACACATATATTCTCTATTCTTTTGATGTGTCATTTCAGCTTTTCTATTTTCAGTTTTTGTCGGTCCTGGTGGTGTAATGGTTACCATACTTGCCTCCTATGCCCAAGATCGCGGGTTCGAACCCGGCCAGGACCGATGGATTTTTTTCGGGGCGTAAAAATCCTCAGTATTGCTTCCTTCGGAAGGGAAGTAAAGCCGTGGGTCCCGTGTCATACATTTACGGCACGAAAAAGAACCTCAAGCCTGAAAGAGAGGCCTCTGAGCAAAATTTGTCGGCCATTTCACGCCCAGAGTTGAATGGGATGCTGATGACCTGAGATGTTAAAGAGCGTCCATAAATAAATCAATAAAAAAAACATCTTTTCAGTTTCAGGCGTTTATTAGTCGTAAATTATTCAATTTTGGTTCATTTACTATTTTCTCCTATGTTCCTGTATACTTAATTTTTCCCCAAAGCTCAAGGCATGTTTTTATAAATCAATACAAGTATTGCAATTTCTTGTAGAGTTTCAGATACACCTACACAAATGGACAGATATCTTTTCACGTGATATACAAAAGACACCACTAATATAGCTTTCTAAGCACAGACACGTTAATTTTTATTGCATTATAAAGTATTTAATAAATGTTTTTGTCTGCTTACAGAGGAGCGGCAGAAAGTTATCCAAGAAAAAGTACAGAGGGAAAAAGAGGAAGAACAAATTAGGATTTTGGACGAGCACAGAAAGAAATGTGAAGCTACCAATAGCGCAGGTGACACAATTATAGGTAGGCTCATGCAAATGCCTTTTAATTCCCTTGTTCATTATAAAACAGTACAAAAAGTTTGTGTAAGAATTGTTGAAATATTAATGTACATGGTATTACGCTTTTTTATGCTAATATTGATCAAAATAGGATGGAGTCTTTAATTGTATATACAGTGTTTCCCTTAATTGTGCTGCAAGCCTATGGAAGCATAAGAATCGGGGGGGGGGGGGGAGAAAAGAATGAAAGAAACAAAAACATAAGAGAAAAGAACAACACACACACTCTCTTTATGATTAATGAAGAAAATACAACTAACATTAGTATTATTCCAAAAGATAATGTTTTTTTTTAATTGGTTTATTTATGGACGCTCTTTAACATCTCAGGTCATCAGCGTTCCATTCAATTCAGGGCGTGAAACTGCCGACAAATTTTGCTCAGAGGCCTCTTCTTTCAGGCTTGAGGTTCTTTATCGTGCCGCAAATGTACGACACGGGACCCACGGCTTTACTTCCATTCCGAAGGAAGCCATACTTAGAATTTGTATACGCCCGAAAAAATCCATCGATCCTGGCCGGGTTTGAACCCGCGATTTTGGGTTTAGGAGGCAAGTATGGTTACCACTACACCACCAGGACCGACGAAAAGATAGCGTGATTTGAATAAATAAATTTCGATGTATACAAAATGCATGTAAAACTTATTACTCTCAGGTAGAGGAACAAAATATGTTATATGAACTTGGAAACGCTTTCTTCTCTTCTTCTACAACTCCTTTAGGGTCATTCAAATTTAAGCAGGATTTAGGTTCCTCGGGTCAGGAAAGAGTGGCGAGAGGGGTAGTTAGGTGAGGATGTGTGGAGGTAGCGATTCACCTGTATTTTGTCATTGGTTGTCCCATTCCATCGCCAGCAGCGCTATGCCCGGGCAAGAAGTTGCACCGTCCGTTGCGCAGTGGATCAACATCCGTTTTCTAACCAAAGAAGGTGTCAAACAGTCCGAGATTTTGTCCAAACTTCGGGAACAGTTTGAAGAAGCTATGCTTTCACGAACCCAAGTGTTCGACTGACACAAGAAGTTCTTCAGTGGTCGTGATGTAGTGGAAAATGAAAGTCACGCATGTCGTCCAGGGACAAGCTTCACTTAGGACAACTTTCAGGTCGTTTGTGACCTTGAGAATAGTGATTAACGTCTAAGTGTGTTCGATATTGTTTCAGAGGTGGGCATAAGTTGTGGAAGGCACACATAACTTTTTCTGAAGAACTGGGGTTTTGTAAGAGTCGGCGAGGTGGGTTCCAAATCTTTTTAATAATTAATAGAAAAATGTTCGAAAGGACATGTCAGAGGTTACTGGATCGGTTTGAAAAAGAAGGTGAGGACATTTTGACTCCAATTGTGACCTGTGATGAAACGTGGATAAATCACTACACCCCAGAAAACTAGAAAACGAGTATGGAAGGGAAGAGTGCTCAGGTTAAGGCCAA
This sequence comes from Metallyticus violacea, assembly GCA_030762175.1. Lineage (NCBI taxonomy): Eukaryota > Metazoa > Arthropoda > Insecta > Mantodea > Metallyticidae > Metallyticus > Metallyticus violacea. The sequence continues at coordinate 22,501,839 of CM060841.1, forward strand.
AACTCGCTTCTCAGCCGGAAAAGATCTTACGGCCTTATTTTGGGACTTCAAAGGAGCATTGCTAATTGGTTTCCTTCATGAACGAAGGAATGTGAATGCGGTGTATCACTGCAAACTGTTGGACATCGAGAGAGCCGCCTATTCGCAACAAAAGACGCCGGAAATCCATTCGTGATGTGCTGCTTACGCATTACAACGGGAAGCCACATGCACCGCGACCAATTAGGGAAAATTTAATGAATACCTCCCTAGAACACCCTCCGTACAACCCGGATTTATTCCCTTGAGATTATCACATGTTCGGACCACTGAAGAAGCCATTGAGAGCGAAAAGATTCAGCGACGAGGCAGAGGTCGAGAACTTTGTGCATAATTGACCGTTGACGCGTCCTTTCTTTGATGAGGGAAGAAAGAAACTATCAATCCGGTGGAGATAATGCATTTCTGTTGAACGAAATTATATAGAAAAGTAATATAATATGGTTTGTAATTGTTTTGTAATTGTAATAATATATACAGAGAGCGTCAAATATATATATATATATATATATATATATATATATATATATATATATATATACACATCAAGCAAAGAAAAAACTGCGTTAACATAACAAAACTGAATTCGCACAAACAGAAAATGATGAGCACTAATCATCTTAGACTTTTACAGTTACAACAGTTGCTCAAAATGCCCACCATCGGCGTCGATACACTTCTGAGTACGTTGAATTCTGATTGAATAACGTTTGCGAAAGTGTCCTCAGCGACTGCAGCACATGCCATTTCAATTTTTTCCAGAAGTGCTGACAGTGTAGCTGGTTTTCTACGGTATACAACATCCTTAAGAGTTATCTGCGGTGGAAACTTCTTCGTCCCATTGCCTTTGAACTTCAACAACATTCTCGGTTTTCCAATACCACTTCAAAATTGCTTTCCGCTGTTCAAACGATAATATTGGCTCCATTATGTTGTAGCAACGCTAGCATAACGTAATGTGAGTGACATCTGTTTACAGAACATCATACGATAATCTCTTCATTTGTTCATTGTTGATTTACCTGAATGAATAGTGTTTAACGCCCGTTTTTGCTACAGAGGCACCACAGGCGATGGACACTGATGATACATGAGAAGAAATGATATATTGGGAAAGGATTTGTTTTTTTTAAGGAAGGAAACGTTTCAGGCTTAAGTTTAGGGTACCTCCCCGGCATTTGCCATTTATGAGGACTGAGGAAAATCTGGAAAAAACCTCAGTCAGGGCGGATGGTCCTGGCGGCCTCCCGCTCACGAGTCCGCGCCTTAACGACCTCGCCCACCCGTGGTGGTTTGATTTACCTGTCACGTAGCAACGCTATCATAATGTATGTGAGTCACATCTATTTACAGAACATCTTACTACACATTACTGTGTTTTTTGGTCCAACTTTGAAATATAATAAATGGATATTTAGTGTAACAAGTATGTATATACATTTTTTTGGTACCCTCGGTATTTGAAACAGCTTCGTATGACTAGCTAATTATTCTGTTTATGTGTGAAATGTATTATGGCTATAGTGTAACAACAACGCATCACCAAACAGTCAAATTACAAGTAGGTGCTCTTGTTTAGCTCTGATTTAAATATAAAATGGGGTGGGAGGAATAACAAATCTTTTTGTTAATTTGGTTTATATGCGGACGGTCTTTAAGATCTCAGGTCATCAACGTCTCATTCAATTCAGAGCATGTAATGGCCAATAAATTGTGCTCAGAGACCTCTTCTCTCAGGTTTGGGGTTCTTTTATATGCAGGGAATCTGCGACATGGAACCCACGGTTTTCTTCTCTTCCGAAGGAAGCGTTACTTAGGATTTTTAAGCCCGAAAAAACCCATCGACCCTGGCAGGGATTCAATCCGCGATCTTGGGCTTAGGAGGCTAGTATAGTTACCATTACACCACCAGGATCGACGCCTAACAACTCGTAGTTCTTAGGTTCATCGCCAGTGTTTTTACTCCCATGTTCCAACGATACTGTAAGACGTAAGCTATCTGATCATACGAACCATTAAATTGCTTTACTGGCACCGAGTACTTACGAATGTAGTGTTACATGTTGAGTGTTCATCATGGGTTTGGTTTAAGGTACAGAACAGTGGATTATTGTTCATATACGGAATTGGCAGATGTTCATTTAATATATGAGAAAGCAGACGATAAGGTCGCATTTACTAGGTCCTAGTGGCCTAGTGGTAACCATAATTGTCTCGAATACCCAAGGTCGTCCGTTCAATCTCGATCAGATTTGATCCTTCGGAAAGGAAGTAATGCCGTGTGTTCCGTGCCGTAAACCTCAAGCCTGAAAGAAGAAGCTTCTGAACAAAATTTATCGACCGTTTCAAGACCTGAATTGAATGGGACGCTAATGACTGAGATATTATAAATAAACCAAATCAAGAATTAATTTTGATGGCACACTCATAGATGGAGTTGATTTTTTTTTTGCATTTCTTTTATTTCAAAAGAAAATGTGTGCTTAACATTTCCCAGAGTTTACTAATAAGTCTCTAACATTTATTGAGTCCCCAAGGTTAACTTTAATGATTTAGCACCGCCACCACTTTAATTTAATTTTAAATGGAACGTTTCTCTTTACTGTTTTCATGTCTGTAGGAATAAATGGCGATGTATTCTGCGAGCCTGTATGGGACGACTTGATGTGCTGGCCAAGTACTCTCTCTGGCACCTTACTTCATCTTCCTTGTCCTGAATACATAATTGGCTTTGATCCAAAAGTAAGTGTACAGTACGCAAATGGAAGCCATGTCAGTATACATCCCTAGTACTAAGAGAGATATGCAATATTGACGCTTTGAACGTTTGGATGAGTAATGTTTTTCAAAACTATTTAAATACTTTTTATTCTTACATTGATTACTGTCAACGATGAAGAAAGTATTATTTAACAGCTAGTTAGAAATAATTCATGAGCTTTTAACACTGAACCAGAAATATTTGAGGAGAAAACGATATGGCTATTATTGTTATCTGATTTGTGAATGAGTTTAATGATTAACGTTAGCAATGAATTGTGGGCGTATTTAGTAAAAGAAAGCTAAACACAAAAATACATAAAGAAGCAGAATCTTTCATTCAGCTAACGTACGAGGGTAGGTGCATAAGTTTCCGGCCTAACCATTTTCTAGATATGATAAAGACAAAAACTATATTTCACTATTCAATGTAGTTATCTTTATTGCAATACACTTCTCATATCTTTAAATTAACATTTCAATCCCCCCCCCCTCAAATAGTCAGAAGTCTTGTCTGCAAAATGGGCATAAACAGCATCCATCACTTCTTCGTCACACTTGAATATCATTCCTTGAAGGCCCTTCTTGAGTTTTGAGAAGAGGAAATAGCTACTAGGAGCTAGATCTGGGTTATAGGGTGGATGGTCGATCTCCTTGAAGTCATATTTCTTCACAGCTTCCTTTGCAACAAGAACTGCGTTGTCGTGAAGAAGAAACCTCTCAGCTTTCCTCGCCTTTTCTCTTTGATGTAAACACGTAGTCTGTGCAGTAGGCCGGCATAGTACTCCCCATTTACTGTGGTGTTCCTCTCCTTGAAGTCAATGAAGAATATTCCTTCACAGTCCCAAAAGATTGTGGTCATGATCTTCTTGGTTGACTGAGTTACCTTGGCCTTTAGAGGCGATGCTTCGCCAGGTTTACGCCACTCCATTGATTCCCTTTTGGACATGGGATCATAGTAGATGACCACAGTTTCATTTCCTGTAACAATGGTTTGCAGAAATTCTCTCTCGTTTACCATGGCAGAGCTCAAAAAATTCCTTACAACTGATGACTTTTTGCTGCTTTTGGACTAAGGAAAGAAGTCTAGGCACCCATCTCGCACTAACCTTATTCATGTTTAAATGTTTATAAATAATTCGAAGAACTGTTGTTTTAGAAAGGTCCAACCTTGCTGCTATTTCTGTAACTTTGAGCCGGTCTTCCATAATTTCTCCTTCCACAAGAGCGATGTTTTCAGGAGTGAGCATTTCCAAGGGCCTACCTGCACGCTCTTCGTCCTCAATGCTCTCGACCAATTCGAAAAAGTTTGGCCCATTCTTTTACGGTAGAATATGACGGGGATGCTTCCCCATATACACCGCTCAATCGCGGTTTAATTTCATTTGGAGTAAGTTCTTCTTTTGTGAAGAACGTAATAACAGCTCGATACTCCGTTTTGAACATATTGCAATCTTCTACACACAGTCGTCTTTATACAACTATATCTGAACAACTGAAGGGGTGCGAAAGTTACAACTGCAATTATTTACTTAACAGATAAAGTATGACACCAGATAAGGGTTTTGTGAAGGTGATAATCCTTTTCGGCGAGACCGGAAACTTATGGACCTAATGAAATAAGCATGTTTTAAACAAGAATTCTAATGGAAAAATATTTATAAAAAACTATATGAAACTAAAAAAGCACAATTTAATAACTGTGTCCACAATTTTCGGATATTTTTTCTCCTGAAAGTAACATTTTGAGTATGTCAACAGAAATATTAAATAACACAATCTTCTGAGAAAGAAAATCACTACATCGCCGGAAATGTATTAAACAAAGACAAAATTTAATAGTGCTGATTTCTGTGTTGTATTCAGGAAAACGCAACAAAACTGTGTCAAGAAAATGGGACATGGTTCTCAATTCCAGAGAACCCGAATGGCACCTGGACAAATTTTTCCCAGTGCTACCATTCTAAAGTGCACCGGGTTTCTGTAGTCGTACCAATGGAGGACTCCGAGCTTATGTTGGTAAGTCATCACAATAATTATTTGAATTTAATAACTATAATCCTGTTCTATAAAACTTTAAGAATGACGAGACATGATTAAAACACAACCACCAACTCTCTACCATATAATGTGGAAAATGATTGTTAAACATTTGTACAACTTTTGGAGGTACTTTTCCCATAAGTACACGTGATGCTACATATACTTAGGTACAGAAATGCACAAAATCCCTCCACGGTATAACGCGGAGAATGATTCATAAAGAGTTGTAAAAACTTTGGAGCTAATTTGTCCATACTTAAATAAGAAAGAAATGCCTGATTTATGACTATAATCGATTAGGTCTTTGATTATTTTTGATTTTTATCCTATTTATTGATGTTTTCAATCAGATTGCTCTACCTGCCGATGTCGGATACTTTGTGTTCCTAAGAAACATTTCAAGAATTAAGGACACTAAAAAACGGGGAAAATGGGCTAGTCTTAATTTGAAAAAGTCTCTGAAATTATATTGCACACTAAAAACATTTTTGGAGAAGAGAAGGACACATTAAAACATGTGATAAAGCAGGAAGGGAAGGATTGGCATGGTTTAGAACACGAGTAATATATTTAAGTGGGACAAGAAATGGATATATTTAATTTACTCTTTGTAAATTTCCAATGTGTGAAGAACCAGATAGTACTTGGCATTGTACTCGTATATTAGAATGTAAGCAAATCAAGTTTTGGAGGGAACGGTCCCTATTATGAAAAATGGGAACATTTACCAAATGAAATAAGGGGCAGAAGAATTTTAAATCTCAAATAAGACGAAAGTATAAAGAAACATTGTCAAAGAAAAATGGCTATGAAAGATGCGTAAGACAAATGAAAATAACAATGGCACTATTTAGGAATGAATAAATATCTCTATTGCCTATTCAACCTGGTGTTAATTGTAATCGGGTACAAAAGAAACTGCAACTCCATAAATGGAGGGTGATTAAGTAGGAAATTTAAATGTTTTAATAGTAATAAGTTTACAGTATTGAAAATATGGAAATGCAAATTGCTAACTTTGATTTTAACATGTTTACTTGCGTGTGAAAACTGCATGAAATTGGTTCTATTTATATGTTAAAACATACTTGCATGTAAATTGGAAACTAGAAGAAATAAATTCATTCATTCAAGAAAATCATTTACTTTGGCGACTAGTTTGCTTTATACGTTCGACCTGCACGACGAACGGCAAGAGTTTTCGTATGGTAGGTAATCACATGTAAAGCGGGTATTTTACAAAGAATTCTCTTTTAGTATTAAAACATGAAAGGTGATATAAATAAAAAAAGCATTGGAAACTATGTTCAACCTACATTTCTTCCTGATCACTTTTTTGACAACATATCTTTTCGAGATAGAAAACACCCAATTAGTAACAGTAACGGAGGAAAAAATACGCACCCAAGATCTATCCCGGCAGTCAATTTAATAAGCATGTAGAAAGAGTTATTATTATTATTATTTTTTTTTATTTTTTGGTTAAATTTTTATTGACTTTCGAGAATTGTTTTAAATATTCTTGTGATCTGCCGGAGCTTTTGAGAGATTTTTTTTATTTGGTTTATTTACGGAGGCTCTTTAGCTCTCAGGTCATCAGCATCTCATTCTAATAAGGGCGTGAAACGGCCGAAAAATTTTGCTCAGAGGTCCCCGTTTTTTTCAGACTTGAGGTTCTTTATCGTGCCGTAAATGTACGACACGAGACCACGGCTTTACTTCCCTTCCGAAGGAAGCCATACTTAAGATTTTTACGCTCGAAAAAATCCATCAGCCCTGACGGATTTAAGCCCGCGATCTTGGGTTTAGGAGGAAAGTATGGTTACCATTACACCACCAGGACGACCTCCTTTTGACAGAAGAAGCATATAAACTGATGTCATTTTTAGTGCATGAATTATAAAAAACCAATTGGCCCCCAGGAAAACGACGAGTTATCACTGACCAGGCATTTTCACCATTTTCATAATTGCAAATAATTTATTTTCTATTCCATCACGTAAACTGTATTGTCATGTTTTAGAGGCTACCAGTGTTGAAATCACATCAAGTACTTTTATATCTGAACTTTAGAAGTTTCTCTAATCCCTATGTCGGTCCTGGTAATGTAGCGGTAATCATACTTGCCTTCTAAACCCAAGATCGCGAGTTCGATCCCTACCCGCACCGATGGCTTTTTTCGGGCGTAAAAATCCTAAGTATGGTTTCTTTCGGAAGGAGAGTAAAGCCTTGGGTCGCATGTCGTAGATTTACCGCAAGTAAAACAACCTCAAGTTACCCTCTATTGCAATGCACTTCTCACATCTTTGAATTAACATTTCAGTTCTCCCCCTCCCTAAAATAGTCAGAAGTCTTGTCTGCAAAATTTCCTTTCTCGAAAGTACTTCTAGAGTTTTGCGAAGAGGAAATAGTCACTAAGAGCTAGATCTGGTCTGTAGAGTGAATGGTCGATCTCCTTGAAGCCACATTTTTTCACAGCTTATTTTGCAACAAGACCTGTGTGCACAGGCGGGTTGTCTTGAAGAAGACGCACTTCGCCATTCAGATATCTTTGCCTTTTCTCTTTGATGGGTATAGTCATTACAATAGGCCAGTATTGTACTCCTCATTTACTGTGGTGTTCCTCACCTTGAAGTCATTGAAGAGTATTCCTTCATAGTCCCATAAGATTGTGGCCATAATCTTCTTGGTTGCCTGAGTGACCTTGGCCTTTAGAGGCGGTGCTTCGCCAGGTTTAAGCCACTACATTGATTCTCTTTTGGAAAAGGTATCATAGTAGAGGACCATAGTTTCATCTTTTGTAACAATGTTTTATATAACTTATATCTCGTTGCCACGGTTGAGCTCCAAAAATGCCTGACAATAGATGACTCGTTTCTGTTTTTGGACTGAGGTACCCATATTGTATCAACCTTATTCATAGTTAAATGTTGATGAATAATTCGAAGGACTGTTGTTTTAGAAAGGCCCAACCTTGCTGCTATTTCTGTAACTTTGAGCCGCCAGTCTTTCACAATTTCTCCTTCCACAAGAACGATGTTTTCAGGAGTGAGCACTTCCAAGGGCCGACATGAACGATCTTCTTCATCAATGCTTTCTCGACCCATTTGAAAAAGCTTGACCCATTCTTTTACGGTAAAATATGAGGGAGGTGCCTCCCCATATACACCGTCCAATCGCTGTTTAATTTCATTTGGAGTAAGTGCTTCTTTTGTGAAGAATTTAATAACAGCTCGAAACCTTATTTTTAATATTTCAGAATCTTCTACACATAGTCTATGGAACTGTATCTGAACAACTGAACACAGCGGACCGGAAGTTACAGCTGGAATTATTTACTTAACAGATAAGGAGTTTGTGAAGGCGAAGCCGAAACTTATGAACCTACCCTCGTACATTGCGACCTGGAGCATTTCGTCAGACATTTCCGTGATGCAAGATGGTCGCAAATAACAGAGAATTCATATCCAGCTGCATATACTCTGGATTGATAAATTGTAAACACAACCCCCCCCCCCCAAAAAAAAACTTGGCTAAAACTTTCCACCTTTTTTCCATTATTAATTTACCTAATGTGTTCTTATCCTTGAAAATAATGAGATTTTAGATTCCCCCCCAAATAGGTCGTATACTGTATGCATTAAAATAATTCCAACAATTATTAGAAATCGTATTTGTGGCTCAAAGCTATATTTTTTTCCGCAAATGGAACAATATTGACTTCAAGGAAATAAAATTATATGGGATTAGAATATCAATACGATTTGTTTATATAGTTGTAGATCAAGTAGTTTACAAGATGTCGTCATATTTAGGCTTTGGAATTTCAAACTTATTTTAGAGAATTCCCAGATCATTAGGCAAAATGCAACACATTCCTCTGATTGTTAGGAAAAAAAGAGTAAAAGTCTACAATTTAAATTATTAATTGTATGTTTTTTAGCAGTAATGTGTGTTTAATAATGTTGTTTACATAACATCATTCGCATGTGCCTTTCCTTATATATGCTTTTCATATACACATGCACGCAATAGAAAAAGAATTTCCACTTCAAATAAAATACATTAATAGCTATTATCTATCACTTAAGCACATACACAAGTGCGCCAACCCAGATTCAAAGAATCCGTCTATGCCAACAAAAAGAGCTTCTAGTTCCACGCAGTTTATCCTGGATATGTCTTAGTGTACACATTACAAGAAAGCACGGCCTTCTTCTTACACTCTCCACACACTATGATCATATCCACTTTTTCAGTATTAGTAAACAATACCGCATTCTATAGTATATCCAACATGTTTTACTTATACGACATATCGCGACTTATTGACAGGACATCTCACTATACAAGGGATGTTATAAAAGTTCTCGGACTGACTCAGAGATTTAGTGAAACTGGTAAAATTACTATGATAGTTGTTAAGTATCGTCCTTTAAATGGCGAACTGTAACATTTCAGATATGCAAGTGTAGTCACTTGTTTGTGACGATCGTGTAAACAAACTAGTGTTAACATTTTCTTCAAAATGGATAAAATTGAAATACGAGATATGATAAAGTACTTCGTTTTGAAGGTTTTCACTCCTACAGAACTGCAAAAGGATCCTTCCCTATCTTTTTCGACGGTTAAAAAGTGGGCTGCTGAATCTAATCGTGGTCGTACATCCATTAAAATGTATGAGCGCTCAGGGCGTCCTAAAACTACCACGACAAAAATTGACAATGCTGTACTCAATGATCGCCGACTGAAGGTACACGAGTTCGCTGACATTCCAAAGACTTCGATAGTTTACATTTTACACGACGTTTTGGGTATGAGAAAAATTTCCTCTCGATGAGTGTCGCGTTTGTTAACAATGGACCAAAACACATCGAATGGACTTTCGCAAGAGTGTTTAGAATTTTTGAACGCAATTCCAGTAAGTTTTACCGAAGTATCACAACAGCAGATGAAAATGTATTCATTACTACAAGCCAGAGATCGAGTAGTCCGAACATTGGGTGGCAACAGGTGAAAGTGCACCAAAGAAAGCAAAATCGGTTCCACCTACAGGAAATGTCATGACTACTTTGCTGGGATTTCATGACGTGGTGCTCGTAGACTAGCGCAGAACCATCACCGAGGAGTAAAACGCTTCACTACTGAACCGACTGAAGGATGCTATTCGTGCTAAATGCCCACACCTTACGAAAAAGCTTTCATCACGATAATGCACCTTCAAACCCATCTGGAACTGTTGCTGCAAAGCTGCTTCCAAATGCTTCTACAACCGCCATATTCGCCGGAATGGACTCCCAACGGTTACTTTTTGTTCCTGAACATGAACAAATGGCTGGATGGAACGAAGATTCACATCAAATGATCAGGTTGAAGCTGAGACAGACACTTACTTTTCACAGTGGGACAAATCTTATTTTACTCAGGATATTAAAATAATTGTAAAGTCTTTGGACTACATGTATTGATTTATAAGGTGACTGTGTTGAAAAAAAGTACACATTTCTCTTTAATCTTGTGTTATCTTGGTCAGGCGGTGAACTTTTAGAACACCCCTCGTACTCTAAGTAAAGTAAACACCATGTAAACACAAGTTGTACACCTGCGGTCGCCATAGTCCGGAAAGTACGGTACATTTCTAGTCTAATACCTAAGTAGTTAAATAGGGCAGAACTCTCTTTCTTTAATATGACTAGGGCTCAGAAATTTCAGGCCCATCCATACATAAATAGAAAATGCCTTGAGTTTTTTAGTCTTATTTTTAAAATAAAGACTCCTATATTAATATATACTTTTATTATCTGAATTTTTATTACAGATACCAGTGACTTTTTTTTTAAGTTTATTACATGCTCTTCTATAGATTTTCTTTTTAGCCTAGAGAGAAGCCAGAGCTACGCTGCAGATATCCAGCTCCATATCAAATGTAAAGTACCCTCTCTATGCTGTTGAAAACAATTGGATTTGTGTGCTACTCTGTAGGGACTTAGGTTATAAAAAGCCATCTGATGTATTAAAAGAGTATGTGGTCATTCTTGTTATTTGTTATTACAGCTCTGGATTCCGGTTCTGAAGAAATTGTCGCAAACTGGCTACGGAATCTCCCTGGCAACCCTAACAATTGCCTTCGTTTTGCTATCAACACTAAGGTATATAACATCTATTCGGGTATTACACATATGTAGCTATGTAACGTTAAGTTGTGCTGTTCCTGTTTTGTGCACTCCTTTAGAAAGTAAATACATTCCGAGGGCAAGTCCGTAAGTTTCCGCCTAACCATTTTCTAGGTATGATAAAGACAAAAACTATATTTCACTTATCAATATACTTACTCTTTATTGCAATACACTTCTCACATATTTGAATTACAACCACTCCCCTCCCCCCCCCAAAAAAAAACAATCAGAGGTCTTGTCTGCAAGATGGGCATAAACAGCATCAATCACTTCTTCGCCACACTTAAATTTCCTTCCTCGAAAGTCCTTCTTAAGTTTTGAGTATAGGAAATAGTCACTGGGAGCTAGATCAGGGCTGTAGGATGCATGGTCGATCTTCTTGAAGCTACATTTCTTCACAGCTTCATTTGCAACAAGAGCTGTATGTACAGGCGCGTTGTCATGAAGAAGGCGCACACCACCACTCAGCTTTCCTAGCCTTTTCTATTTGATGGAAGCACGTAGTCTGTGCAGTAGGCCAGCATAGTATTCTCCTTTTACTGTAGTGTTCCTCTCCTTGAAGTCAATGAAGAGTATTCTTTCACAGTCCCAAAAAATTGTGGCTATGATTTTCCTGGTTGATTGAGTGACCTTGGCCTTTAGAGGCGGTGCTTCGCCAGGTTTACGCCACTCCAATGCTTCTCTTTTAGAAGAGGGATCATAGTAGAGGACCATAGTTTCATCTCTTGTAACAATGGTTGGCAGAACTTCTCTCTCGTTATCACGGCAGATCTCCAAAAATGCCTGACAACAGATGACTCGTTGCTGCTTTTGTACTGAGGAAAGAATGTAGGCACCTATCTTGCACTAACCTTATTCATGTTTAAATGTTCATGAATAATTCGAAGGGCTGTTGTTTTAGAAAGGTCCAACCTTGCTGCATTTCTATAACTTTGAGTCGCCGGTCTTCCATAATTTCTCCCTCCACAAGAGCTAGCGATGTTTTCAGGAGTGAGCACCTCCAAGGGCCGACCTGCACGACCTTCGTCTTCAATGCTTTCTCGACCCACTCGAAAAAGTTTGGCTATTATTTTACGGTAGAATATGAGGGGGATGTTTCCCCATATACACCGTCCAATCGCTGTTTAATTTCATTTGGGGCAAGTCCTTCTTTTGTGAAGAACTTAACAACAGCTCGATACTGCATTTTGAATATGTCACAATCTTCTACACGTAGCCTTCTTTATGCAACTGTATCTGAACAACTGAACACAACGGATAGGAGGTAACAGCTGCAATTATTTACTTAACGGTTAAGGTAAGACACCAGAGAAGGGTTTTGTGAAGGCGATAATCCTTATCGGCGAGGCCGGAAACTTATGCACCTACCCCCGTACATTACCTTACATGTCAACAATTTATGAAAACAACTTTTTAACAATTATGTTCTGATAAAAGGTGAAACCTTGTTTGTTAGACATTTTTGTTCTTAATCTTATATTAGGTAAACAAAACATAATACTATACAACTTAAAATAAACTTTATTAATAAAGTGTGTTATTTACCGTGGTGCAAGAATATTTAATTACAATTTTATTAACTTTTGAATATTTTTTGTCATTACAGACTTATAAATGTAGATTCCTTCTGAACGAAATGGTATGCATACGTCCCAGTTTGTATAACGAACCAATGCACAATTAGGTCTTCTAGTCGCGATTATTTACAAACAAATCCCTATAATCACCGATTAGCAAACGGCTGTCTCACATTATAGGAGCTAGCTGTTCTACAGGATGACCGTTTGGGAACACATAAAATAAAATATTCATAACAGGAGTGATACATAACAGGATTTATTGTAGTAAAATATGGCGTTCAAATACAGAAGTTTTATATAATCAATATCCCATAAGATACAAAAGAAATTAGCAACATTTAATGAACCAAATGCCTGAAGTATGTGTTGAAGTTTGAATGTCATTTTAGACATGAGTTTCGAGTTCGGAGAACGGAGTTAAAAGTCGATAATGTTATAGTATCGCCTGTCGGAGAAAGAAAACAAGTAAACCTGATCTGGTAACATGAAACCTTTGGTTACTGCAGGCTAGTTCCCAAAACCGAAGCTGCTGTTAGCGTTGTCATGGCGACAAATCCCAAGAAAAATACCAGATGAGTGTTTTCAGAAATGGCTGCGGAGGGAAATAAAGGAAATAAGGAGCGTTGGGCGATCTGATGCTGAGAAGTTAATTGGGCGCCATATGCAGAGGGAAATAATGGTTGTTGGTTTGAGATGATAATCGGTCTTTCGGAACTACAGCTGTAAAAGGAAATCAACATGCGTATAGTGCTCCAACAGGCTAGTGTACCACCTCATTGTGTTTATCTGGATGAAAATATTGCCAATAACCGGAGCAGTTGAGATGGGTCAATTATATTATACGCCTCCAGATCCACATTATACAATTTCTTTCTTTGAGACGATGTGCACGTGCAGCGGGTTAAGAGAATATATTTTCTAAACTTTTGAAAAGTTGTAACTACCTACTCTATTAGATAAATCAAATGAAACCTGATAATTTAATGCATCAAAATTATAATTATCAATAATTTGATGAAGCAAAAAGGCTTTAAATTGGTACTGGAAGAAGAAAAAGTAGAAAGAAGAAGAAGAAAAATAAGAAAAAATGCAAAGGCAGTAGACCCGTGACAAATACAGTACTCGTGTAAGGGTGGCTGAGGTCGTTAAGGCGCGGACTCATGAGCGGGAAGTATGGGGTTCGAATCCCGCCAGGACCGTCCTTACTGACTGAGGTTTTTCCCAGGTTTTCCTCAGTCCTCATAAATAGCAAATGCCGGGAAGGTACCCGAAACTTAGGCCTGGAACGTTTCCTTCCTTAAAAACAAATGCTTTCCCCAAATATCATTTCATGTATCATCAGTGGTGCCTCTGTAGCAAAAAAACGGGCGTTAAATACCTTTCATTCATTCAATGCTCTCTCTATGGCCTTGCTTTTATAGCCCAGTCTTTCTAGTTCCACTAGGGCAACCTCGTTAAGTGAAGATCTAGTTAATCCTAGCACAATTCCACAAAATCATCTATTTATCCCTTTCCATCCTTCTTGAGTTAGTATGAAATATTAAATATAGGCAAGAATAAACGTTATATAATTTAATTTGTTCACTGAATCTTCGGACAAGAGGTAGATTAAAGCTTCACATAAATGTTTTACCATCACCAATATTAATTTAAGATCTTCCAGATGTTTTATGATTGTCTGTTGCAGAAAACTGCGGTGCCCTCGCAACATGTTACATCTGAACCTGTTTCTCTCCTTCATGCTCCGCGCCCTGTTATCTCTGTTACTGGATACACTGCTGGTGGGAGGCGTAGGATTGGAGAAAGATGTGGCCAAGGACCAGAACTCGGGTTTACTGGAATTTCTGCCCCAGAATTCTTCCGTAAGTTAACCTAATGTGAGGTTCTTTGAGAAAAACAGCCTAACTAACACCTGCACATGATCTGAGCTTCTGCTACCATGTTTAACAGAAGCGAGAAATCTTTACTAAAAGAAAGCAAGCAATAATCTAACAATCTTCAAGAAACAAGCCCAAGGCCTTCGATTTAAAATGCGGTTGAAATGTATCCTTCCTTCCTTCCTTCCTTCCTTCCTTCCTTCCTTCCTTCCTTCCTTCCTTCCTTCCTTCCTTCCTTCCTTCCTTCCTTCCTTCCTTCCTTCCTTCCTTTCTTCCTTCCCTCCCTCCTTCCTTCCTTCTCTCTCTCTCTCTCTTCCTAATTTCTTTTGTCATTTGTTTTCTTTTTTCTTTCTTTCCATCTTCTTTGTTCTTTTCTTATGTCTTTCTTTCTTTATTTTTCTTTGCATCTTTATTTTACATTTGAGGACCTATCAAGTCGATTTTTATTATGGTTTTCAAAATTAGCAAGGTATTATTGTCATATATATAAAAGCCGAACGAATAAAAAGCACCAACATTATGGTAATTAACTTAATAAAGTAATCTCAATGACTTGAAAGGAGATGTGCATGTTCTATGTTACGTACTCTAAGGAAATGACGCACATTTTGTTCCAGAATTTGATTGGCTACTGAGGTGTAGAATATTCTGGAAAATCAAGTTGCTCCGGGATGACGAGTAAAAATGTATAAATTACGTTCTTCCCTAAAGTCCCCTCTTCTTATTGTTACGGATGTTGCGGGGGATAAGGTAACCGCTCTCCCTGCATTTTTTACAGAGAACCCGGCGCCTCCACCAAATGTTGGGACATGCACATTTCCGCGATGAGCAACTCAACAGGAAAGCACAACTGTTTTGAAATTCAATGAATATCCTGGTTGTGTTCTTTTAAGTTTTTTCAGACTACTTTACATAAGTTAAATACCATAATGTCCTTGGTCATATATGATGACCACACTTGAGGCAGAGATCAAAAATCGCGGGTTCATACATAGATTTTTAGAGGCGTAAAAATCCCAAAATTGGCTTCCTTCGGAAGGAAAGTAAAGCAGTGGGTCCCGTGTTATAGATTAACGGCACGTAAAAGAACTTCAAGTCTGAAAGAAAAGCCCTCTAAGAACATTTTATCAGCCGTGTCACGCCCTGAATTTAATAGCGTGATGATTTAAGATGTTAAAGAGCGTCCGTAAATAAACCACCTAAATAAATTACCAAAATGCCAGTACTTTTATAAGTTTGGCTTCTGTATATATATATATATATATATATATATATATATATATATATATGACGTTACCAACATTAGAAAATAAAAATTATTATTAAAATATGATAATAAATGAAACTAGATTTATTATATTACTTACTACTTTCATATCTAGTTCTTTCAGCACAAGTTATCACTACACGGAAAGTCTAAATAGTTTTACATAACCAGCCTTATGGACTGGGCATATATTTGAAAACAACTCCTATTAGTTTTCTTTATTTTCAAACAAAACAAGCTTTCTCTGCAACGTTCATAGCAATCATATTTTTACTTTATACGGCAGTTGTGTAAAGTAAAGGCAACACAGTCTCGAATTTACCTATTTGCTAATTTTAATGTAACTGTTGACGGCAATGTGCAACCGCACAGGGTCATACAACCCATTTTATCAAACATATATAGAGAGGACGTTCTGATCTTCTAATGCATGTTAAAGCGACTAAAACAAAAAATGCCAGGTCTATATCCGGACCATACGAGATAAAAGTGCAAAGTAACTGGTTTTGGGCAAGCTGTTCCAACAGTATACTATCAGAAAGAACTGTCGGAAGGCGACCCTTGTTTCTGATGAAGAGTTGTTTGGCTTATGAAGAACTCATCGAGATTAATCAGTTAGAACAAGTAAAACGAGAACAAAATATCAAAATATATGGCACATACTTGATAGAAAGAGTCGCTGTGCGCCAAATTTAAGTTTATTGCGTTCCACATAATTTGACAGAAGTGCGCAATTGCCGATTGCCATCTTGAGCGATATACGAAATTCAAGAAGATGCATTTATGAATTTAATCATGATTAAATTTAATAATTCGAACTGAAAAGCTATTCTTATAAATGGCTCCAGGAAATTTCCACCAAGAACGTTCACAGAAACCCTAATAGAGTTAAATCAAAGCCTAAATGTTCTCGATGTTCAAGTGTCATTCTTTTACACCTTCAGATGTTCTACTGAGGGCTCTGCGTATCCCTCAGCATTCGCAGTACTTCCGACGTTACCAGTAGTATACCGGGCTGATTGGTTGGATACTAGCCGTGGTGGTGGTCGGACGTGTTTTTGGCGACTTCTGTGGTCATGTAGTTGTAAAATGGAGGAGATGGGGAAAGGTTTGGAAGGAAGGAGATGGGATGGAGTTTCCAGCGGGGAGAAGCGCTGATGGTGAAGTGAAGAACACGGTTGAAAAATTAGTTATTGCCATGAATGGGGTGATAGATCGTGTCCAGGAGCTACAGGTGGCCTGGATGTAAATGGACTCCACCATGAAAAGTCTATAAGAGAAAACAGACTACCTGGAAAACCAGTCTAGGAGGAGCAATGTTGTGCTTTATGGTGTAGGGGAAGAAGTGAAGGGGAACTGGGAACATAGACGATAGTGCGACAATTACAACCCAAATAGGAATTAAGCTGCGGAAAAATGACGTGGGACGGGTCCATAGGGTCGGAAGTGGGAGGAGACCAAGGCCAATCATTTGCACATTGGCCAATTTTAAGTTACTGAGAAAGTACTCCAGGCTTCTCGGTGTCAGATGGAGTCCGTTGTCGCCATCAGCGAAGATTTCATGAGATAGTGCGATAGGAAGGGAGTTTCCTTAAGAAACGTCTGGTTGATTCCCGGAGGCAGGGAGCACAGGTTTTCTGCACTTCGACAAATTAGTGATCAACGGAGAGTGAGAAACAGGAGGAGCTCAGCAGAACTGGAGAGGGGGTTCAAGCTCCGAATCCCGGCAGACGAGAAAAACCTACGGCGGACATGAAAGATGGGGGAGGACCTACGAGAGCGGCAGGAGAGACGCAGTTGCAACGACCCAGCGATAAGGTGCTTTGGTAGACGGGATGGTAATCCCAAGAATAAGAGAAGCTATAGCGAGGGTAGGAATCGTAGCAGTAGCATTAACAACAACCAGGGCAATGGGGGTGTCCATAACAATAGAAAACAGGAATAGACGACAGACAGTTTGACAAGGAGGTCCCATAGACTAGTCAACACATGGAGGCAGGTAGGGAAGCTCAACAAAAAGGAAAGCATAGGTTTCACACCCCCAACTCAGACGGTGCATGAAACGTAGAGGAACAGATTTATGCGGTATGTTAAATTCTTTGATGTGCAGACAGAGACAAGCTTAGGGGAGGGGGAGAATATAGAGGAGAAGGATTTTTGTCTTACAAGTAAGAAACGGAGAAAAACAAAACGAAAATAAATAAATAAAGGGAGGAGATATCCAGGGGGAATGTTAGCCTTCTGTGTCCAAAAATATTAACCGGGACTCCCACGCATTTACCGTCAAACTGGCTTGCCGGGTTCCAAAAGAACAGGTTCCAGCTTACTGGTCGGTTGGCCTAAACTAGCACAAACCTACTCATTCGTTACCAAAGTTAATCGGCGAATAACCAGAGCGTTTAGGGAGCTCACCACCATTCTGCAGCTAAAAGCGCCTGGAACTAATCTCTGCCAGCAAGGTACACGCCGCCACGGGTGGCCGAAGTCGATAATATGCGAACTCGTGGGCGGCACATTCTGGAGTTCGATTCCCATCAGGACCCCAGAATGGGTTTTTTTTTTTTTTTTCAGGTTTTCCTCAGTCCTCAAAATGGCTAATGGCGAGGAGGTACCCTAAATTTAGGCCTAAAACATTTTCTTTCTTAAAAAAATTCTTTCCCAATTTATAATTTCATCTCATGTATCATCAATGTCCACCGCCTGTGGTGCGTCAGTAGTAAAAACGGGCGTTAAACACTATTCAAAAAACAGGTACACGCTTGAAGAACTCTCAAAGTGGCACACTGCAGCCGCAAGTATTCAATTTTAAATGGGTTGTGGAACCACTTGCTACGTTGGTTCATAAGTTTCCGGCCTAACAATTTTCTAGGTACGATAAAGACAAAAACTATATTTCACTTTTCAATGTAGTTAACCTCTATTGCAATACACTTCTCACTTCTTTGAATTAACATTTCAATCTCCCCTCCCCCAAATGGGCATAAACAGCATCCATCACTTCTTCGTCACACTTAAATTTCCTTCCTCGAAGGCCCTTCTTGAGTTTTGAGAACAGGAAATAGTCACTGGGAGCTAGATCTGGGCCATAGGGTGGATCCTCGATCTACTGGAAGCCATCTACTGTGAAGCTTCCTTTGCAACAAGAGCTGTGTGCACAGGCGCGTTGTCGTGAACAAGGCGCACACCACCTCTCAGCTTTACTCGCCTTTTCTCTTTGATGGAAGCACGTAGTCTGTGCAGTAGGCCAGCATAGTACTTCCCATTTACTGTGGTGTTTCTCTCCTTGAAGTCAATGAAGAGTATTCCTTCACAGTGCCAAAAGATTGTGGCCATGATCTTCTTGGTTGACTGAGTGACCTTGGCCTTTAGAGGCGATGCTTGGCCAGGTTTGTGCCACTCCATTGATTCTCTTTTGAACAAGAGATCATAGTAGAGGATCGCAGTTTCATCTCCTGTAACAATGGCTTGCAGAACTTCTCTCTCACTCGTTGTCAAGGTATGGCTCCGAAAATGCCTGACAACAAATGAATCGTTGTTGCTTTGGGACTGAGAAAAGAAGTGTAGGCACCATCTTGCACTAACCTTATTCATATTTAAATGTTTATGAATAATTCGAAGAACTATTGTTTTAGAAAGGTCCAACCTTGCTGCTATTTCTGTAACTTTGAACCGCTGATATTCCATAATTTCTCCTTCCACAAGAGCGATGTTTTCAGGAGTGAACATCTCCAAGGGCCTACCTGCACTCTCTTCGTCTTCAATGCTTTCTCGACCAATTCGAAAAAGTTTGGCCTATTCTTTTACGGTAGAATTTGAGGGGGATGCTTTCCCATATATAACGACCAATCGCTGTTTAATTTCATTTGGAATAAGTTCTTCTTTTGTGAAGAACTTAATAACAGCTCCATACTGCGTTTTGAACATGTCACAATCTTCTACACACAGCCTTCTTTATGCAAATATGTCGGAACAACTGAACACTGCGGAAATTACAGCTGCAATTATTTACTTTACAGATAAGGTATGACATCAGATAAGGGTTTTGTGAAGGCGATAATCCATATCGGCGAGGCCGGAAACTTATGAACCTACCCTCGTAAACTGACTTCATAAGATGTCTCCAGAACCTTCGTGTTAGACCTTACATATCAGGTTATTTGTTGATAGTTTTTTGTGAAAATATTCCAAACTTTGTATAGCAAATCACCATGATTGGTGTCAAAATGACGCTTCAAAAGGGAAAGTTTCATCGAATGATTTCAAATATTTTTAATGACATCACACATATTGTTTCCTCTCTATTTCCAATATAGTGGAATCATATGATAAACTCTTATATTGTACTTACGTATTACTTATGTGTGTGGCTTTTTGTTGATTTCTAGTACAATGATGTCCTCCTTTGGATACTTAGCATTAGAAGTAGTGGCATCTAGCAGAGTGGAGTTATTTACCCCTCTTATACTCATTTCTCTTTTTGAGCTTTTGGAGCAGAGTCCTTTAACTAACCACTTTTCCATTTTTTTGGTTTACTTCTGAACCTGGTATAAACGGCATATAAATCTGCCAATTTAACAAATAAAATCGACATTTAACATTTAATGTAACTCCACCAGTTTCTAATTGTAAATCGTCTCGAAGCTAAACAAAAGACAAAATGTATCGCATTGTTGCGTGATCAAATATATTCGAGCTGCACTCTGTCATTGTTGTAAGATTAAAATGAAACTTCCGCATTATATTTGTACATATCAGATTGATTTATTTATGGACTCTCTTTAACACCTCAGGTCATCAGCGTCCCATTCAACTCAGGGCGTGAAAGGCCGACAAATTTTGCTCAGAGGCCTCTCTTTCAGGCTTGTCGTAAATGTACGACACGGGACCCACGGCTTTACTTCCCTTCCGAAGGAAGCCATACTTACGATTTTTACGCCCGAAAACATCCATCGGTCCTGCCCGGGTTCGAACCCGCGATCTTGGGTGCAGGAGGCAAGTATGGTAACCACTACACCACCAGGACCGACTGTACATATCAGGCAAAAGTTATTATGTTAATGTAAAACATAGTTTCTGTTTAGTTATAGTAGAACTGTCAAATATTTGTTGTTTATAAAACAAATGTTATTAATTTTATTTTTTAAAAATGTTACGTACCACCCAGCAATAACTCGCGTACCATCAATGGTATGCGTACCATAGGTTGAGAACCCCTGCTGCAAAGGAACACATCATATGATTGCTCTACTAAATGCAGAACATAAGTGTCCGAATTGATAACGGAATTGGTGAGCGGGTGACAATGGAAAAAATTGAAACACCCTACGCATGAATTCGCACGTCTTCTTTCATTTTTTTTTTATTTACCAAAACGAAATAATCTGTGAGATTTGTTGGGCGATGTTCAGGAGGTAAACAAAAGTAGGGCGCATCATTGTTGATATCAACAGTGACGTGATCCAGCAATTTTGCCACATTTTAAAATTGGTGCAGATAGGCCATACTCTACTTTACATTTTTACATGTGTTGTCATTACTTTGTAAAATATATTATAGAGTTTGCGACATTACAAACATAGCCACTGTGATTAATTTTCAGAATATCTATCTTTAAGTAGTACCAACCTAAAACATCTACAGATGCCTAAGTACTAAAACACATTATTTTTTGGCAGAGATGGGAATGCAAGACCCTGATCAGCGTATGGCACTACTGTATCGTTGCTAACTACACGTGGATTCTTATGGAGGGACTCTATTTGCACAATCTCATCTTTCTGGCCTTATTCTCCGATTCCAGTGCCATTACTGTTTACGTCATTTTAGGATGGGGTAAGTAATTTGAAAGAGGGCAAGCATGTTCTTCTTATTTTGTACAAGGTACTTTCAACAATCAACAACACAGAAACCTTTATCAGTTCCTGGCTTAAGTATCACATAACCGCTGAATTAAATGCCGGTTAAATAGTCTTTGTTCTAGTAAACGCAAGGATTTCTAATATGGGCATTGAAGAGGGTCAGATTGGCTTCGTTCTTTTCGCTTATAAGCTGAGTAAATATCAAAAGTGAACTAGTAAAGACAAATCCCATTACAGCATAAGATAACCAGTACCCAGATTATGTGTAATAACAAGGTGTAAAACATGTACACATTTATATAATAAAAAATCTATATACGCTTAGATATATAAAATATGACCAAATTATACATATTGGAAATGGAGATTTCTGTTAGATTAGCACTGAAACATTTAAAGTATAAAGTAATATTAGCACACCTACACAGCGTTTCTTATATTGCCGGGCCGCGGATAGCGTGCTCTGCGGACTGTCTATTACACTGGAATGAATGAATAGTGTTTAACGCCCGTTTTTGCTACAGAGGCACCACAGGCGATGGACACTGATGATACATGAGATGAAATGATATATTGGGAAAGGATTTTATGGAAGGAATCGTAAGTTTAGGGTACCTCCCCGGCATTTGCCATTTATGAGGACTGAGGAAAACCTGGAAAAACCTCAGTCAGGAAGGACGGTCCTGGCGGTATTCGAACCCAGACCTCCCGCTCACGAGTCCGAGACTTAACGACCTCGGCCACCCGTGGCGGTATATTATTATCATTAAACTGGAGGTTTTCCGTTCTAAAACTCCGGCGTTACTTACTCGTGAGTGTTAGTAACATGCACTATGACTACTAACCTTGTTATAAATGTCCATTCCTTGCATTTTCGGATGAAATTTCCATTCACACGCATAAGTTCTTGCGTAATGTTCATAATTCCTGTTCTTAAGTCCATCTATGGTGTGGGGGTTGTTTCTATTTAAATGAAACCAAGTCTTATCTGAGAAAATTATTAAATGTGGGTCAACAGTTCCGTCAACGATATTTTGTATAATCCATTTACAGAAATTTGCTCGTTTTTCTTCATCAAGAGGTTTAATTCATGAACTATAGTCACTCTGTAGGGTTTAATTTTCTTTTTCGCTTCTTAGGTTTAGCGCTTAGCGATCCCGTTATCCTGAACTTATTAACCGACCTGAAACTGGAATACCAGAAAGTTTCTCCTGAATTGTCTACACATCTATCTGCATGATTCGGTTGTTACCTACGTAACTTACATAAAAATTCTTTGACTTTTTCGGCAGGCATCTTAGTGAACTAATAATAATAATAATAATAATAATAATAATAATAATAATAATAATAATAGCAACAATACTACTACTACTACTACTACTACTACTACTACTACTACTACTACTACTAATAATAATAATAATAATAATAATAATCTAATTCACACACAACACAGTTATGTTGAATAACTTTCACTTTTAAGATGCACAATAAACAAACTGCAGTCTTTACAGCTCGAACAGAAGACAGCAGCTGACACTGTAAAACAGCTGATGTCCATAGCCTTGAGCGGTCATTCACTTCTAGTGCGCAATTGTAATAATGGGGTCACCGCAGTGTAAGCGAACTACGCACACGCGATCTATGGCCCGGCTATAAATGGAATGCATGTTACTGAGTGAAATTATTTTCTTTAATTATGTGCTGTGAATTATTGCACTGATTCCAGATTTTCATGAATCGTTGTTAGTATGTAAATACTCGTTTGAATGCTGAAAACGACTTCTCAAAGTCGCAGTCGGTCCTGGTGGTGTAGTGGTTACCATACTTGCCTCCTATACCCAAAACGCGGGTTCCAACCCGGCCAGGACCTTAGGATTTTTCGGGCGTAAAAATCCTAAGTATGACTTCCTTCGGAAGGGAAGTAAAGCTGTGGGTCCCGTGTCGTACATTTGCGGCACGAAAAAGAACCTCAAGCCTGAAAGAGAGGCCTCTGAGCCTCTGAGCAAAATTTGTCGGCCGTTTCACGCCCTGAGTTGAATGGGACGCTGATGACCTGAGCTGTTAAAGAGCGTCCTTAAAATAAATCAATCAATCAAAGTCGCAGTACGTTACTGAGATTGCTTTTTCCAGGAGTTTGCTCGTTTCCGCTGAGGATTCTGCACACTGCGATAAAAGTGGAATATCCTCAATTTCTTTCCATAACTGCGTGTAAATTTCGGGAATCAGCGGTCTTGAAACCCACCGTTCACAAACACGTCTCACGTGCAACTTTTCAGTTACCAACGTGTGGGCGGCACCCAATGCCATTTTCAGAATTTCTGATTGTTCTTTATGTTACTGGACTACCCTCTCTTACAATAACAATTAATTTTTCTTCCGTTACAACATAAATTAGAGTGCAAGGTTAATTTCCCTTTGAAATTGATTCCTTCCTCTCTTTAAACAGTTTAGATCTTCGCCTGGGTTATAGAGAAGAACAAACTCTCCCTAAGCTTCCCGTAACTTCCATAGCCCTCAGTTGAAGATTTTTTTTTTTTTTTTTTTTTTTTGAGACGAAAACAGAGTTTCAGAGCAGCATACACCTCCATTTTGCTGTAAGTGGAACTGTCTCAAACTTGCAGCCTCTCACAGGCGGAAACCGGGTGGCAGCAAATCTTTGATTTTATGTGATAGAGAATTGTAAGAACTTGGCCTGTTAAATGATAAGGTTTTAAAACAGGTCAGGCTCTAATTCATGTTAGAGAATTACTGTTGATGTTAGAAATAAAGAAAATAAAAATACAATGGTCATAGGATAATATTGAAACCTTCGGGTCTTTAAAATTGAAAAATTTTAAATGACTAAAAACAGTAATTACTAAACTATCCAGCCCAACCAAGCTGATCTCTCTCTCTCTCTCTCTCTCTCTCTCTGTTCTCTGATTTGCGATTTCTAAATGGTGATTTTTTCTCCACTCTAGGAATAAATTATCAGAAAAACCAGAACGCCAATATTAAATCAATACTTATAGATCTATTCGGGTTCTGGATCTTATTATCTGAGGATTAACGATTAAGAGTGATATTTCACCTGTGAAAATCGTGGCAAGTTTTCATATGTTTTTGCATGAAGTGATTTAAAATTGCATATTTAAGTATTCTGAATAAAAGAAACCTCGTGGTATCTATATCCCATATGCAAATATATGTAAAATACTTAGTATTATTCACAGTGAGTTGAATGCTTAATAATATTAATACAGTTACAACTTATTTATGCAGGAACTATATGATAAACGAAACGCAAAGAAACGGAATGATAAAGAGTGTTAAAAGATAACAATTGACACGCTAATGGTAAATGAACTTTACGGTCGTTATTCCGGAAACAATTGAAAATCGTTGATACAGAGTTTTCTTACGAAACACGCACCTATATTAACTTTTCTGATATGTCTTTCAAGATAACGACAAAACCATTTCTTTAACCTCTTCCTTAGTGATATTTTATTTCATTGCAATTATCTTCACGAATATTAGAAATATTCCTACACTTTTAAGATCATAACTACTATTTATCCTCAGGACTTCCGTTGCTGTTCGTGGTACCATGGGTTCTAACTCGACTTCACCTGGAAGATACCTTATGTTGGACCACTCATGAGAAGCCAGGAATTTTCTTAATGCTCCAGGTCCCAGTCATTGTCTCTGTGATAGTAAGTAACTCAAATATGCTCTCAGACACTGAAAAAGCTAAGAAATTCCTTAAA
Source organism: Metallyticus violacea (assembly GCA_030762175.1). Classification (NCBI taxonomy): domain Eukaryota; kingdom Metazoa; phylum Arthropoda; class Insecta; order Mantodea; family Metallyticidae; genus Metallyticus; species Metallyticus violacea. The sequence continues at coordinate 22,527,194 of CM060841.1, forward strand.
CCTTTCCTGGAAGAATTTCTTATCACACTCTTTAGTTTCCTGTTAACTTTTGTTTAGCTTTCTGGTTAAGATCTTTTGATTATATAATAATAACAAAGATTAAGATGCCTGTTAAAATACGTCATTACTCTAAAATGCCTTTCGACATGTAATGTCACAAAATTAAACTTTTAAAATTGCAATTTGTTCTTCTTTACTATTGACAATTCTTTATAATATTCAATACGACAAGAGTTACCATAGAGTTAACATAGAAAGAAATCTATCTTTCAAATATGGGACAAGACAATTACCAATTATTGTGATTTATTTCACAATGAACAAAATTTATTGACTTGCAATGTCTTGCTTACAATCGTGTACTCAAAAATATAAATTTGAAAAATTTAACTCAGTTCCATATATTGAAATGGTTTCTAAGGTGTTAAAATAGCAACACTTTGCAAAATTTTGATTCAAACATTTTTAATAGTGTTTAGCCTGCTTTGAGAACACTTGTAGATTATATGCATACACGCTCCTATTACTATAAAAAGAACCAGGAACTTAAAGTAACATTCAACTTTTGCAATACCAAAAAAATTATACTTCCATGGTCACCTAATGGGACTCTACAAATTTAGAATAATGACCATAACGTGCTATCCCAATGCATTCCCAGCCCTCTCTGACAGCAGGTAAGAGCAGGAGAAAGATTACCTTTACAGCTAGAATCAGCCTGGTGCACCAGTCATGCCTCCTTTCACAAATGGCAACAGTGAAAACCGGGCCCAATTCCAAGGAATGACTGCATCGTTGAGGAGAAGTTGTAGTGTGACTGCAACAGGTACAGATGAATATAACAGCCGTAAAGCACAGAAACAAGCAATGGAATGCAAAAATTAACTTTCTAGGATGCATGTTAATAGTTAAACACATTCGGTATACAGTGAAATTAAATGGGAATCTGTAATGTGGTGATGTAAAACCTAAAGAATTTAATGATACGTGAAAAGGCATTCGGTTTTAACAGTAAGTGTGTCTATATATACACCGGCGGTGCCAAAATGTATAAACACTTTCACAGTATATATCTATTTAATTATTTCAAAGTTAGGCCTAAAAACAAGAGTAATGTGTAGTATGATGTTCTGTTAATAGATGTGACTCACATTACGTTAAGCTAGCGTTGCTACAACAAAATGGAGTCAAGATTATCGTTTGAACAGCGGAAAACAATTTTGAAGTGGAATTGAAAAACCGAGAATTGTTCAAGTTCAAAGGCAATGGAGACGTGTGTACAGAACAGAGCCGCCAGCACGAGTAACATGTGCACGCATTCCAGACAAATTTGAGACTCGTGGTACCGTATGCGATGTTCACAAGGGCAGATCTGAGAGATCTCGCACAGCAACAAGCTCCGCGTCCTCGACTATGGTTTTAGGCACTCAATGCAGAAATGTACAAAGCAATGTGCACGTGAGTTTCCACCGCGGTCTCCGGACCTAACTCCGTTGGACTTCTACCTATGGGGAACTCTTAAGCATGTTGTATACCGTAGAAAACCAGCTACACTGACAGCACTTCGGGAAGAAATTGAAACGGCATGTGCTGCAATCGCTGAGGACATTTCGCAAACGTTGCTCAATCAGTAGTTCAGCGTACACAGAAGTGCATCGACGCCGATGGTGGGCATTTTGAGCAACTGTTGTAACTGTAAAAGTTTAAGATGATTAGTGCTCATCATTTTCTGTTTGTGTGAATTCAGTTTTGTTACGTTAACAGAGATTTTTCTTTGCTTGCAGTGTGTATATATTTTTGGCACCCTCTACATATATTAAGCTAAGTTAAGCTGAATTTGCAACGTACATAAAATAAAAGTAAAATTGCAACCTATGTTTAGTCTTTACTATTTTTTTTTATTTTTTATATATTTATTGTAGTAAACAAGTGTAGAAACTATGAAAATTAAAAAAAAAAAAAAAAAGTTTACCCCTGGGGTATAGAACGCACTACTTTCCCGTTGGTAACATGATGCTCTAAACTGAGCTATCATAACATGAACATCATGGTAATTATACGCCTACATCAGTTTACTGGGATTGGGCTAGGTTTTTTCCGCTGCCCTCCGCTGCCGTCCGTGAAAGAAGGAAGTAGGAACTTAGGTATATTAAAATGTGGTCAGGAGTATGTGGAAGAACGGATCAAAATCAAGATATATAGAACGTTGATATGTAAGCATCACATTCACCAGTTGGTCCTTAAAGTGCCTGCAATCAGCAGTTAGCTATCCCTATGTCAAACGAAAGGTTAGGGTCATTTGCTATTTCTCTTAACATAACATATAATTCAGTGTAAGAGGACTCATAACATATAAAACCACCACTGTTTTCCTGGCAGTGCACAATGGCATATTATGAGCTCATGAAATAACAAAAATGTTCTGTCATTAAATTGATAAAGTTTCTTATGAAATTATAATTACTTCCTTATCTTTAGTATGCAATAAAATAGCATATTATATTTTATTTATTACAATCTAATTATTTTATATTTATTACGACATCTGCTGAAGACATATCTCACTTTGTTTCAGCTCAGTTTCGCATTATTCATCAACATTGTTCGAGTGCTGATGATGAAAATGCAGTCCAAGGTACAGATGAAGCGACAAAAGCTGCATTATAGGTGAGACCTAGTTTGTCATTGGCTTCACGTAATGTTCAGAAATGGGAAAATCTGTGTACACGAAACCTGTGCTGAGTCAATAATTATTACGAATGTTTCAGAAGATGGGCAAAGTCAACTCTCATTCTGGTGCCCCTCTTTGGGGTTCATTATGCTGTTTTTATCTGGATGTCCCCAAGTGCTGGAAAGCACGAAACTCTCGAGATCATCTGGCTCTTTTGTGATCAGCTGTTTGCTTCGTTGCAGGCAAGTTCATATTTCTTAAGATATATCTGCTAGACAGACCTCAGAGAGTAAAATGAAATTTCTTAGAATGCGGCATAGTAAGGTAAGATAAGGACTGCTATTTATTATTTAAACCACATGAGAACTCAACTTATTATTCCATGCCAAAGTACGAGCATAGGTCCATAAGTTTCCGGCCCAACCATTTTCTAGTTATGATAAAGACAAAAACTATATTTCACTTTTCAATACAGTTAACTTTTATTGCAATACACTTCTCATATCCTTGAATTTACAATTCAATCCATCCCCCTTCAAAAATAATCAGAAGTCTTGTCTGCAAAATGAGTGTAAACAGCTCGCATCAGTTCTTCGTCACACTTAAATTTCCTTCCTCGAAGGCCCTTCTTGAGTTTTGAGAAGAGGAAATAGTCACTGAGAGCTAGATCTAGACTGTAGGGTGGATGGTATATCTCCTTGAAGATACATTTCTTCACAGCTTTCTTTGCAACAAGAGCTGTGTGCACAGGTGCGTTGTCATGAAGAAGGCGCACACTACCACTCAGCTTTCCTCGTCTTTTCTCTTTGATGGAAGCAGTCTGTGCAGTAGGCCAGCATAGCATTCCCAAGTTATGTGGTGTTCCTCTCCTTGAAGTCAACGAAGAGTATTCTTTAATAGTCCCAAAAGATTGTGGCCGTGATATTTTTGGTTGACTGAGTGACCTTGACCTTTAGAGGCGGTGCTTCGCCAGTTTTACGCCACTACATTGATTCTCTTTTGGACAAGGGATCATAGTAGAGGACCATCGTTTCATCTCCTGTAACAATGGTTTGCAGAACTTCTCTCTCGTTGCCACGGCAGAGCTGGCTTAAAAATGCTTGACAACAGATCACTCGTTGCTGCTTTTGGATTGAGGAAAGAAGTCTAGGCACCCATCTCATGCACTAACCTTATTCATGTTTAAATGTTCATGAATAATTCGAAGAACTGTTGTTTTAGAAAGGCCCAACCTTGCTGCTATTTCTGTAGCTTTGAGCCGCCAGTCTTCCATAATTCCTCCTTCCACAAGGACGATGTTTTCAGGAGTGAGCACCTCCAAGAGCCGACCTGCACGCTCTTCGTCTTCGATGTTTTCTCGACCCATTCGAGAAAGTTTGGCCCATTCTTATACGGTAGAATATGAGGGGGCTGCTTCCCCATATACACGGTCCAATCACTGTTTAATTTCATTTGGAGTAGGCCTTCTTTTGGGAAGAACTTAATAATAACTTATCGATACTCCATTTTGAACATGTCACAATCTTTTACACATAGTCTTCTTTATGCAACTATATCTGAACAACTGAACACAGCGGAGCGGAAGTTATAGCTGCAATTATTTACTTAGTAGATAAGGTATGACAGCAGATAAGGGTTTTGTGAAGACGATAACCCTCACCGGCGAGACCGCAAACTTACGGATCTACACTTGTATTTTGTATTTTTTGCTTGTTTTATTTTGTGTTATTTACCATTTATTGAATGAAAATTAATTTTATTGATATTTTTAGTAGTTTAATAAAATAATATTCAAATTTTGCTTTTCAGTATAATTATGTGTAGAATGAACATATGCATCTCCGAAACTAGAGCTAATAGAAACACAGAGTGTTCCGTTTGGGTATGGATAATGTTAAATGTTACTATAAACGCTAATGTGATAATAGGAGTCATTTCTTGCTGGTAGTATTTTGCTTAAAATATGGGAGTTTCCATACATGGCAAGCATGAAAATTAACAATGCATAATGACAAATGAAAAGCGTAGATGATTGAAATGGCTGCTACAAATCAACAGCGAGCGCAATTCGTTCTTTGATATGCTAAATTTGAGACGTGAGTATGGTGTGCGTAATATACCCAAATAAGATTCCAAAATGTTGTGGCATTGAGCGTTTCTATGAACAGTTTTTGTGTTATAAAGCATGCAGGAGGTCGCAAGCAAAACCCAGTACAGAAACAGCTATCTCTGAAGTCATTACAAGAGGCCCTGCGAAAAGTTAAAGACGGCTGTCAGCAGAGATGAATGTACCACACACGTCCTGTCAGCGTATTGGTCGAAAGTACTTGAATCACTTACAAAATCTATAAGCCTTACGCGATGAGGATATAAAGCTCCTTTCAAATTTGGATCCATGATGTGCCAATAGATTAAAAGTGAAACCGACTTCTTAAACAAATGGCTATTCACAGACATGTCGGCGGGAGGGTAACACTCACAGCTGCATTATTTGAATCAGGGAAAATCTACTTGTCCCCTACAGCTTGAAAGATCAAGTCCAAAAGTTAACGTGTGAAGTGAGCCTCAACAAAGCGTATGGAACATTTTTGCATGGGCTGAATTATGCAAAGTGTGCAATGGGGGTCATATAGCGTTTCATCTCCCATCTTTAAATGTTGTATACAGCAAGTTTGAAAATATAAACTTTAGTAGTAAATGGTTTACAATATTCTCAGTTTATCCAGACCTAAACGGATCACCCTGTATAATCAGCTCCGTTTCATTCTGACACGAAATTAGTAAAGTTTGACTACTTTCATTAAAGAAACACATTAATATTTTTTATCATATAGTGTTATGGAAGATAGAACAAGGTAAATTTATAAAAATAAAAACGAAAATTATTCTTTTATTAAAGACTAAATTTTTCACAGATTCATAGTACCTAAATAAATAAATAAATATTTTTAACTTGAATCAGGTGGGTAGAGTTGGTTGTACCAACGTCACTGCCAATATATAACATTTAAACATATTTTTTCTTTGCAGGCTTTATTTTGTAATGAACGTTTAATGAAATCAATGCCAGCGTACGTCATTCAGTATATAGAAACGTGTCTAATCGATTATGTATTTTTAATGACTGCGGAATCTTCTGAATGAAATTTATCCATACTTTTTTAAAGTTTGCATCATAGAAGATAGGTTAGAGCAAGGTTCTAATTTTATAAATTTCTACAGAAAAAGCCATAAAGTGACATGAAAATAAAAACGGAAACGATTTTTTTATAAAGCACATTACAATTTATTTTAATGGAGTTATGTTACTATATATTTTTATTTTTCTCAAGCAATCCTTGTAGTTTTCTGCAGAATATAATTGTAAATAAAAACTTATAACTATTTTACTGAACTTTGCAGGGCTTTTTTGTGGCGATGCTTTACTGTTTGCTGAACTCTGAAGTAAGGATGGAGCTGGTTCGACGATGGCGTTACTATCGAGCGCCCCGACGGACAAGTATCAGTGGGTGCAAGCAACGAATCTCCACCAATAGTCTTATACTTTCCAGGGTTCATCAATGCGATCAGCTGGCGGTCTCAACGTCTTGCCTTAGACTTGAGGAGAACAGGCCGGAAGGTTTACCCATCAACGGATATCGACCTCGCCTCTCTATGCCCTCTTGTAGAGGGGCATTCGAGCAAGAACCTCAAAACCACTCTCTTCCCGAGACACATCAGGACAGAGGTCCTTTTGGTTGACTTGCAGAGAGGCAGAGACGTTTCTAAATGTTAGTCGCTTAATGTCAGTGAGTTATGTAAAGACAATCAAATATGGTGTCCCAAGAACAGCACAGCAAAAATACAAAAAAAACTGGCAGCTAATTGTGTCAACCAGTAACTATTATCTCTTACTAAACCAACAAAAACTACATATTATAAGTTTTATTCAAACACGAATTTTAAAATTTCTATTTTCAAAACAACAGAAATATTTTTGATTTGGTTTATTTACGGACGCTCTTTAACATCTCAGGTCATCATCGTCCCATTCAAATGAGGGCGTGAAACGGCCGACAAATTTCGCTCAGAAGTCTCTTCTTTCAGGCTTGAAGTTCTTTATCGTGCCGTAAATGTACGACACGGGACCCACGGTTTTACTTCCCTTCCGAAGGAAGCCATACTTAGAATTTTTATGCCCGAAAAAATCCATAAATCCTGGCCGAATTTGAACCCGCGATCTTGGGTTTAGAAGACAAGTATGGTTACCACTGCACCACCAGGACCGACAGAATAGAGACAAACAGAATATCTTTTAAATCAAGTTTCATTGTTATCTGATTTATTTGTCGATATAATAGAAATTAAAGTGTTTAACATTCCATGATGAGTATAGGTCTTAGAGACAATGAATGAAGTGATTTGACAATAATATAAATGAGCCTGAAATTGTTCAGTACCTATTCGTTATTTCAGGACGAGAACATTTCGGAAGAACTCTAATCCAGGCAATTTATTCCCAAGGTGATCGAGCTTTGGTCTGCCCTAAACAAACAGATAACATGAGTTTAGTACTATTGAAAGTTCATAGTTAAAGTGTATGCATTTTTTTGTTAGTTACGAGGGTTACCTTTTACGTTTTTACAAACGACCACATGTCACTATCGAGATATAAATATTGATAATCATTAGTATAAAACAGTTGCAGCTTAGAGTGAGCGCATAAACAAAGCAATTTTGCGAACATTTTGACATTTCACATGATGGCTGGATGATTTTTTACGATTTTAGTAAAGGCCTACCTCAATAGCAATGCATAGAATCGCTTCGTTCAACTTTTGGTAATGAAGTACCAACATAAAAGACTGTTTACATTTGTTTTGCACACTTTCGTCATAGTCGGCGTCTGTCAGTGATGAATTTCGTAAAGGTCCACCAAAATCGATTGTCATTCCAAAAATATCGATGATTGAAGAAGATCGGCATGCGAGTTACAATGAGATAAAGTCATCCCTAAGCATATCGAAGACTGCAGTACATACGATTTTTTGCATGAACAAAACGATCTGTTCCCGATGGATTCTGCATAATTTGACCGAAGTTCAAAAAAAAAAAAAAAAAAAAAAAAAAGCTGTATTAAGAGGTACAATGAAATGCTCAAAAGCTCCACCGAGGAACTGCAAAATCTGTTTACAACGTCGCAACAGGTGACGAAACTTGGATATATTTGTATGAATTGGAAACTCAGCAGCAATCTACTGTTTGGATGTTCCAAGATGAACCGAATTTATAAAAGTTATTCGTTCACGAAACACTTCCAAGAAAATGATTGTTTGTTTCTTCAGTTGTACTGGAAACGCCGCAACCATTCCTTCAGAGGATCAAAGAACAATTAATGCTGAATGGTATACAACAATTTGTTTGCCAGAAATTATCGACGAAGTCAGGAAAAACAACCGAAAACGTTGCATCATTGTTCATAATGACAATGCCAGCTCTCACATAGCACGTCAAACTGTTGATTATTTGAAGGAGAAAAACATTGAAAAAATGTCCGTATTCACCTGATTTATCCTCTAACGACTTATATTTGTTCCAAATGGCAAACAAAAATTTTCATCACCTCAAGAAGCCGTTGAAGTATTTAAAAACCATGTTTTTGAGACACTAATTTCAGAGTGGAAAAAAATGTTTCTACAATTGATTTGAACGCATGAAAAAGTATATAAATCTTAAAGGCGAATATTTTGAAAAGCAATAAAATAGTTTGTTTCAAAAATCTTTCTTATTTCCTAGTTTTTGTAAAAACTTAAAGGGTAACCATCATAAATTTTAACGACGACGTAAACATTAATATTACGAGCAGCGTGTTTGCTTAAATTAAATGACAATTCTGGTGCTCTGAAAATCAGGTGAATAGTTGGGTGATTAGCTTATTTAAAACTAAAGTTCTATATATTTATATACAAGATGAGTCACTCAAAATGACCACTGCTAACTTTTTGATACGAGAGGTGCTATTGTTGTGCTGTATTCACCATATTTACGTTCATACAGAGCTCATCAATGTAGTCCATACAACGAATTCAACCATTATTTGAAAGTGCATTACTTGTTAAAAGCTACAATTTTTTCAAATTGCACAATTGTTACTGACTTTAAGAAACATAATATTACATGAGATTAGATATCAATATGGGCTTTTTGCACAGTTCAAGGCCAAGTAGTTTACGAGATATCGTCCGCCATATGTAGGAGTCAAACTTTCAATTCTTTTTAGAGAATTCCCATAAACAATAAGATAAAAAGCAACACCTTCCACCAATTGTTAGTAAAAACAATATACTAAGGGTGCTAAAATGTATACACACTTTCACAGTATATATCTATTTAATATATTTCAAAGTTGGACCGAAAAACAACAGTAATGTATAGTATGATGTTCTGCAAACAGATGTGACTCACATACATCATGATAGCGTTGCTACGTGACAGATAAATCAACAATGAACAAACGAAGGCAGGATTATGGCATGATGTTCTGTAAACAGATGTGACTCACATTACGTTGTGCTAACTTTGCTACAGCAAAATGGAGTCAAGATTATCGTTTGAACAGCGAAAAGCAATTTTGAAGTATTGGAAAACCGAGAATGTTGTTGAAGTTCAAAGTCAATAGGACGAAGACGTTTCCACCCAGTTCTCCTGATCTAACTCCGTTGGATTTCTACCTTTGGGGAACTCTTAAAGGTGTTGTATACCGTAGAAAACCAGCTATACTGGCAGAACCTCGGGAAGAAATTGAAACGGCACGTGCTGCAATCGCTGAGGACATTTCGCAAACGTTACTCAATCAGTAGTTTATCGTACTCAGAAGTGTATCGACGCCAAGAGTGGGCAATTTGAGCAACTGTTGTAACTGTAAAAGTCTAAGATGATTAGTGCTCATCATTTTCTGTTTGTGTGAATTCAGTTTTGTTATGTTAACAAAGGTTTTTATTTGCTTAAAGCGTGTATACATTTTTGGCATCCCCTGTATATATACATGTTTGCATTTTGTATACAATTTAGGAACTCTAGTCATAAAAACATTTTAAGGAAATGTTTCCTTATATAACTGCTTAAGTACCAAACTGGAAATGTACCGCACATTACTGCCTACCGCGACCATATGTGTACACTTTTGTTTACATTTTGTTTCCTTCTTGCAGAATGCAGTGAGATGTGCTGTTAATATGTTGTGATATGTCAAAGGTAGCATGTGTTGTATGTACGAGAAAACATGGCATTGTTTACTAATGCTGAAAAACACCGACATGCTCGCATTGTATGGAGAGATGTCTATAAGAAACTGTAACATACTGTCGAAATTTTCACTAAATTGCAGACAAAATGCGAACAAACATTGTACTGTATCTTACTCTTGGTAATTCTCTAAAAAGATCTGAAAGCCGAGCCCCACATATGAATTCTAATTTCATCTAGTTTCATTTTTTTTAAGTATATGGGATTTTTCCATTTGAAAAAAATAACCTTGTGCTAGAAATACATTTTTAATTAATTTTTGGAATATTTGTATAAGATACATGTGAGTTGTTGTGTGAAATTCATTTGGGTGAAAACGTGCATCGCTCTTTCAAAAATATTTGGGCTCGAGTTAGGTATATCACTCTGTAAATGTATGTGCGTCTTGTTTGACACTTAAACGCGTCTTTATGGGGAAAAACAAGCAGATCAACTATCAGCCATTGCAGGTAGACTCAAGCTATTACTGGAAAGATTTGTGCGCTGAAATTGTTTTTGGGAAGCCATATTTGCAAGTATGAACTCCTACTGAACTCCAAAAGAGATTAACATCCCATTGTATTTCTAAATGTATCAGATCTTTACTTAGTGTTCAGTGTTATCTGTCTCTGCTTTTGTCAAAGCAAAAATCGACTGATTTGATGAGATACAATAATAAATAAAGAGGTACGGTGTTTACTATTAATCTAATATAGTGCTAAGTGCGAATTATTTAGCTTCCCTACCGTCTCACTATTCATGTAGATTATGGTGGTACTTATGTATTTAAGCATTACAAGACAAAGCTAATAGGAATGTTGCTTAAGAGTACAAATTTCTTTAAAGACAATTACCATTAAATAAGATTTCTCTGTTAGCAACTTTCTACAATCAAATATGCTCTCTATTAATAAATACTTACATTAAAATAAAATACGCACTATAATTTATTTTAATTCTTTCTTAGCTGATATATCCTAAGACAAAGAAAAGAAACGATCTGAGTCGAAGCATTCTTTTGTCTATTTTTGTTCGGTTCCGCGCGCGATTCACACTGATATGTTGTGAGCGCGGATCTTGCAGCCTTTAGCCTGATTCTGCCATCATCAAGTCTCTAAGGTAGGCTTACACTGAGGGTCGAATAGTTAAAAGCAGGTGTCTAGCTGTGAGAACTACCACAGTTCGAATCCAACCCATGCGTGAATTATTATATTTGTTATTTTTTGCAAGTAAAACTAATGTTTAGTACATACATGATGATATAACTTCCAATTGTAAAATTTTAATTTAATTTTAAACTATTTATGCTCACACACACGCAACGCGTTTTCAAAAGAAATATGAAATGAATAAATATCCCCAAATGAAAATATATATTAGCTTAATATGGGATGTGTATACCCCCCGTTTCTATTGCAGCCGTCATTCACCGGAACATGAGTGAAATCAAACACATAGACACATTTTGACGGGAGGGTACTACCTCCCAAGAGTCCTATATTTTGGTCTTTCATCCTGCTAGAGTGCAGGTCAATAACTCCACCATTTCCTTTGCCTCTACCCTATTCAAATTTGGTGAGCACAGAAGGATTATCAAGCGTTGCGATATCTTATCTCTGCGAGAACCAGTTTGAAACCAGTTAGCATGTGTGGATAGGATGATTAACCGTTGAAATTCGCTGATTCCATGATATCTCATTCTCAAAGAAGCAACCACGATGTGTTGAAAATGAATTTCCTGTTTTTGGCATTACGTATACATGAACTGAACTGTAAACCCAGCATTAGCGAATGCTTCCAACATTTTCCGAATCAGTCATCGTTTCTAGCTGTTGCTCACTTTTTGTCTTATGGTCTATGTTTTGAATTTGAATCCTGTTGAACGTTTTTATGCACAACATACCGTATTTACGCGAATCTAATGCGCCATCGAATGTAATGTGCACCGCAAATTTCAAACTTAAAATCATAAAAAATATCTTGGTAACTAGAGATTAGCACGTAAAATAATCAGAACATACGATTTATAAGTGAACTATTGTTACATCTTGAAGCCTGTAGGACAAAATTTATCACTTGTGCTTTTGCCAGGACAGTTGACGCAGATCAAAAAAGAAAAAGTAAAGTGTCACTAGTTACAGGTTGCCCGTTTTTCCTGCTTTTCATGTGTGGATTACAAAACTGTTTCTTCAATGTCAGGATGTCTTCCTTTGTGAGGACCAGTGAATATCTTCCTACTAGCTTTAATTGTAATTAATGTCAATTTCCGTTACAGCCACAAGTGAACGGAACTCGCAACTACATTGAACTCTCTTCCTGTCTTTCTGTTACACATTTTTCATCATAAAGAATTAATTTGTGCTTGAAAGTAGCATCCTAAGATTTATCTCTGTTTTCCCTCCATTTCGTGACTACCTACTATTCAAAGGCTCTATGCAATAATAGGCCAACAATAAACGTAACGAAGTCGTGAACTGCAGCAATGCATTATGACGTAATAAATTATAATTTCGGATAAAGTTACCGGCGAAATGCGAAGCGGATTTGATTCGAATTTAATGTCCCATAATTTTAAATGCTACATTTGTACAAAAAGGTGCGCATTAGATTCGCACAAATACGGTAGCTTGGTAAATAATCCAGGGTCTTGTAGCTATATTTTTACTAGTACGTACATCTTCAACAACTGCTATTTCTTCTAAACTATAATGTTCTCTTATCGTTCGTTTGCCCCTGTCTCGCTAATTACCTTACGGGTGGAGACCAATATTACTTCCTTAAGTTTGTACCAAGGTTTTGATTGTAAGAAAAACACTTTTTCAACGTTCTTTGAACTCCTACGATAATTAGCAACGTTTCCGCTTCTCATTAACCTTAATGATACCGTAATGCTTTCAAGAAGCAGTTTGGAAAGATTAAGCAAACATCTTATAGTATATGAAACTTATCATGTACTCTGTTTTAAAGCATGCTGTTATACAGAGTGATCAATTCGGTAGGCAATCAAGTACATGGTACTACTGGGCTTTTAATGCAGGCACCAATGTTGCACAAGGGTACTCTATTGAAACTATCAACTTGTTTTCGTCTATGGCATGTTATTGATGCAGAAATATAAATGAATACAGCAAGTAAATTTATAAGTGTAACACAACCATAAAAAAGAATAACAAAAATAAATATAATATGAAAAAACAAACATAAAAGCAACTTCAGCTTAAAAAATCTAAGCTGCAGATGCAGTTTCGATATGAAAAGCTGTCATTCAAATATACTCTCAATTTGTGTTTTATAGTAAACACTGCTTTATTCTATACAGGTGATCAATGTATTACTTTTCTGAACTACTTTTATAATTGTTTATGAAATATCACAATAAACACTTGAGAAATGTATTATCCACGTGGTTTTCTTTATAGCATAAGGGCATTTGTTTCTTTAACTTTGGTGACAACGAATTTGAAATCTCATTGTAATAAATTAAGGTTTTTTTTAAAACATTGTGAACTACACTTTATAAATGTATAAAATAACACAATGAAATAAAAGAATGTAAAGCCTTTCTTAGAAAAGTCAACAATGCCATAAAAAGAATCCAATTTGGATGATACGAGGATAGATTTAGAAATTTCCTACCTTGCCGATAAGGAGTACCGCCTTCACAAAATCCTTATCTGTTGTCATACCTTATCTGTTAAGCAAATAATTACAGTTTTAACTTTCGCTCCGCTGTGTTTAGTTGTTCAGATATGTTGCATAAAGAAGGCTATGTGTAGAAGATTGTGACATTGACAAAATGGAGTATCGAGCTGTTATTAAGTTCTTCACAAAAGGACTTACTCCAAATGAAATTAAAAAGCGATTTATGGTGTATATGGGAAAGCAGCAATATTGGGCCTTTCTGGAAAAAAAAAAAAAAAAACAATGCTTCGAATTATTCATGAACATTTAAATATGAATAAGGTTAGTGCCTAGACTTCTTCTTTCAGTCCAAAAACAGCAACGAGTCATCTGTTGTCAGCATAGTACTCCCCATTTACTGTGGTGTCCCTCTCCTTGAAGTCAATGAAGAGTGTTCCTTCACAGTCCCAAAAGATTACGGTCAAGATCTTCTTGGTTGACTGAGTGACCTTGGCCTTTAGAGGCGGTGCTTCGCCAGGTTTACTCCATTGATTTTCTTTTGGACAAGGGATCATAGTAGAGGATCATAGTTTCATCTCCTGTAACAATGGTTTGCAGAACTTCTCTCTCGTTGCCACGGTAGAGCTCCAAAAATGCCTGACAACAGATGACTTGTTGCTGCTTTGGACTGAGGAAAGAAATCTTGACACCCATCTTGCACTAACTTTCTTCATGTTTAAATGTTCATGAATAATTCGAAGTACTGTTGTTTTAGAAAGATCCAACCTTGCTGTTATTTCTGTAACGTTAAACCGCTGGTCTTTCATAATTTATCCTTCCACAAGAGAGAGCGATGTTTTCAGCAGTGAGCACTTTCAAGGGCCGACCTGCACGCTCTTTGTCTTCAATTCTTTCTCAACCCATTCGAGAAAGTTTGGCCCATTCTTTTACGGTAGAATATGAGAGGGAGGTTTTCCCATATACACCGTCCAATCGCTGATTAATTTCATTTAAATCAGTTCTTCTTTTGTGAAGAACTTAATAACAGGACAATATTCCATTTTGAACTGTCACAATCTTCCACACATAATCTTCTTTATGCAACTATATCTGAACAACTGAACACAGTGGAGCGGAAGTTACAGCTGCAATTATTTACTTAACAGATAAGGCATGAAAGCACACAAGGATTTTGTGAAGGCGATAATCCTTATTGGCTAGGCCGGAAACTTGTGAATCTACCTTCGTGCTCAAAGTCTGTTAATGTAACTAGGGTCCTTTACACCTGTAAAATCTGAGAGATTCTTCTTTTTCATAAAGATCATACTGGATATAATGTAGCACCAAAGATTTAACATTTTCTAACTTCCAACAGAGTATCTGTTCTACTTTGCAATGAAACTTTTCCAGATTTATGAAAATGTATGGAAAATAAATGCTCAAACATTAACTTCTTGCATTTCGCCGGTGAATATTACATGTATTAAAATGTATAAATTCACGTTCAACAAGGGTTACCCAGAATCGCTTCTGTAGACAGACGCGGTTTATTGAGCCCGTTTGTGTTCCGTGACGTATTTGCTCTATAAAAAGGTCAGCGGAAGTACTTAAAGGAGCAGCGAAGTGAAGTTGGCAACTACTAATGGGGTGAAAGAAAAACGCGAGCATCACGAAAGGAAAGTATATATAGAAGAGTTATAAACACCTAAAAATAGTAGTAGTAATTTAATGAAAATTAATTTTCTTATAGCAATCACAAGGATATGCCTAAACAGAAAACATGAGAAGCCATTGCTCCAAGAAAAACTTGTTAATATTTCATATCGTGGAAGTAAATCAAATTAAACCTTTAACCTAAACTTCGTTTAGATTGGTATAAACAGAGGAGAAATTTGGATACTTTAGCCAAGCTCAAGAGCTGGTCGTTTAGGACTAGGAAGAGATGAAGTGAGAGACACCTGTGGGCCAGAAGTGACCTGAATGCCTAACATTTTTTTTTCAGATAGGAAAAGGATTCCCTCCAAGGAATTCGAGTCCCTCAAAAGGGCCGATTTGACATAAATGCTGGGGTAGAAACCGCCACGCCGCACATAGCACCAATCCACCTCGCCTGGCACTTTTGACCTTGCAACAGAACCAACGGAACGAAATGAGGTAAAAAGGGAGAGCGAAATATTCGTGGAAAAGAGATTCACCCTAGCATTTGCCTAAATGACCAGGGAAAATCACGAAAAAATCCGGAACCAAGTATTTAAACCCGAGACCTCCTGAATGCGAATTCCAAACGTTACTGCCTCAGCCATCCTCCTTTATTATAATCGTTTTTGCAGTGAAATGATTGCACATTCTTTAGATTTTTTAAAAACATATTATAATAACAATTATTGTTATTATTATTATTATTATTATTATTATTATTATTATACATTTTGGGAATAACAGAAGATTGCATTAGTTGATCGCAAGTTATGCTGGTAATACTTTTCCACATTACATGCAAGATATGTTAAGTTCCTGTGGACTCTGTAAAATGCGTAAATTGAGTATATGAGGTTTTGAGGTTTTTATTTTCCTTTTGAAAAACGAGATAATGTATTAACGACATATCAAAATAGTTTTCAAGGCAATATGCAAATCATTTTGTGTTGGAATTTCTCTTAATAGCATTGCACATTTCATTTTCACTCCTGAAGTAACCTACAACTTGCCTGTCATAATCTACAATATAACGAAATATAAAATGTGAAAATATTATTCAGTTATTGCCTTATACCTTGTCTTCCAGTCAATCATTAGCTAGCAACATAGGAAATGCTGAATAGCTGAATGGTGACTGAACAAACCCTGCACGTGATATTATCCAAACAGTATTTTCGTATCTCTTACAGTGATTTGTTTTCTAAAAGATGTTAATTGCTTTATATCAATAAATTCGTTGATGCTTAACCTGCAAAAACTCTCCTTGCGCAGCACATACCTGTATTTATTAAACGTTACCATTACCTCTAGACTTACATTGAGATAAATTTTTTATTCTAGGAACAAGTTCTTGATATTCTCTATACCTTGACAACTGATGCACAATTCTTACTAAATGAAAACTGTTCATATTTTATGATTTCTTACCTCATGAAATCTCTCAAACCAACATTAGTTTTATTTCTTCGGGCTACGGTTTTTCAGAAATCGGTATTATAGAAAATAACAGTTTTTATTATTTGTTTATTGAGCAGATATATAAAATAAATATTATGAGAGATTTAAACAATAACATTTTGTGAATGGGACAGTAGGGGTAAATCAGAGCATTGGACCAGAGAAAATTGGCCACAAAGGAGTAATTTAGTTCTTGGAGAAAAAAAAAATGTGAAGAATGAACTATTGGTTTCTCCATTTTCTCCACTTCATATTTAGTTAGACCTGATGAAACAATTTGTTACTGCTCTGAACAAGGATAGTGATTGTTTCAACTTTCCCACAGCAAACTGAAGCTAAGATAGCAGCAGGTATTTTCGATGGACCCCAGATTCGTGAGCTTATGTAAGGTGAGACATTTCCTCAATCGAATGTTCGAGTTAGAGATAGATGAGTAGTGTTTAACGCCCGTTTTTGCTACAGAGGCACCACAGGCGGTGGACACTGATGATACATGAGATGAAATGATAAATTGGGAAAGGATTTTTTTTTAAAGGAATGAAACGTTCCAGGCCTAAGTTTAGGGTACTTCCCCGGCATTTTCCAGTTATGAGGACAGGAAAACCTGGAAAAAAACCTCAGTCAGGGAGGACGGTCCTGGCGGGATTGGAACCCAAGACCTCCCGTTCACGGGTCCGCGCCTTAAGAGAAGTCAGCATGGTTGGCATATAAAAAGTGACAGAAAACTTTCTTGACAACAAGAAATCTGAGAACTATAAAGAAATTGTGGAGGAAATGTTACAACATTTAGAAATCGGGTTTAGAATGAATGTTAAAGTGCATTTTCTCAACCGTCATATTGATTATTTCCCTGCGAATCTTAATCTAAAGCCAAGAACTAGGTGAGTGGTTTCATAAAGATATTAAAACAATGAAAACCTGCAATCAAGGCCACTGGGATGTGTAAATGATAGCTGATTACTGCTGCTGTTTGAAAATGGACACCAGTGAAGGACATACCAGAACTTCGAAAATAAATTAAGTTTTCTTCTCTCTAATAGTGACAAAAGTTTGAAAATTCATAATAATTCATACATAGCTTTCTTTTTCAATATATTCATTGATATTTAAATTAAAACGGAAACTACAAAAACAGTTTTGCCTTATCTATAGGCCTTAAAGCGTAATAATATTTAATCTACACTATAAGTAAATTATTACATTTAATGTGATTTTGTTTGAAAACCTAGATCGATAAAGTAAAACTTAAAGCATATTTGAAATCAGGGCATTCATGTTACATATATCCAGGTGGAAAAATAACAAAGGAAGGAAAAAGTATTTTTTGTAGACCAGTGATAAATTGAATGATTAATAGCACATTTTAAAGTGGTCGCAAGAAACACTGTCTTATTCATAAGCTTCTAATACTAGGTATTAATTAACAAGATAATGGGTGCATTTTTAAGCCCGACTCCCTTTGTAAATAGCCTGATTTAATACAAGATATAAGATTAGATATCAGATCATAAAATATAAAAATAAACATGTATATTTAACAATAAAAAAACAGAAAAAAGAAAGAACAGCAATCGCATTGCTGGATTCACCCAATTTGTTTTCCCCACCACCTGAGTTGCTTCATTTTCATAAAATAATTTACCTATTCTCTTCTACTCTTCCTTTCCATACATACAATATATGTATCCCCTCTCAGCTAGATGGGCAAATCTCAACTCATTTTCGTCGATGACCTCAATCATTCGCCGTACTCACAGTCTAAAGCGGGCCCTTATTTTGATGTACTGCACCATTCCCAGTTTAGATTTTAGTTCGATTGTACTTCTGGCGAAATTTTCTCCCTTGCATTGCACTAACGTCTACTAACTATCCATATCCCTCGCGCAGTTCTTGACCTTCTTCTATGTACTCTTTCTATTCCCCAGGCCCACCTTCCAAATGGAACCCAGTCCTACCGTTTCGAATCTCTTTCTTAATTTGGATGCCAATGTCATATTCCCTTCCAAACTTAGATATTCATTGTAGTACAATGCTTAATTTAAAGTTTGGCCCCCATGAATAATTCGCAGTCATTGTCTTTACCTTTCGTACAATAAAATTTATGACAGTAAAATAAAAACTTTGTTTCGATTTGTTAGAAAATACCTTATTCACATATTATTATTATTATTATTATTATTATTATTATTATTATTATTATTATTCTTTGCTCCTTATATTGTGTCAACAGCAATACAAGCCATAAATACAAACGCACATAGCAGTCCACCTTGTTTGAAAGCTTTTTATTTCATCTTGCAATAGATATATACTTATAATGTTAAACTTTCAACAAGTACCCAGTCTAGAGAGAATTTTCAAATTAACTGTTACAAGCGAAACTGGAAAAAAAAAAAAAAAAAAAAAAAAAAAAAAAGATTTTATTAATTGTTAAATATTACAGAGTGATCAAGCTTCCACACAAGGGGGTAGGGGGGTAGTGTTTAACGCCCGTTTTTACTACTGAGGCACCACAGGCGGTGGACACTGATGATACATGAGATGAAATGATAAATTGGGAAAGGATATTTTTTTTTTTTTTTTTTTTTTTTTTTAAGGAAGGAAGCGTTCCAGGCCTAAGTTTTAGGTACCTCCCCGGCATTTGCCAGTTATGAAGACTGAGGAAAACCTGGAAAAAACCCCAGTCAGGGAGGACGGTCCTGGCGGGATTCGAACCGCAGACCTCCCGCTCACGAGTCCGTGCCTTAACGACCTCGGCCACCCGTGGCGGTTTCCACACAAGGGGAGAATTAGCAAGCAGATAAGCATTCTCGTGCATGGAAGCAGTGAACAGCGATATTAGAAGAAAAATAAAGCCTGGGCAATAAAGTCCTATTAGCATGAATGAAAAAAAAATCAACAAAGGCACTGGTTAAGTACTTTTCTTGCCGGAAGAGGAGTTGTTGATAGTCGTGGTGACCTTTGCCGGCTTCCGGCGTACTCTATCATCTGCCTTGTAGATCACCGTAATTATTCCGCTATAGATTTCCGCTCATGCTTAGGGAATAGGACAAAAAATGCTTTGTAATGTTACGATATGCCATTTAAAATTATTATTCATTGAAGGATTTTCACGGCATTGCGCAATACATTTACGTGCTGTCATTAATTCTACAGCTGCTAGACATGAATGAATGCGTAACGGAAAAAAAAAAAAAAAAAATGAATGAAATTAAAACCAAGGATTAGCGAATAAAATAATGAATGAAAGACATCAACCAAAACACTTTACATTGCCATCCAAGGTTGTTTAAGAACCACTCAAAGCTATGAATAAAAGGAACTACTGCTTTCAAAGCCAAAGCATTGATCCAATATTTTGTGAAACATTTTTTTAAGGAGTTTATGTAGTACACACATCTCTCTGGTTTGTCTTTTATCCTCGCAGAAGTTTTAGTGAATTCCGAAAGAATGTAAGCTATTGCGATTGTACCAATAGAATTCGTTTTGTATAAGCTTTCAAAATCCCCATAGATTGTACCTACTAGGCATCGAAAAAGACAATCTTAATTTATTTATTTATCTATTTATCGTGCCAGGTTTTCTCTTGGGCTTCATCAGCCTTAATAATAATTACAACAAATTGGCAATACTGCAATAAAACACGCACAGTAATAAGGACAAAGCTCGTGCACATATAAAACCGTGTAAAACATGAGTAACTTGTGTACTAACACGAACAATGGAAATAAACCATAAAAATACTGCGCAATCAGTCATTCTTTCCTTCGCGGCGCGTTTTTTTTTTTTTTTTTTTTTTTTTTTTTCTTGTGAGCGAGTCTCCACTCGTTTGTCGCCCCGTGCAAGCGATAGCAATCTTGCTTGCTTATTTGTTGACCTTGCTGACCTTCGCAGTCGTAACGGGTGGTTGTTGTGTTGTTTGTTTGTTAATTCGACAGTGTACATAATGTTTACTATGCCTCTTTTGTTTACAACGACACAGTGAGTCTTTATGTACCATAAATTCATATGTATTAACTCAATGGTGAAAGAATCGTAAGATCAATTTGTTTTTTTGAGCATACAATTAATTCTGTTATTTATATGAATACCATACTAACTCCTTTTTTTCTTTAGAGAATTAAAGACGGGGACTGTGATTATGCGTTTCTTTCTTTCTTTTTTTCTTTCTTTTTTTTTTTAACAGGACTGTGTCACTACCCATACTGCGAATAATTTCATGAGGGCATGTCACAATATGTTTCCACAGGACACAGTTATTACGGGATTTAATGGTTCCCTCGGTCCGCCGATTTAACACCGTGCTATTATTTTCTTTGAAGTAAATTAAAAAAATGTCGTGTACAAGACAACCCGCAAACCGTACAAGAACTCAAAGATAATATTCGCCAAAAATTGTCCGGATTTCTATAAGCGAACTACAGCGGGTAATGAATAGTTTTCTAAAGAGATGCCAAAAATGTGTGGAGAATGAAGGCAGGTAGTTTCAACACCTCTTTTGGTAATTTGGTAAGTAATAAGCCTCTTAAATTGGTTTGTGTATTGTTTTATAGTTGGTTTGTTTATTGTATTACCCTCCCGCTAATCACCGAGACGCGGCTGGCCGCTAACCGGCTAACGAGCGGCGCGCTTGCCCACAGGCACAATCCGGGGAGAAACAAAACGACCGCGAGGTATTAACGTAATAATGAGCATAACAATAATAGTACATACAGTAACAGCTCAGAAACATAAAAATTATGTAAATCATGAAAATACTGTGGAAATAAATGTACTACTAGTAAGCATACAGACTGAAAAAACACTAATGTTATTATGAAAGTAGTGGGCAAACTAGCAATAGTAATAAAAAGATGATAAATTTTGCTTAAAAATACTGCAGCTACTTTAAAATATACGAACTGCAACACTAAAGAACCTAAGTCTAAGGTGACCTATTATTTCTAATTACATTAAATACTTTTTTATGGAATGCTGCTACAGCTTGAGAGTCTCTGACGTTCTATGGCAATGCATTTCAGAGGCGTGCAATGGTTACGGTGAAAGACAATGAATAAAATGATGTTCGGAGCAATGTAATGATAATACGTTTGTGTCGGCTTTAAGGGGGAAGATAGGTTTTGAAAACGAGAAGATGGGTAAGATATTTGGGTAGTCTGCAAAAGAAAACTTGAAAATTAAAACTGTAATATGAAGGCTAATCAAGAAAGTCTAAGATTAATTTTTTTCACAGATGCTTCTTACTCTCTTTCAAAGTCTACATGGTATTTTTCAAAGTAGTTCTGCCAGTTCTCGAAAACGTGATGCAGGTCCTTTAGAATCGCGTCATATTCCTAGAACGCTGCTTCAAAGTTCTTAAATAGAATGCACTGGAACGTTACCTTTAGTGACGGTAATAAAAACAATTCACAGAGAGCGAAATTGGGGTTATAAGGGGATGTGGTGTTCAATTTAGCCAAAGGTTGCATGCCTTGATTAGCGACTTGAGGTTGTGCGTTGTCATGATGAAGTCTACACCCATCCGGATGAAGCTGTGGTTGTTTCTTTGCAATGTGCTTCCCCAGTGTAGCTAATACTGACGTGTGCTTCTGTAACATTAGTGTGAATCATTCCCTGATTTACCGCCACGGGTGGCCGAGGTCGTTAAGGCACGGACTCGTGAGCGGGAGGTCTGCGGTTCGAATCCCGCCAGGACCGTCCTCCCTGACTGGGTTTTTTCCAGGCTTTCCTCAGTCTTCATAACTGGCAAATGCCGGGGAGGTACCTAAACTTAGGCCTGGAACGCTTCCTTCCTTAAAAAAAAATATCCTTTCCCAATTTATCATTTCATCTCATGTATCATCAGTGCCCACCGCCTGTGATGCCTCAGTAGTGAAAACGGGCGTTAAACAGTACGCCAAAAAAAAAAAAAAAAAAAAAAAACTAGGCAATTTCCACACTGTGTTGGCTTGTTTTCCTTATAACAACAACGACAAACCAAGTTTTGGAGGGAACAGTTCGTATTACGAAATTGGGAAAACTTACCAAATGAAATAAGAGGTAGAAGAATTTTAAATTTAAAATCAGATGAAAACATTAAGGAACTGGGAAAATAGGCAAGGTGAGACAGGAAAAAAAAAAAAATGGTTATGGGTGTAAATACTTAGGAAAGATACTTAAAAAACGGTATAGAATTGTCAGATAGTGAAAGCATGATGAAATGAGTAGGGGAGGGCATGGGACTAGTTATCTAGCATTAGTTAAACAGGATCCTGTACACCAATAACCAGGGTGTTAGTGTGTATAAGGTCCTAAGGAATAAGCAACTCTCAAGGATAGACATTTGGCCGAATGAGTTTAATTAAAAAAAGAGGAAGGTTTAGTATTGTAGGAAATATAAATTAATATTGTATTGTATTGTATAACGATGAAGCAGTCTCTTCACCGGTGATAATTGATTTCAGAAAAGCATCCCTTCCTTTAGCAAAGATCACGGTAACTTACAGTATGCCTCCATTCCAACAGCCTTTTGTTCACAGTCAACAAACATGACACTCTACGGGCACAAACAATGAGTTGTCATGTATAATTGTAAATACACTGCCATATGAAATTCCTAACACTGATCCTCAAGGACAGGCACAACAGCTGTATTGACGTTGACGTCTATCACCAGTTCCATCTTGTTTAACAAAGGAAAATCGCTTTCTTTGACGTCCTTGAACCACCTAAACACTTGCACGAGGTAGTTAGTGTAGCTTCACCATACGCTTGCTGCAACTTTTGATAAGTTTCTGAGACTGTATAAACAGAATTTTATAGCTCCTCTCGCGTCATCATTTTGTG
Source organism: Metallyticus violacea (assembly GCA_030762175.1). Classification (NCBI taxonomy): domain Eukaryota; kingdom Metazoa; phylum Arthropoda; class Insecta; order Mantodea; family Metallyticidae; genus Metallyticus; species Metallyticus violacea. The sequence continues at coordinate 22,550,730 of CM060841.1, forward strand.
ATCTGAAATGCAAGGCAGCGTCTTCACCACAGAGGGTCTTCATACCCAACCAGTGTGAGGGCTGCTGTCTATGAACATTATATATAAAAACCCGCTCTATTCAAATACTCGTGGTATAGAGAGGGCTAAGAAATAATTATTGGTATGGCCCTTAGCTTTGATCAGAGTAGAACTCTTTGATCCGGTTTAACAAGAAATTTATTAAAACTATGCACTCTTGTTTTCTTCACAGATAAATCACCAAGCAGCAAAGACGGTCCTTATTCTTTGACTTCATCTTTGTTATACAGCTAGCATTTGTTTTACAGGTTCTCAATTGGATTTAATTCGGCACTTTTGCTGCCTGAGGCAAAGCAAGGCTGTACTAGTGGAAGATAATAATGTTTCCCAAGAGATATCGAGCATATAGTAACACGGTTTTTATCATTGTTTGGCAACGTTTTTAATGAAAACTGCTCATCAGGATCCTTTATTATGTTTGTGATTTTGTAGCTCCTATGTGCAGTCTTCAAATTCATAAACTGTCATGACGTATAACACAGAAATTTGAGTCATTTTCCACTAAAAGGTACTCAAACACAATAACATTAAAGAGTTTATCGGCTATTTTCAAAGAATAACCAAGCCAGAGGCACTGAAATATTTAGTTTACTGCAACATGAAAATAAGAGGGTAGATGCATATATTTCCGGCTTCGCCGATACGGGTTATCGCCTTACAAAACCTTATCTGGTGTCATACATTATCTGATTAAGTAAATTTTTAGCTGTAACTTCTGCTCCGCTGTGTTCAATTGTTCACACAGAGTTGCATAAAGAAGGCTATGTGTAAACGATTGTGACATGTTCAAAACGGAGTATCGAGCTGTTATTAAGTTCTTCACAAAAGAAAGACTTACTCCAAATTAAATTAAACAGTGATTCGACGGCGTATGTGGGGAAGCACCCCCCTCATATTCTACCGTAAAAGAATGGGCCAAACTTTCTCGAATGGGTCGAGAAAGCATTGAAGACGAGGAGCGTGCAGGTCGGCCCTTGGCGGTGCTCACTCCTGCAAACATCGCTCTTGTGGAAGGAGAAATTAAGGAAGACCGGCGGCTCAACGTTACAGAAATAGCAGTAAGGTTGGGTCTTTCTAAAACAACAGCCCTTCGAAATATTCAAGAAAATTTAAACATGAATAAGGTTAGTGCAAGATGGGTGACTAGACTTCTTTCCTCAGTCCAAAAGCAGCAACGAGTCATCTGTTGTCAGACATTTATGGAGCTCTGTCGTGGCGACGAGAGAGAAGTCCTGCAAACCATTGTTACAGAATATGAAACTATGGTCCTCTACTCTGATCCCTTGTCCAAAAGAGAATCAATGGAGTGGCGTAAACCCGGCGATGCACCGCCTTTAAAGGCCAAGGTCACTCAGTCAACCAAGAAGATTATGGCGACAATCTTTTGGTACTGTGAAGGAATACCCTTCATTGACTTCAAGGAGAGGAACACAAAAGTAAATGGGGAGTACTATGCTGGCCTACTGCACAGACTACGTGCTTCCATCAAAGAGAAAAGTCGAGGAAAGCTGAGTGGGTGTGGCGCCCTCTTCACGACAACGCACCTGTGCATACTGCTCTTGTTGCAAAGCATGCTGTGAAGAAATGTGGCTTCAAGGAGATCGACCATCCACCTTATATCCCAGATCTAGCTCCCAGTAACTATTTTCTCTTCTCAGAACTCAAGAAAAACCTTCGAGGAAAGACGTTTAAGTGTGACCAAAAAATGATAGATGCTGTTTAAGGCTATTTTGCAGATAAGACTTCCGGCTATTTAGGGGGGGGGGTTGAAATGTTAATTCAAAGATTTGAGAAGTGTATTGCAATAAAGGGTAACTAAAAGATAAATATAGTTTTTGTCTTTATCAAACCTAGAAAATGGTTAGACCAGAAACTTATGGACCTACCCTCGTACATCTATTTAGCTACGTTAGAGTAGAATATCAATGATGAAACTCTCGACTTAACTCCACACATTTCATTGTTTTGCGATTTTAATCCTTAAATATCCCAAATTTAACATCTTTTGGACAATTTTTTGTAATATTCCCCTCCACTATTGGATTGCATTGGTGGACACAGAGGAGAAACTTTCCTTATTTCAGTCATGCTTTGTGCCTACACTCCTGAAGTAAGGGGTGAGATGAGCAACACCCCGGAAAGCCAGGATCCGGAGGTGGAAGTAGATAGGGTCTCTAATACTGTTTTCGCACTCCTACACTGGCGGAACAACCCGTCAAAGAAATTCGAACTTTCAGAAGAGTCGCTTCCTCACAACAGAAACCTTTCTACAGCGCAAATTACTGTCACATCGCACACAACACCATCCCACCTCGCCTAGCACTTTCCTCCTGACTACAGAACACCGAAATGAAAAGAGGTGAAATGGAACAGAGTTAAATAAAGAACAAGATCCATTCCAGCATTTGCGTAAATGACATGGGGAAACGGCCAAAAAATCCAAGACTAGGTTAGCTAGCCCCAAGTTATTTTAACCCCGGACATCCTTAATATGAGTCTCTAGCGTTACCGCCTGAACCCCCTCGTTAGGTCTTCCTCTACTATAATTAGATACTCCTGAGATAGTTTTAACAGTTGCACAAAAGTTCAACGTATTTCCTTAAGGAAAATGATTCAGCTTTTATTAATAACTGCATAGAGCATTGAACTTAGAAAACTATAACTGCGATTCTTGTTACAAAATAGGGTTTTTTTTTTTTTTTTTTTTGCATTATAAAACAATACACCATGACGTGAATTTTAGATTGAGGTTATGAATCATGCCTTGATAATCATTATATTCAGCATTTCCTTAATTTTTTTTTGGAAGCACTGTACATGTTTTAGAAATGTTTGGATTTTAAGTTATTCAAAATAAAAAGAAACGAATACATATCCTTATTTTAATAGCGCAAATTAAAATTTCGTCACGCAGGAGCTGCGTAAACTAAGCGAATTCCTCACCGAGGTGAATCATTTTTAATAAAAATAAACATAAAATCCAAATTAGGTCTTATTAATTAATGAAATGAAATAAGTTATATAGCATTACTGTGTGGTATTAGGACTACAGGTTTAGAATTTTTGCCAAACTACATTTTTAGAATTATTATTATTGTTATTACTAATGAAATTAAACCGCAAAAATTAATGGTATACTGTTAATTAAGTGAAATGTATGACCACTGATAAAGTTATGCTGTGTGAGTATTTTTAAAAAAATTTAAATGAACTAAGTCCTTGATATCATCTTTACATTCACTAAAATAGAGAAAAATAACAGAAAATTTCGAGTTAGATTGTGTATTTATGAAGATGATGTTCATATGTTTCAATAAAACAAAAACATGCTACTGTTCAGAAACAATTTCAATATACAAAGCAAATAAAAACAACCGAGTTTTATACATTTTCTATAGCTTTGAAATTTAATTTAAATGTTATTGTAGTAAAAATATGTAAAGCAAAATGTTTTCTGAAGGTTATTACAGAGCACTCTTACATTCAAGTATAATTCTCATACACATATCAGATTAATATTTCACATTTGCTATCTTCATGACGATGCTTTTGTTAAATACAAAACATATGCATCATTATAAATATAATTTATATGGTGAATTAATTTGTCCTTTTATTTTAAATAGATATATAGAGAAAATTAAACACAAGAGCCCTTTTTAAATTTCGATTTTCAAGTATATCCCTTTTCCTAATGGCCCAATTTACTCAATTTTCGGAAATATTTTTTCTTATTTTATTTAAATGGTGGGTATACATCGAATTTTGTTGTGAATAAACAAACATTGGTGTCACTAAAATGATTTTTAAATTTGGATTTCAGGTAAGCCCCACTTCTAATGACCCAATTTCCTTCATTATCACAAAATGTATTTATTATTACATTTAAATGCTATATACAGAGTTTCATTGCAAAAAAAAATATTAATGTCACTATTAAGATTTTTAAATTTTGGCTACCTCCCCTTTTAATAATCCCATTTCACTGATTTTCATAAAAATTTTTCTTATTTAATTTCAATGGCATATACCGAGTTTCCTTAAAAAAAAATGAAAATGCTGCCGATAGAGCGATTTTTAAATTTCGCTTTAATCCTGTTCGTTTTTATAGGTAAATCCCCCCACCTAATAATTTTATTTAATTGATTTTTAGAAACTATTTCTCTTATTTGATTTAAATGATATCTGCCGAGTTTTGTTGTGGAAAAAGAACTAATGGCTCTGCTAGAGCGATTATTAAATTTTGAGTTTCAGGTAACCCATATCCTTCAAATAGCCAGAAGTTATTTTTCTTATTATATTTAAGTAGGATTTTCGTTGCGAAAAAAATTTTAATGCCACTAAAATATTTTTTAAATGTTTGGTTTCAGGTGACCCCCTCTTCCTAATAGTGATTTCCAGAAGATATTTTCTTATTTTAATTCAATGGCATATACCGAGTTACGTTTAAAGCCTTTAAAATTGCGACCGCTAGAGCGATTTCAAAATTTTGCTTTAACTCCTCAATTTTCAGGTATGCACCTACTCCTGATGGCCTGATTGCCATTATTTTAGAGAACTACTTTTACCAATGTATTTTATAAAAATTTTACAGTTTTGGTGAGAAAAAAACCAAGGCCGCTAGAAAGTTTTCAAAATATTTTTGAAAATTTTCGCTTTGTATTAAACCTACCCCTACTTCTGTTGGTTAACGAACTCGACGAATCGTATGTTAATTGATGGCTATGTGCCGAGTTTTGCTGAGAAAACAAAAATTGTGACCGCTAGAGCGTTAACGGACACACACACGCATATATATAATATATTCAGACATTTATAGTGTCGCGGCCATTTTCCTCCGAAACGAAGGGGGAAATGAAAAAATGCTTCAGACAAAATTTGAAGTGCTCTTAGGGGAACATAAGACAGCGACCTTAACTCGTCTTTTTTTTTTTTTTTTCGATTTGTTTATTTACGGACACTCTTTAACATCTCAGGTCATCAGCGTTCCATTCTATTCAGGGCGTGAAACGGCGGGCAAATTTTGCTCAGAGGCCTCTTCTTTCAGACTTTAAATTATTTATTTGAAATCACTGATTCAATCTTCTAGCCTTTATTAAAACATAATAAATATTTTGAGCTCCAAAATACTCACTTCATCCTAAATCAATAAATTTTAATAAATCAACTCCCTTTACTAAACTTTTTTACTCACTCTTGAGTAAAAAAATCGATCCCCGTATAAGTTGTAAGCTGCTCTAGCGTTCTTATGAGCTTATATAAATCATATCGATCCTCTCATTGATCGTGTATCGAACATTCATAATTGAAAAACTGAAATGTAACTGATCGAGAATAATAGCCTTTGAGGTTTGAATTGGCAATGACGAACACTCGTTTGTGTACCGATTTCAACAAATGAGCATCTGCGTATAAACAAACGAGTTTCCTTCATAGCAACAACAAAATAAAAGAGAGAGAAGTGAAAGTCAGTAAAAAACATTTGCTATCTTATTTGCCCACTATCACATCACCTATCACCCCTAGCTGATAGATGTACTAGAACTTTTATACTGCAAATCGAAAGCTCTTTTCATTCCCGGAAACGCCCATTCTTTACAGTAGAATATGAGGGGGATGCTTCTCCATATGCACCGTCCAATCGGTGTTTAATTTCATTTGGAGTAAGTCCTTCTTAATAAGAACATTTTGAACATGTCATAAACTTTTACACATAGCCTTCTTTATGCAGCTACATCTGAACCACTGAACACAGCGGAACGAAAGTCACAGCTGCAATTATTTACTTAATAGATAAGGTATGACACCAAATAATGCTTTAGTGAAGGCGATAATCCTTATCGACGAGGCCGGAAACTTGTGAACATGCCCTCGTACGTAAGTGGATTACAACGAGGTTATTAGTTATATTGCACATGTCAACTCCAACCGTTAAACTCCGCCTCCCGAATTACAGACTCTTTCAACTTTGTTCATTTTTTCTTTAAGATTTGTTTGGATTGGTAGATGAGAGCTTCTTTCCACACTACGTTTCCCATTTGCCCTGTAACTTGTGATGTTTATATTGATATCTGTGGTATTTATTTCTTTCTTAACTTGTCAGGCATTCTTCATTTTTGTTACTAATACATAAAATCCTCCATCTACTTGTTTGCATAATAGCATTATTTTTTTTTTAAATACAAAAGAAAAAGTAAATTAATAAAGTGCATCTATATGGAGTTTTGTAATATTTTACACCATTGGTTTTCTATGTTTATTTTGAGTTTTAGTTTCAAGTAGCCTGTACCGGGCTTATGATAAAACATCGGAGATAATGTCAATTGCAGAACGACTTGGAAAGAAATGAAAGACATTTGCTATCCCCGCTAACGTTAAATTTAACAAATTCATTTACCCATTAAACCATTAAAGAGGGCTAGCTGATTTGTACATGGTGTATCACTTTTTCGTATGATTGATGAATAAATACGTTGTATTTAGTAGTAATAAATTTACAATGCTTTAAATATGATGTACTTACTTAAAAGTCTTGAATTTCTATTTTTTAAACGAGTAACAGTGGATAATATTTTCAAAACTTTTTCATTTAACTACTTGCTACTCTGATTCAAGCTTTTGTGCTTTCAAGTTTCTGATATAACGTAAAAGGTGCATTTTTTTTCGGAAATTGCAATTAAACACAAAAATTAAAAGCAAAAATCATTTGTAAAAGAATTATAATCTCAACCCCCTCCAGGGCTGAGAGTCCATCATCTTCTTCTCTTGATCCTCATCTATTTTTATTCTTTTTATTTATGGAGTTATTTATTTACCAAAATATTAGGAGGAAAAAAACTACGAAAATTTTTAAAAAATATAAATTAAAAAATAACAGAATTTTCCTACTATTTTAACACATAAGAAACTATTCAGATGATACGAACATCTAAAAACGTTTAAAAAAAATCACGAAAATCGCCATTTCACCCTCTTTGATTTCGTTGCATTACTGGACAAGGATTATTTCACGCCTCTCTTGCAGTAAGGACACTGTCGCATATCGTGCAGAACAAAGCACGTCCAGGAATGAAGCCATCAATGACAATGTGCCCTAGAGCATGCGCGGAGGCGTTTCCTTTCTGATTGCTGCTATTATAGATCGTCCTCATCTGACATCATTCTCTAGCGTGTAACGTTTATAAACCCCAGTATTCAAAACTTGAACCTTCATCTATACCTGGCATCATGCAGAATATCATCGTCGTTCTCGTCATCTTCGGCGGGGCCATCGACGTGGCTTTTGTAAGTTCAAAAGTTAACATTTTCACTATAACAGGAATCACGTTACAATAATTGTCCTGAAATTACTCTATAGGCACGGCAAATGTGCATACCTTTTGTTAGTTAATTTTTTAAGAAAATTTGTAATTAGAGACAATATTTTACTATAAAAACTAGCTGGGTGGGTATCTAGAGTCTAGAAATTCTCTCTAAAAGAGTTACTATTAAAAAAATACGGAGTTTTCGTAATGCTTGTTTGTTATATTATATTCTTGAAACTAAAACATTGAAGGTGTGTCTTAAAAAATAGAAAAGCAAAAGTTTCTTAGCTTGAGAAGAGCAATAAGAACTTATTCCTATAATTTTTCGATTTTAAAGTAAATTATTACAGCAATTCTGCTCCCCCCCCCCCCCAGTCTCTACAGGCTGCATTTATCACTGAGTAGGGATCAAAGTTTGGAAGCCCAACTTATTTTGTTAACGTCACGTGATATACCAGGGTAGATCCATAAGTTTCCGGCTTAGCCGATATGGATTATCGCCTTCATAAAATCCTTATCTGGTGTCTACCTTATTTGTTAAGTAGCTCTGCAGCTCTGCTGTGTTCAGTTGTTCAGATATAGTTGCATAAACAAGGCTGTGTGTAGATCATTGTAACATGTTCAAAATGAAGTATAGAGCTGTTATTAAGTTCTTCACAAAAGAAGGACGTATTCCAATGAAATTAAACAGCAATTGGGCGGTGCACACGAGGAAGCAACCCCTCATTTTCTACCGTAAAAGAATAGGCCAAACTTTTTCGAATGAGTCGAGAAAGCATTGAAGACGAAGAGTGTGCAGGTCTGCCCTTGGAGGTGCTCACTCCTGAAAACATCGCTCTTATGTAAGGAGACATTAAGGAAGACCGGCGGCTCAAATTTACAGAAATAGAAGCAAGGTTGGGCCGTTCTAAAACAACAGTCCTTCGAATTATTCATAAACATTTAAACATGAATAAGGTTAGTGCAAGATGGGTGCCTAGACTTCTTTCTTCAGCCCAAAAAGCAGCAACGAGTCATCTGCTGCCAAGCATTTTTTGAGCTTTGCCTTGATAACAGAGAGAAATTCTGCAAACCATTGTTACAGGAGATGAAACTATTGTCCTATACTATGATTCCTTGTCCAAAAGAGAGTCAATGGAGTGGCGTAAACCTGGCGAAGCACCGCCTCTAAAGGCCAAGATCACTCAGTCAACCAAGAAGATCATGGCCACAATCTTTTGGGTCTGTGAAAGAATATTCTTCATTGACTTCAAGAAGAGAAACACCACAGTAAATGGGAGTACTATGCTGGCATACTGTACAGACTACGTGCTTACATCAAAGAGAAAAGGCGAGGAAAGGGAGTGGTGGTGTGCGCCTTCTTCACGACAACGCGCCTGTACACACAGCTCTTGTTGCAAAGGAAGCTGTGAAGAAATGTGGCTTCAAGGAGATCGACTATTCACCTTATATCCCAGATCTAGTTCCCAGGGACTATTTCCTCTTCTCAAAACTCAAGAAGGACCTTCGAGAAAGGAAATTTAAGTGTGACGAAGAAGTGATGGAAGCTGTTTATGTCCATTTTGCGGACAAGACTTCTGACTAGTTTTTTTTTTTGGGGGGGGAGGGATTGAAATGTTAATTCAAAGAAGCGAGGAGTGTATTGTAATAAAGGATAACTATATAGAAGAGTGAAATATAGTTTTTGTCTTTATCATATCTAGAAAATGGTTATGTCGGAAACTTATGGACCTACCCTCGTACACATCAAGTTGTTTACATCAAATAAGCTACTTTCATGTGACTTCTTTCATTTTCTACAAGAACTTGCAGGTATACCATACGGCATTCTATAGTTAGCGTTCCTTAAAACTGTAGCCGCATACAGGCAATACTTATGAGTGGCATTGCAAAATATTATGACAAAATATCAATTTGCAACACTGTTTTCGGAGGTAGTAACTGATGAAAAGTTCAATCAAACATTTTTTAGTATGATACTGATGGTATTTATAAAAAAAAAAAAAAAAAATAGTTCCACAAAGAATTAAAAATGGGCGTTAAATTTATAACCCATGCGCCCAAGCTTTGCACTTGACAGCTACCTTTTCATTTGACAATCATACCGATTAACAAATGAGTAGGAATGCTACCCTTTGCACATTCCGAACCAATTACAATGTAGCATTATCGATCAGTCAGTCGTGACGTAGAACCGGTTGTGTTGTCGGTTTTAATTATTGTATGTGCAGCTGATTCTATCACTGTTAGAATCGAGTTCTTCTTCTCATTAGGTCATTGTCTTATTTGAATTCGCAATTAGTTAACATATAAACGCACACTAACACTAACTTCGGGTAAATCCTAGAAACCGGTGGACTCAAGTGTTTGCTGCCGCTCGCTACGGCCTGACGACCCACGCTCGCATTCTTTTCGTAAGAACAAGTTGATAGGGGCGGGTAAATAGCCTGTAATTTTTAGCACGCGTTGTCTTATTGGAATTCTCAATTAATTAATATTTACACCACAATAACCCTAACGTTAACATCGGGTAAATTCTAGAAACCGATGGACCCAGTGATTTGCTGGGGCTTGCTACGTCCTGACGGCCCACGCTCACCTCCTTTTGATAAATATAAATTAATAGGGACGGGTAAATCACTATAATGGTGGAAAATCTCTTTTAATTCCAGTAGAAATAAAATTATAAAATATAAATTTATAATGCATTGTGTGCGTTATAGTACGTTAGCGAGTAAATGATTGTATGGTAGTAAATCTCTTATACCTCCGGCAGAAAAAAAAAAAAGCATCAATATTCCAAGATTCGAGCCCACCCCCGTCACAACTATAGCTTATAGCTCTAAACGCCAGAGCTATCACGTCGTCATGCTTGAGATCTTTGTCAAAAGATATTCTTAAACTACCAAAACTAATAAATACTGGCGGTGTAAATACAGTAGTTGGTCTGACCGTTGCCCCCCAAAATAAAAAGAAAAGTTGAGGTAAGTATACCAAAGAGACACCGCCTATGGGCTACGCATTAAAAATCAAACCGAGTCATGCATGGAACGGCGGTTCACCCCGTATCCAAGCCATAAGTTAAAAGGTGTTTTTCTCCTGGCAGTTTGCGACCAACTCAATAATGCCTCGAAAAACGAGCGTGGAAGAAAACCAGAAAGAAAGGATAACGTCCGTATTACAACCAATCAATAAGTGCTCCAATCAATGAGAGGTAACCGCTGTTTTGGAGTAAATTCTAATGAAAAAGGCGTTACAAAGGAAGGAGAAAAGAAAGGAAAGAAAAGTGGATTACATAATATGACACACACTTTCTATTTGAAGATATGTACAATTTGTGTAAAGGAAAGAGCAGTGAACGACCCTTTGCGTCAGATGTTTCTGTACTGGTCATCTAGTTCAACAGACGTATCGCCAAAGGATCAAGTGTTTGTTCCTCCTCTAACTGCGACTAGTTCGATCTAAACGGGGAGCCGCTTTTCTAAACATAATTTAACCCGTGTTTGGATATAAATGGAAGTTCGTATAGGTGTCTTGAGAGACAAACGGCGTATACATTGAACATTTGCAATGAATATAAAACATTTAGAGTATTGCTATACAAATAAACAAATAAACAATGTGTTAATAGTACTATGTGCTGTGGTTTTTTAGTCCCGGCATTATTTTGAATAACTCTGTAAATTGTTGCATTACCTGTTTATTTTACGTTTGCCGACAGCCAAGGAAGGAATTGTAGTTGTTTAAAACCGAGCGCTGCCGACAATACGCGAACATGTGCTATACTCAGCTGGGTTGACGTCAAGCTGGCAGCAATTCAAGAAGAAGGAAGGGTTCCATCTGCTTACATTGGTTGGTAATGAATTATATATTCAGGGTGATGGGAAAGTCACCAATAATAATGGATGTAAGCAATTCGCAGCGCTCCCACCAAAATCGGCAAACGTAAAATTACTGATAATTTCTCATTTCTTACTGATGGATATATATTTGTTAACAGGGAATGACAGGAAGAGCGATGGCTATGGCAAGAGAGGTGGATGCTAAATGCAGAGACACAGTGGGTGGTGTCGACAGAGGTATGGATAACTCTATGTATATGTCCGCATAGTGAATATAGTTCTATGTAAGCACTTACTGTAGTTACAGATTGCAAGCTAAAGACTAAAGGTAATATAAACAATACCATTTATCAAGCGTTATTATTACATTTAAATTTAAAAAGTTCACTTAATTAAAAGCACAGGTTGATTTAAGAACACATTAATCAGATAACGTACCAAATAGTTGTAATAATAGTCCTAAGATCAAATCCAACTAAAAAGAGGTAAAAAAAAAAGCACAAAAAATAGTCACCAAAACTGGAAAAAAGGACTTTAACCCTAAATTTAATAATTTTACGAGGAAGTATCTATGAAAGGCTTTTATCGAATTTCAACTTTGAAGTTTCATTCTTTTTAGTCCAATAATAAGGTAATAACACTTTGTTGGGACCGCATCCTAGGCCTGTGGTTAGCTGGCTGCTAGGTGGGAGACCCCGGGTTCAATCTCCGGTATTTACTTAGAAATTTTCTAAGTTAGAAAGGTTCACCCAACACCTTGAAGATGACTTGTAGACAAGTAGCGATCTTTGATCAAACCATCTCGTGATTGCGACCGGCGGGGTGAGGCGTGTTGATCACATGATCTCCTGCAGTACTGCAATTTACAAATGATGTCGCAGAGGATGCAGCGGTCGATGCTGCTAAAGTCTGCATTGGCTAGAGAGATTTTGAAGAATATTTTATTGGAATGCGCTAAGTTGTGTACACTCAGGAAAAATATATCTATCGTTTAACATAAAATAGAGTGCAAACAAAAACACTTTAAATAATATTAACATCTCCATTAAATAAAAACCACCACGGGTGGCCGAGATCGTTAAGGCGCGGACTCGTGAGCGGGAGATCTGGGGTTCGAATCCCGCCAGGATTGTCCTCCCTGACTGAGGTTTTTTCCAGGTTTTCCTCAGTCCTCATAACTGACAAATGCCGGGGAGGTACTCTAAACTTAGGCCTGGAAAAAAAAAATCCTTAAAAAAAAATCCTTTCCCAATATATAATTTCATCTCATGTAACATCAGTGTCCACCGTCTGTGGTGCTTCAGCAGTAAAAACGGGCGTTAAACACTATTAATAAAAAAAAATCTCCATTAAATCGGTTTCATGGAAAATATTTTACTAATCATCCTCAAGTTCAAAATGGCAATGAGGAGATATAACACATTTCCCCAATTAAAGAACGTTTCTCTTCCACTCAAAAGGCTCGTTATGATTCCAACTGGAGTCATATGGCTTATCTATAGCTGGTGATTTCGTAAAGTTAAAAGAGCTTTCATCCTGAATTCTTTCTAAGATGCTTAAAATTTGAAAGTTATAAACTGATTTCTTAGCTTAAGTAAACTTACCTAAAATTAGCGAATTCCGAAGGAATGCAAGCTATTGCGGCTGCACCCATGGAAAATTTTGGAATTATTTCTCCAAATCTCCATCGATCGTGTCTACTAGGCACCTACAATCAAAAAAAAAATAAATAAATAAATAAATAAAAAAATAAATAATAATAATAATAATGATAATAAAAATAAATAAATAAACAAAAAGGATACAAAATATACGTGTCCGTTAACAACCAAATTTCTTTAATATAAGTTGGTAAAAATAGTTTTCTAAAATCAGCCATTAGAAGTGGGAGTACCTGAAAAACGAGCGCTGGTTAAAAGGAAATATTAGTGGCAGCAATTTAAATTTTTTAAAGGAAACTCAGTATACGACAGTGAAATAAAATGAGAAAAAGAGTTTCTGAAAATCAGTGAAATAGAACTATTAAAAGGGGGAGGGGTACCAGAAACCCAAAATTTAAAAATCGCTCTAGCAGCATCAATATTTGTTTATTTTTTACAACTAAACTCGGCATCAACAATTTCAATAAAATAAGAAAAACATTATCTGAAAATCAATGATATCACATTATTAAGGGTGGAGGTTTACTTGAAAAACGAACGAGAGTTAAAGCGAAATTTAAAAATTGCTCTAGCCGTCGCATTTTAATTTTTTTAAAAGGAAACCGTATATGCTATTGATTTAAAGTAAAAAAGATAATTTCTGAAAATCAGTGAAATCGGACTATTAGGAGGGGGTATACCAGAAATTCAAAATTTAAAATCTCTTATTTCATTGATTAATAAGATTATAATTTGGATTTTATATACTTTCTGTTAAAGTTATTCTACTAGATGAGGAATTCGCTTAATTTACACAGTTCCTACACGACGAACTTGTTACAATTCCAACGACTTCTCTAAAAGGAACAGCTCTTGTGTGTGCTGCAATGAGCCTATTTGAATACAAGGTCATATTTGATAGTATCAGAAGAGGGCTCTTCCTCCTTTGCTTTTCTTATGATCGCCGTCGCATCATTATCGAAATTTTCCAACCCGAAACACCCAATTGCAAGTTTGAGGTAAAATTATACACTTCAAAAGAACTGGCCATTTATTTAATACAAGGCGACATGAATAGAAGTGCATTACTGTTTCTACCAGTTAAATTCTTTCCTTTATATTATTTGGAGGCGAACTCTGATCGCTTCAACCATGAAGAGACATTTTCAGAATGTATTCCAAAAATACATTAAACTTTCAATAATTTTTCCCAGTACGAAAATACATGCAAACTCATAGTTCCTGGACAGTACATATAAGAAATTTTAGACTATGCACATATTTAGTAAAAATACAAACACACCTTGACAATGGTGTAGCTATATCTGAACAACTGAACACAGCGGAGCGGAGGTTACAACTGCAATTATTTACTTAACATATAAGGTATGACACTAGATAAGGCTTTTGTGAAGGTGATAATCCTTATCGACGAGGTCAGAAACTTTTGGACCCTCTCTCGTAAATACCAAGATATTAATTACATTCCAGGTAGCAGTATGTGATGAATGCCATTATAGATGCTCTCAGAGTTCAAAAGATGTTTTTCATTATTTCATTTTCAATTAATTACTCATTTACAGCAAGATTTTGAAAGTCAAACTTACATCTACTATATAATGATTACTCTTTTATTTTCCTCTATACGAATTTACAGACATATAAGCATCGTCACATTTGTAAGCAAATTAAACATTGAAGACTTCATTCGCATTTTCACCATGTCCTTAAGTCATCACAGTTTTTGTGGCTCTTCCAATATACATGCTATTTCGGTCTTCCTCAGTCGAGTTCACGCTTTACTATAAAATTAGAAAGGAAATGCAAAACTTTAAATCACATTCAAAAAGTATCCTATTTGGTAAGTGGTTGAGATCACAAGCAATTATTTTTTTTCGGTTGTTACAATTTCTCTGCTTAAATATTTACCGCATATCAGATACTACCAATGAAATCCGGAATTAAATTAAATTATATCATATAGCACCAAATATTAAAAGTCGGAATAATATTGTAATTGTGTTTAACATCTACCAAATCTAACCAGAATAGAGTTTAGTATAATTTTACAGCAATATAAATAACAATACATACAAAAATGTCAAAAATTTACCTCATTTACTGATGTTTCAGGCTATTTCTCTAAATTCATCAAGGGTGAAATAGAAGATGATGATATGCCTACATACAAGGTTAGCATTACCTTATTAGTATTCTTTCATATATTTAAGGAGACTTAGTAGAGATATAAATAGAAATTTCGTGCTGAATTTCAATGGAATACAAGCTGAGTTTTCTAAAAAGCTAACTGTTTAAGGTAACCAGGAAGTGTAAATCTAGCAAATAATGCAGCAGTATACATTTTAAACTGTATCTCAGAAATGTACGAAGTTACCAATATGACATTTTTATGAAATATTAATAATACTTAACTTAAAATGCTCTGTACATTTTAATTCTCTAATGCACATAAAAATTTTTTAAACAAAAATAAATCTTATTTCCAGATAACTTAAAAACGTTTGACATAAATATTGATTTTTTTCTCAGGATTGGATAGACTAAGCTTGTTGAAAATTTACACACACATAATGTATGGAAATGTAAAGTGTGGTAGCTAAAAATATTAAAATTTCAGTATTAGTTGATGAAAATGAATACCAATAAGAAATTAAAAATATTTATACTTTTTTTCTTCAAAATTTGAAAATTAATTTCTTTTCAAGTAACTAGCATAGATATATTATTGTAGTTCCCTGGATAGCATGTTGTCTGCAGTTTTAGTAAAAAAAAAAAAATCATTCCAATTCTACCAATAGTTTATGAGAAAAATGCATGATTATGTCACAGTTTTCAGTTTTTTTAACAAGATTTTATTTTGGTATAAACTTTTTTAAAAAACTTTATATATGCATTAGAGAATTAAAATTTACTGTGTATTTTTATTTAAGTTTTCTTAGTATCTCAAAATTTTCACGAGGTACAGTGCAAAAAGTATATTGTTGCATTATTTGCTGGATTTATACTTCCTGCTTACCTTAAGCAATTATTTCTAAATTATAAACTGTTTGTAAATTATGGTTAACCTTAGTTGTTATTATTTTAATAAACCAGAAAAAATATTACTTTTTAAAATGTTTGCTGATTTAGGTGCTCATATTTTATAATTAGTTTAAAAACGTGTTACTAAACATTACTGGTGAAATCATAAACTATACATGGGCACAAAATACAAACTTTAAAGTTTCATATTATCCATAGAGCCAAAAATATATTTTGACTCAAAATCTCCACCAAGTATACCTAAGTTAGTTGGCACAGTAATAATTAAACTACTGAAGTTATTAAATTAAACATTCCAAAAAGGTTAAAAATTAAATTATATAAATTAAGATATTTTTTGTTTTTCCCTATTTTTGGATTTTGATTATACTTAACCGTGCACAAAATTTACCGTTTCTTATTATGAAGTATTTCTAATAGTTTTAAGCATCTATCCTATTCTATGTGGGCATTGAATTTATTTAATAACATTATCTCTAATATGAAATTAGATTTATTCATTTTTCAATTAAAATAGATCATTTAACCCCTTAAAGTCCTAATAAGAAAGTATGTACTTCAATTTCAATATTTGATTTATTTAAATGATTCCAAAGATTTATCCCAGAATAACGTTTACGTTTTTCAGCAACTTTAGAATTCATATGCATTCTGAAAAAATATCACAGTTATACTCCTATTTTATTTTATTTATTTATTGTTTGTTTTCTTTTATATTATAAGCACATAATGTAAAATGTTCAATATTTTCATATAAAGAGTATTTCAAAATTTGCTTTAAATGTTACAGCATCATGCATATAATAACTGGGATAAGAATTTCAATAACAAAAGTATCACTGGGTTAGGCAAACAATGATGTTTGGTTTTTACAAAACATTGGACATTCGTCAATCTGCAGTTCGACAGACGCGATTCTTTTCATTACGCCATGCACAATATTTTTCACACATCTTGGAACATATCTAATTTATTGCGAGATAGCATCTTTCAGTTGCTATATAGTAGTGAGTGTGCAAGAAATCTTGTTTTTTATAAACAAAGTCGGCCTGATTGAAATCTGGAGATCGTGGAAACTAAAAGTGTCAGCTATTACACGATTTTTAAAAATTCGCGTAATTAATTGTTTGCAGAGGTGTGTATATGTGGGCAGCGCACCATCTTGCATGAATTATGTTCTCCAGGTCTTACTTTTTCTGTCTAAGAATAAGCTATGAATTGTGAAATGACGCTGCACCTTACACTGACTGCAATGTCATAAAGAACTTGTTGAATTAAATTTCGATATTATTTTTGGACCAAACTCCGCATTTACGCGTATTAACTGCACTATATACAAGAAGTGTGCTTTATCTGTCCAGGACCCCATTCTATAAAAGTATATCCTAATATATTTACAGTAATTATATTTGGAGTAACGCATGGATTTGTAACTTTCTGTTGCACGAAAGAATGTGCAAAACTTGTTCAATATTAGTAAAAAGTTACAAGTTACATTATATAAGAGCATGATGGAGGAATAGCTCTTTTCCACAAGTCGCCATACCTTGAATTGGGTTATGTCCATTGCTTAGTAATAAATTGGCATGTTTTAATACATAGAACGAATCATTGTCTTACCCACTAAATGGATCTTGTAATTTTCTCAGAAATAATGATCATTTAAATATTTATTATTCTTTTGCCAATATTCAAGCGTAATACACCGCCACGGGTGGCCGAGGTCGTTAAGGCGGGGACTTGTGAGCGGTCTGGGGGTTCGAATCCTGCCAGGACCGTCCTCCCTGACTGATATTTTTTCCAGGTTTTCCTCAGTCCTCATAAATGGTAAATGCCGGGGAGGTATCCTAAACTTAGGCCTAGAACTCTCTTCCTTTATTAAAAAAAACCGTTTCCCAATTTATCATTTCATCTTATGCATCACCAATGTCCAACGACTGTGATCTCTTAAAGACGGGCCTTAAACACTACAAAAAAAAAAAAAAAAAAAAAAAAAAGCACAATAGTCCACTTTGAGCCGAGATAAATAACATCAATTTCAGTTATAAAGACATGGCAGAATTGAGCTACTCGATTGAGCTTGGTCATTTATTTTATTTGTTCAAGGGATCATTTATATACACTTAAAATACATTTTCATTATAAGCAAAAGATTGGGAAAATGGGTTCAAAAGAGATTATTTTAATGATATTTGGCAAGAATCTTAAAAAAAATAAACCTTAAATATGTATATAAAAAGAAAAAAATTAATATTAATCATAAGCCATACTTTAATTGCACTTAACCTAACTTTTTCATTTTACTTAAATAACTATTCTTTCTTTGTACTTTCCTCATAATGATCATTTTGGCCAATATTTCGCATATTTAAAACAATTGATTCCACAAATTATTAAAAATGTATTAACTCTTGCACTAGTATTTGTAATTACCAATATTGCTACAATTGTAGAGATTTTATGCAAGTTACAAGTATACAACTAATACTAATACTCCTTGTAACAAATATGGAAAAATTGCTGAATGGTGTTGTAAAGTACAAGTGTAGAAGAAAAATTTGTGGAACAGAGTCAGAGAACTCTGGCCAGCCAATCATTGTTATTTTGAATCTCTACAGGCACAAATAAAGCAAAACTATATATTTCCTGCTGTCACCTTCTTTCAGTGCAAAAAATTGGTTTTTAGTTTATATGGGTACAAATTAATTCTCCAAACATTGTTACTAATTACTCATTTAAAGATGATGGATGGATGGATGGATGGATGCATGGATGCATGGATGGATGCATGCATGAATGGGGCGGAGAATGCTACTTTTTGGTACTTGAGCCCTGCTCATGACTGGCCCTTAGTGCCTATGCTCTCTCCCCCAACCCGATTAGTACTAGAACCTCGAAAGATGTGCTTTCGTTCCAGAAGCCGGGGCAGAAACCCTTCCATTGCATCGAGCTTCCCCACCTCGCGCTGACACTCTCGACCCTGTAACAAGAACCAATAGAATGAAATTTTATGAAATGGGACAGAGGAAAATTCGTGGACTGTAAAAATTCATCGCGGCATTCGCCTAGTTGGCACTGGAAATCCATGGGAGGGAGAAAAAAAAAAAAAAAAAAAACCAAGGTTAGGATGACCGACCCAAGGGGAATGAAACCCGGAACCTCCGGAATGCGAGTCTCAAGTTACCTCCTGCGCAAATTTAATCGGTCAGATATCTACACACTTGACTAACACTAACACTATTAATTCCGTAATAATTATAATTATTTCTAATTAATTCATAATTTGTATGAAACACCTCAGCTCTGACATTACTGACTACATTTGGAACTTTCAGTATTTCTTCTTACCAGCAACAACAGTTTTTTTTTTCCAAGGCTTTCTGATTAACTCCCACAAAACATGCGCCTTCTCTAAAACCGTTATGTATTCTAAATTTTCTTCAACATTGAGAATATCATCTATTGCTTTCATAATAGCTTGGACCAGCTATCCCAACTTTTAATAGTAGAACCATGGCTTGCGACTTAATTTTTTCTGGTAGTGTTCATAAAATCATTAATATTTTAATTACAAAATTATAAGGATGGAATGCGAAAAGAAACAACTGTTTTCTGTCTCAATTAGTATATCGCTTTAAAATTTGAGCTGAATTTTGAAAGATCTGCCAAAAATTTTATACACACTTTCACAGTAGATATCTATTACTTCAAAGTTGGGCCGAAAAACAACAGTAATGTGTAGTATGATGTTCTTCTTCCTTTTTTTTTATTTGGTTTATTTACGGACGCTCTTTAACATCTCAGGTCATCAGCGTCCCATTCAATTCAGGGCGCGAAACGGCCGACAAATTTTGCTCAGAGGTCTCTTCTTTCAGGCTTGAGGTTCTTTATCGTGCCGTGAATGTACGACACGGGACCCACGACTTAACTTCCCTTCCGAAGGAAGCCATATTTAGGATTTTTACGCCTGAAAAAATCCATCGGTTCTGGACGGGTTCGAACCCGCGATCTTGGGTTTAGGAGGCAAGTTTAGGAGGCAAGGAGGCAAGTACGATATATATATATATATATATACATATATATGTATATATAAATATATAAATGATGTTGTGTAAACAGATGTGACTCACATACATTATGATAGTGTTGGTACAACAAAATGGAGCCAAGATTGTCGTTTGAACAGCGGAAAGTAATTTTGAAGTGGTATTGGAAAACCGAGAATGTTGTTGAAGTCCAAAGACAATGGAGACGTGTGTACAGAACTGAACCACCAACGCGAGTAACAATTGCAGCATTCGAGACAAACTTGAGACTCATGTGAAACAGCATGTGCTGCAATCGCTGAGGACACTTTCGCAAACGTTGCTCAATCAGTAGTTCGACGTACTCAGAAGTGTATCGACGTCGATGGTGGGCATTTTGAGCAACTGTTGTAACTGTAAAAGTCTAAGATGATTAGTGCTCATCATTTTCTGTTTGTGTGAATTCAGTTTTGTAATGGTAACACAGTTTTTCTTTTGTTGAAATGTGTATATATTTTGCCACCCCCTGTAGTTGCACAAAAAATAATAATAAACTCAACAAATAAGTGTTTTGCATAAAAGGGCAGAGGAATGATTTTGTAACAGATGAGAATGTCTTATATTTATTTACGAGTGATACATCTGAAGGAAGTTAGGTTGGGATCAATTACTTTAAGGTTGACTGGAATTTAACTGCTTAATTCTGTTGTATTGATTATTCTAATGAGTCCTTTTTTCTTCTTCTTTTTCAGTGTTTTGTGAAGTGCATAATGATGGAACTAGCTGCTGTGAGTATTACTACCATATTTTGTTTCTACCTTATTATCTATTGTAGGGGTATTGTTATAAACACAATCATCATTGTTAGACCTAGTATTAGACATATGCAACTGATATCATTCTTACATAATTTTACAGTAAATGCACGTTAATAAAATCAACAAAATATAAAGAAATATAAACAATAGAGAGATTAATGTAAAACTTTTTAAAAGCAGCAGCCAAGAGCCTCTGTGTTTAAGCTATACAAATATGAACCACTCCCACGGCATGTTTCAACGATCGACAGAGGCTATGATGGTCACTATAAGCCTTTATTTTCTAAAATCGATAATTTACATTATATTTATATTACGAGGGCTGTTCAATAGACACCTTTACTAATCCTCTTAATTTCGATGATTTTTATTGAAGAAATCATTAGATGAAATTCAACCGTTTCTGTCAGTCTTCAAAAACATGCTAGAAACAAAATTTTTGACAAATTCTTCAGAATCGCCTCCGCAGCCTTCACCATTGCTTCTGATGAAAAATGTTTCCCACGAAAGTGTTTCTTCAATTGGGGGAAAAGAAAAGAATAACACCGGATCTGTACTATAGGTAGGGTGAGGAACACACTTCTCATTGATTTTTGAGAGATATTCAGCAACAAATTTGCGATATGCGGCCGTGCATTTTTGTGGAGAGGTATCAGCTTGTTTCACGAAAATATGGTTTTGTGTGTGATATGACCTTGCAGCTTTCAGGACTTTTCTGTAGTATTGCCCAGTTACTGTTGTTTATATGTAAGTTAACCTTCCTTGAATATCGTAAAATGAGACGACCATTACTAACGATAACATTGCACAAACACATCCCAAATGTAACTCAAGTATGGGTGGCACACCCAATGAAATTTTCAACATTTCTGAAAGTATTCTTAATGTTATTCGACGATCCTCTCTCACAATGACAGCAGCGTAATTCATGTTTTCATGTTAGAGAACAAACTGAAGCACAGTGTTCCCCTTCCTTGGAAATTGTTTGTCACCCCTCTTTAAACATTTTAAACCACCTTCGAACTGTACTATAGGAAATAGCAAACTCTCCATTAGCCTCCTTTAAAACCGCATAGCTATCCTGAAGATTTGTCGAGACGAAAACTGAAGTTCATAATAGCGTATTGTTAGTCGCCTGTCACTCTATTTTGCTGTATGCGGAACTGAATATGTCTCAACTTGCACACCTCTCCAAAGCAGGAATCGAAATTGACAACAATGAAACTAGTACCACGTATATATTGCGTATGAAGCTACCAAATAATGTAAAGTTAAATTTTAGCGTGAGAAATTATGTCTGTAAAAATTATGGCCATTCTTTACCTTACAATCCTCGTATGTATCTATATTGAAGAGATTCTATTTCATATATTGTTAAGAAAAAGTTTATTTTCGGTTGTGTTATCGACAATTACCCGTAACCTTGAACTAAATACTTATTCGCTATATATAAAAAGACCGGGCGAGTGATCAGTACTTGTATGGCTCTCTTTCACTTTCTCTTTATGCATTACTGCTAAATATTACTTCATATAGCATTCCAAAGTTATATATCTATAATTCTTTTCGTTTACACGAAAAGTCAGAAACATTAATGGGTTTATCCTGTTTAGGCATGAACATTTCTGCTTAATACAGAAAAATATCAGGATTTGATGCATTTCTCTATACACCTAAACATAAAACGACACATTTTTCTGCACTAATTCTTATAAGTTCCCTTTATAGATAGCTACTTTGAGATTCTATTCTAATATCACTAATCAACACCTTTATTTTTTAACTCTCTAACGTGTGCCTTAAATCTTTCAACAGCTTTCTGATGATGGAAAGTTCGATTTGGAAGAGGAGTTAAAGAACGTTCCACCAGAAATCCTTGATGAGGGTCACCGAATAGTTAAGCTCTGCCAGAATACTAGTAAGTAAAATATTATTGTAATTATTTTTGCCTGGAGAAACATTTTTTTTTTCATTAAATTAAAGGAACTTGCTTTTATTTATAATATGGCGCAGTTAAACAATAATCAATAAAACTATTGCTAATCTGCATATTCCTTGAACAGAGCGCAGTCGAGAGGTTCCGAATTACTGAGTGTTTAAAATTTAGCTGAATAGTACGATACTTTATAAAACCTAATGTTACAGCACAATTAATGTTTGAACACTCTGCTTACAATTTAACTTGCTAAGTATTTTTAGTTGTCGTAACAAAGATAGTGGTGAACGGCACGCTCCACTGTACAATCGCTTTACTATAGCGTTACCAGAGAGCGAAGTAGTTGTTCGTACGTTATCTGCAGCGGAATGAGCTATGGAGTAGTGCATAATGTTACTGACTGCTGCACACTGTGATAACACTAGTAACGCAGTTGATGGAAAATTAGGGAGACTTGAGTAATAAATTACTTAAGTGACACTATCATATTTTTCTTATTTGGAGTGTGAGATATTCTCTTTCATACTGTGCATTTTTTTGTGCTTTGCTGAGTTTGCTTAATGTCTAACGGTATAAAAATCAGGAATTAAATGTCTTATTTTACTCTCTATAAATTAATCTATTTTTTTTTCTTTCCCTCTGTTTTTCTTTAGGTATAGAAATATCTAAACGGAGGTTAGTATTGATAGCATCCATGTGTTTTTTTCATTACTTTTGTTAGCAAACTTTTTGACACAAGAATAGCAATACTAGTTGAATCAGTCTATATTTTTTGTTCATATCTAGTAATCCTTTACTTACAGAAAATCTGTATAACTAGCTTACTAGTCGGGCCTCTCAGGCCCATGTTGTTTAAATTGACATACATTGACGCCATTTTGACAGTTTAAGATATGAACCACCTTTGAGGTACTAATATTTTATAATAATTGTATTTGTTCAAACTTTACAGTTTAAAAATTTTACAAAATTTAAACGTTTACTTAAGGTTATTTTTTTCCATTTTCAGAATATATAGTTTTTTTTCATTCTGTACCAAGTTTTTTTTGTTTTTTTTTTTTGTTTAATAATTTTAAATGTGCTCAATGTCCAGAGACAATAACAGAATGTTCCAGGCATATAGGTTTGGTGCTCTTATAATATTTGGCTTTTTCTATCTTTCTTCTCCATACGAAATGCACATCATTTCCTCTTCGTAGTCTACTCCTAGACAGGTGTTACTGACTTCATTAATTTCTTCATTCCTGCAAGTTATTTCCCGAATTTATGATGAAAGTTCGACGTCTCATTTTCTCGTGTTGGCCAGCATCATCCGGATTATGTTTGCATTCGTTACACTACATCAATCATGCTGAAGAAAACAACCAATGGCTATCGCCTTGTTTCTTGTTTTTTTTTCTTTCTTTTCACCCTGTAGCATAGCGTCTTCTGGTCCATGTTGTCAACGCCAAGATTTGTGGCAATAATTGTACGTCATTTCAACTTTAGGCTTAGCTTCTGATGGTAATTGGTTATGAAGAGTGCTAAGGACAGTAAAAAATTTGTTCCTCATAGGAACATAACAGACATCTAGTTGAAAACCAAATAGTGTAGAGTCAACTAATACATTTCTTGTTTTCTCTCAACCATGCACTTGAATCCGAGTCCACAGAAAGTCTACTAAATGACAGCATTTGTTTAATTTGGTAAAAACGGGATATTCCTTGTTCTCTCTCAGCTCAAAGATATGGTCATTTCAAGGTGAGAGATCGGGCTGTACAGAGGATGGAAAGAATCGCCGCAGGAAAAGTTGTAGGATACTTGCCAGTTTACGTGCCATGTGATATTTTACCTTACCCAGCAGCCCTGAGAGAGGCTTCCTGGTGTTGACTTTTCGTGGTTTTTGCGGACAGCCAATAATTGGAGAAGCTATTCGTCATGGGGGTAGGACAACCTCCTGACAGTTAGCATGACCGTCTAAACAGTGAGGGCGACTACTTTTAGGCCGTGGTCCGAATTTTAAGTCTGATTCTTCCTAATGTTCTACGAAGGTAGGTCCATAAGTTTCCGGCCTTACCGATAACGAATTATCAACTTATCTGGTGTCACACCTTATCTGTTATGTGGAAAAATGCAGCTGCAACTTCCGCTCCGCTGTGTTCCGTTGTTCAGATATAGTTGCATAAAGAAGGCTATGTGTAGAAGGTTGTGAGATGTTCAAAATGAAGGGGCTGTTATTAAGTTCTTCACACAAGAAGGACTTACTCCAAATGAAATTAAACAGCGATTGGACGGTGTATAAGGGGAAGTATATCCCCCTCATATTCTACCGTAAAAGAATGGGTCAAACTTTTTCGAATGGGTCGAGAAAGCATTGAAGACGAAGAGCATGCAGGTCGGTCCTTGGAGGTGCTCAGTCCTGAAAACATCGCTCTTGTGGAAGGAGAAATTATGGAAGACCGATGGCTGAAAGTTACAGAAATAGCAGCAAGGTTGGTCCTTTCTGTAACAACAGTCCTTCGAATTATTCATGAACATTTAAACATGAATAAGGTTAGTGCAAGGTGCGTAATTAAACTTCCTTCCTCAGCTTAAAATCAGCAACGAGTCATCTGTTGTCAGGCGTTTTTGGAACTCTGCCGTGGCAACGAATGAGAAGTTTGCAACCATTGTTACAGGAGATGAAACTATGGTCTTCTACTATGATCGCTTGTCCAAAAGAGAATCAATAGAGTGGCGTAAACCTGGCGAAGTACCACCTCTAAAGGCCAAGGTCAAGATCGCTCAGTCAACCAGAAGATCATGGCCACGACAACGCGCCTGTGCACACAGCTCTTGTTGCAAAGGAAACTGTGAAGAAATGTGGCTTCAAGGAGATCGACCATCCACCATACAGCCTAGATCTAGCTCCCAGTGACTATTTCCTTTTCTAAAAACTCAAGAAGAACCTTCGAGGAAGGAAATTTAAGTGTGACGAAGAAGTGATGGATGCTATTTATGCCCCTTTTGCAGACAAAGTTTCTGACTATTTTGGGGGGGGGTTGAAATGTTAATTCAAAGACGTGAGAAGTGCATTGCAATAAAGGGCAGCTATATTGAAAAGTGAAATATAGTTTTTGTCTTTATCATACCTAGAAAATGATTAGGCCGGAAACTTATGGATCTACCTTCGTACGTATGGCTGGTGTGTAAGAACAATTTCTTATCTGTAAACCAATTTCATTTAACACTCATAGTTTTATTTTATCGCAAATAACTTTTTGCCCAGCTCCACGAACTCTTGGGTATTTTGTTGCACTTTAATGTTATTAAAGTATATATGTTATCCAAATAAACACTGAAGTTGTATAACATTCCAACATGTACACGATATAGGACAATAGTAGCAGAACACTTTTAATTTAATTAATTTAATTTTAGTTTTGGTCAGAAGTTACTAAGAATATTGAGTTAGGCAGGAGGAAGCGCAGTACTTGCAGTACTTGCAGCGGTGGTCGGTTTGAAATGGTTCTTACGATATAAATGACTGATATAGCTCTTGAGCATTGAGATGAAACAGATACAAACAGAGAGAAAGAGAGCGGAACAGACACAAGCAGAGTGTGTGTATGCTAATGCCACTGCACAAACAATTGCTTGCGAGTAGGGAACAAGAGCTAATTCTCAAGTTTGAAGTTTTATAAAATTAATTCAATATTTACGTATAAAATAATGGATAATTAAACATAATTTTAATTGACATTTGAGATGGAAAGTATTAGCTTAAATCCCCGAATATTACAACTAACATATTAATTAATTTTATGTAACTTTTCTATTTTAAGCATGGCTGTAATGCAATTTTTATTTTCTGTACAAGTACGGAAGTATTGTATGTAAGATGTTATTCTATTAACAGAGTGCAGAAATGCACTAGCTATAAAAACCGTACCTGGCGATGAGGACAGAGAAGCCTGTTGCCTATTGTAACAATATTTTGTACAGATGATTCCAAAGCCAAAAAAGAAACGGACCGTTATTACTTGGAGGAATTCTAAAGCAGGGTTCTTGGTTGAAGATGTTTCTTTGTATATTGTCAGAGAGTTTTGCTTTTATCATACTAGGTAAGGGTAGGCGTAATAAACATATTGCAACTACGGGGGTGAAAATACGAGGCAATAAGCTTTCGATACCCGAGCTAACTGTATACATGGGTGACCTGCTGAGGGTCACGTAGTCATGTTAGCCAATAAGAGAGATGAGAAGGACATTATGCGAGCTCAGTATCCAATAAAAATTCTGAGAAGTGAAATGAAAATCTAGATCCTTCTAAGGCATATTTGGAAGGAAAAGTTAGCTTCGAGAGACTGACGGACTGCCAGTTTATTTAATATTGTAATTTTGTGGCCCAGGAGGAGTATTCAGATCTCAGTTATTAGTTGTGGGTCAGTCCAAGCACTAAGTTGTTGCTGTATCGATTCTTATCAAATGTAGTATTTTATCAGTATTACTAAGAGAATTATCACCCAGAATTTACTAAGAGTGTTATTGTACAGCCGTAGCAGTTTTATTAAGTTTGTCAGAGTATTGAGGTGTATTATTGTATCAGTGCGAGGACATGAGTATTGTTGTTGCTAGTGCCATAGTGAACATTAAAATTTGTTAGAAACCAGCTTTGAGTAGGAAGATTCTTAGCATGTTAAATAGTTTATGAAATAATTAGGAACCTTACAGTTGGTGCAGAAGTGGTACATCTAGCAGTTAATTCTCCAAGGAGTAACGGTGCTTCTTGACTCCGAACAACAAACTGTGTTTCGTCTCTTAATATGAAAATCTTGTTAATCTTCTTGACTGCTTCCCCTGTGGTCTCCGGATCACAAAAGTCCAGCAAAGAAACAAGACCCAGCCCAGGTGACGTAAGTCAGCGGGAAATCATCGGAGATGAGAAGAAAAAAATCGTTATTCCAGAAAACCCATAATCAAATCTTCCCCCCACTTTAATTATCGCTGCACATTTAATCTTTCTGTCACATAAACTGCGCTTTTTATATTTTGTGGAAGATTTTTTTCACAGTTTGTAAATAGTTCATTGATATTTTAATTTATGAAAAAAAGTATGTAAGTTTGAATATTTCTGATTTCAGAGGGAGATGATCCATGTGACACGGCATATAAGATACACAGGTGCTACCATAACGAGAATCCTGAGGTGAATTATTATCTTTATAACTTTATTATTTCCTTTATGTTTGCTACTTATTTATCAGTATTTTCTTAGTCTGTTATAGTTTTCTTCTATTTTTTATTTTCTTCTTTCGTTGCCTTTCTTATCATTTTTTATTTTTTCTTCTGCCTTTACTCTTTTCTCTTTTATTTCTTCAATCATTCTTTATTTCTCATTTTATATCAGGAGATTTACCTATTTATCCCAGCAACATAATTATTTTCCTTTGCAATTTTAAGTCCTAGTTACAGCTATAACGGAATAAACCAAAAAAATTACTAGAAATAAAATGCTTTGAAGAAAATGTATTAAGGGATTTTTAAAATCGCAAGATAACCTACTGACTTTTTTTTTGTTTACAGCTTTATAGTATTGTTCTTCATCACTGGGAGGTGAATGCAGACACGAAGTAGTAAGTATAGCTTATAATGATACAATGTGGACGAATTGCACTTTATAGTAAGTGTAATATATAACGTGCATATGGGCTTAGGTTAAGGGTGTATTTGTACATACTTTTTAAAAAAAATGTGTTGTATATCATATTAATCTATTCAATGAGTAAAATTTACATAACATTTTGCTACTAAAACGTTCCAAACCACATAAACATTGGCATTTTAATGTATTTGTTGATTTTGTTATCACTTTTTCTACCAAATCCCTACTTTTTCTAGAATGCCTACCAAAAGAGTCTGATCATTTAATTTTGTGAATTGGCCCATAATTTTTGGGAACATATTTACATGACAAAATACAAAAATGTATTATTTATTTGGTTTATTTACGGACGCTCTTTAACATCTCAAGCGTCCCATTCAATTTAGTGCGTGAAACGGCCGAAAAATTTTGCTCGGAGGCCTGTTCTTTCAGACTTGAGGTTATATTACGTGCCAAATCTACGACACGGGATCGAACGCTTTACTTCCCTTCCGAAGTAAGCCATACTTAGAATTTTTACACCTGCAAAAAATCCATCGATCCTAGCCGGGATTGAACCCATGATCTTGGCTCTACAAGACAATTATGGTTATCATTAGACCACCAGGACCGAATCAAACATGCAGGGAACGTTTTAATAGTTATGCAGGATGAGGTGGAACTTTAGGAGGTGTTTCCTGACAGGTATACCAACAAAATCATCCATATCAATATAGTCCGGAAATGTACAGAAAGACTGTAATTAGAGCAACTGAATAGAGTCGAAGCGAACATCTGAAAGGCGTCGTGTATGGTGACTCGGAGCCTAATCTGCGGACACTAACTAGCCTTTGCCACTCTTCGGGAACACTGGGAGAGTGCAGTAAACCATGATGCTACGCGTGGGGCATGTATCAAGGGCATGGAGGACACTTCCAGCATTTGTTACTTTGCCAGAATGATTGACATAACATAGGCATACATTGCGGGTCTTATAACATTCATATTTGTACTAAGTTCTGAACTATGCAACTACTTTATTTACATATTTCTGTACATTTCCAGACATATGTTATTGCGGAGGTGCAGGTGTTTGTTCGTTTCCATGTTCCCATTGTTCAGCCACACCCATATATACGAAAAGGTATTACAACAGTAAAAGTAAGATTGTAGGTACTAAACATTGATTTTGAGATATGTTTTATTATGCAACCATGAAACAATTTAAAGCTGTTTTTGTTAATATGTGAATGTTATATAATAAGTGTTTCCAAAAAAGAGAATCGTAATCAATACTGGAAATGATAAAACGAATTAAATGATCCGCATAAATGTATGCTGATTTTATCATTATCGTCATCATTTGCTTGAATAATGTTACGAAACCATTGATGAAACAGCTGGAAATAATACGACACATCCTTTGTCGTTGTTGGTGTATGGTCACAAGGAAGCGACGATAACCAGAGTTCAGAGAAACTTAAAAATAGCTTTAGAAGAAAAATAATTTCATTCAGAACTGCATTAAATACAGTACTAACCAAATACGAAGGTAGGTCCATAAGCTACCGGCCTAATCATTTTCTAGGTATGATAAGAGACAAAAACTATTTCACTTTTCAATATATTTACCCTTTATTGCAATACACTTCTCACGTCTTTGAATTAACATTTAACCCCCCCCTCCAAATAACAAAAACATTGTCTGCAAAATGGGCATAAACATCATCAATCACTTTTTCGTGACACATAAATTTCCTACCGCAAAGGTCCTTCTTGAGTTTTGAGAATAGGAAATAGTCACTGGGAACTAGATCTGGACTATAGGGTGGATGATCGATCTCTTTGAAACATTCTTCACAGTTTCCTTTGCAATAAGAGCTGTGTGCACAGGCGCGTTGTCGTGAAGAAGGCGCACATCACCACTCAGCTTTCCTCGCCTTTTCTCTGTGAGGGAAGCGCGTAGTCTGTGCAGTAGGCCAGCATAGTACTCCCCATTCGTGATGTTCCTCTCCTTGAAGTTGATGATGAGTATTCCTTCACAGTCCCAAAAGATTGTGCCATGATCTTCTTGGTTGACTGTGTGACCTTGGCCTTTAGAGGCGGTGCTTCGCCAGGTTTTACGCCACTCCATTGATTCTCTTTTGAACAAAGGACATATTACAGGACCATAGTTTCATCTGTTGTAACAATGAATGGTTTGCAAAATTTCTCTCTCGTTGCCACTGCAGAGTTCCAAAAATGCCTGACAACAGATGACTCGTTGCTGCTTTTGGACTGAGGAAAGAAGTCTAGGCACCCATCTTGCACTAACCTTATTCATGTTTAAATGTTCATGAATAATTCGAAGGGCTGTTGTTTTAGAAATGCCAAACCTTGCATTTAACTTACGTAACTTTGAGCCGCCGGTCTTCCATAATTTCTCCTTCTACAATGGGACATTTTCAGGAGTGAGCACCTCCAAGGGTGGACCTGCACGCTCTTCGTCTTCAATGCTTTCTCGACCCATTCGAAAAAGTTTGGCCCATTCTTTTACGATAGAATATGAGGGGGGTGCTTCCCCATATACACCGTCCAATCGCTGTTTAATTTCATTTGGAGTTAGTCCTTCTTTTGTGAAGAACTTAATAGTAGCTGGATACTCCATTTTGAGCATGTCACAATCTTCTACACATAACCTTCTTTATGCAACTATATCTGAACAACTGAATATAGCGGAGCGGAAGCTACAGCTGCAATTATTTACTTAACAGATAAGAGTTTTGTGAAAATCCTTATCGGCGAGACCGGAAACTAATGAACCTACCCCCATATCTGTTGTGCAGGTATTACATATTGATAGCTGACTTAATGAGAAAGGGGAGACACACGTCTGCCTTCTCAGATGTCTGTCCTCAGTCCAAAACTTTCCTAACCACATGTCAAACTACTGTCGTGGTGGGAGAACTCAAACCACCAATCACATTAAAAAAATTAAGTAACGACATCCAATCACTGTCTAATCAGCGGATTTTTCACTAAACGACTTCTTCTTCCCTCCCAGCAATAAAAACTGAAGGCACTAGCACAATATATATGGCATCTCTTACAATTATATGCGAGCATCTTGGGTAATAACAGTAATCTGATTGGGTTTTATCAAACTTGATAAACTCATTTATTGACATAATAAGCAAGTAGCAGATTTAAAATAACCTTTTCTGTTTCCAAATTATGTATGAGGCATGATCATCTAAAACCCGCCCTGTCCCACTCCATATTCAACTGCGCTTACTAATCAACGGTGGTAAGGATGGGGAAGAGGCAACTACATAGATCATCATACTCTGTTAGGAGGTGCTGGCGCGGTGTGATGATAGCTTAAGCTGGAAAGGCTTCAGAAGAGAGCGATCTTCTGAGGGGCTTCCACAACTCGGGGAGGGGGGGCACTCCACAGGCACCGGGTTGTGCTATCTGGTAACATGTTAGGGGCCTCATCTGTGTCCGGTAGTTACTCCTTGTAGATCCTAGCCGTTTGGTGTTTTCCTTGCCTCATCCCTTCCTCCCAGCGATGTCCCATTGGGGACATAGGCACAAAAGGCCAGCTGTGAGCAA
This sequence comes from Metallyticus violacea, assembly GCA_030762175.1. NCBI lineage: Eukaryota > Metazoa > Arthropoda > Insecta > Mantodea > Metallyticidae > Metallyticus > Metallyticus violacea. The sequence goes on from CM060841.1 coordinate 22,582,614, forward strand.
GCGTTAAATATCAAAAGTGTCCTTCTCGGTCTCAAACTAGCCATCCAATGGTGGTGGTAAAAAGGTTTAACTCCTATAGGAGGTCAAATTAATCCTAATTCAATTGTGGGGGCGAGCCTTCTGAGGAAAACTGTTCAATATTCCTCATCGTAATGCAGTTATTACTTTTTTAGTATGATATCCTAGATATGTTCTTTCTCGTATAAAATCTCGTCATCATTGGATCACTGTAATAATTAAAATTGTAGTACCTATAAATATTAAGTTTCGTTGAATTGATAACACATTTTAATAAATCCAATTATTGTAATTATAATACTAAAAGCTGCAATAATAGGTCAAGATCTATAGGTAGCTATATAGTAAGGATGATTTATTGTTGACGTTGGTTTAGTATGTTTCTCTAGAATATATAGTTCTAAACTAGAAAATACCTAAGATTGAATAATAGCTACTGCTGATTGTAAGATTAATAATAATAATATTTGAAATGAGATAAGAATTGGAAGAATGTAATGTATAAATTTTGAAATATTAAGATTTTTTTTTTCCTTCGATGCAGGAACAGAGCCAGAAACCAGAACGGATCCTGATTTGTTATTGAAACCCACAGCCTGAAGACTCATATAGTTATATAAAGATTGTTCGGTATATAATGTATTCTATGTACTAAAAATAAAAACTGAAACTTTCTGTGCATTAATTTGATGTTTATCCCCTGAATATTCTCCTGAAGTAACCTCTAAACATAACACGGTCTGTTTTAGCTCTCAAGCGTCTTGGAAACACCAAGCAAGCTTAGAGTGACAAGATAAACATGTAAGAAAACAGTTCTTGAAGGGTCGCTGTCTGATAATTCAATCTCACCACGTTGATAAGCTGATTTAAACGTTTTAGTTTCATTTCATTGCTATTACGAGATGCTTGAGGAACAGTGCAGTCATCTAGAATGCCTGGGCTTAATCAACTGAACTCCAACAATATAGCATTAAGTGCGCCATGATTCCCAAACGGAGATCGTAATAATGTATTAAGATTGCACAATTGAATAATGACTTCTTCCTATTTGACTAAACTTAGAGGACTATGTCTGGTTAAAAAGGTTTCAATGAATATTTTATTTTTTATAAAGTTTACAGCATCTGTTTATACTGTGTGTAGCAATACGGCCAAACTTTCAGGACATATTCCTCATACATAGAAGAAGAAAATATTTTACATGGACATGGGTCCGGAAACGCTTTATTTCCATGTTAGAACTCATTTTCTACAACTCTTCATAGTACATTGGCACAAAGGAACAGAACGTACCAGCAAACCACACGAAACCCTTTCTTACATCAAATGTTCAAAATGCCGTGTTGGTTACATCTGTAATTCTTGTGTTTCATGTTCTATTTGAACGAAGAGGTAATGTTGACATGCGACTGAATTCATTGTCCTACTACCACACGCAGCATAAACTGTTTAGTGTTTGTCACTGACTTGGTTACGAATACAGTACAATGGAAGTGTACACAAATGTGGAGTAGGCAGTTGCTCATTTGATGTATGGATTAGGCGTGCCGTTCAACGTTTGTATCGGGAGAGATTTCCAGACAGGAAGACGTTTGAAACAATTGATCGTTGTCTTAGGTAACATGGGACGTTTAAGCCTGCTACTCGCAACTGGGGGAGGCCTTGAAGGACCAGCAGACCAGCTGCAACAAGAAATGTTGACCACATGACTGTCTAGGGAGTGTTACATGAGAACCTGTTGTATTCATACCATTTACAGCGTGTGAGAGCACTATCAGCAGATGCTTTTCTTGCACGGGTACACTTCCATTAATGGTTTATTCAACAAGGTGTCAGCCCTGATTTCAGTGCAACTGTGCTGTTCAACTTGATCAGATTGAATTTTCCACAATCAGCACGTATGGGCTGACGTGAATCCTCAATGTCAATGTCAGTATTTAGGCCGGCATTGTTGTTTGGGCCTCATGTTTTTCCGATCAGGCTCAACAGACAAACTTGGCATGCGTTCTTTCAACCTGTTCTGCATCTTTACCAGTGCGATGTAGCATATACTTCATGCACAATGGAGCTCCTTCTCATTTCAGTGTTAGTGTCCCTCGGCTTCTAAATAACAGATTCAATGACACATGGATAGATGGAGGTGGATAAATTCCTTGGCCTCCACGCTCTACAGAACTAAACCCGCTAGACTTTTATTTATAGGGCATTTGAAAGCTCTTGTGTATCGATACAAGATACAGAGAGTCTTCGTGTCCGATTGTGGAAGAGTGGGAAACAATTCGCAGTTATCCAGGGATACATCAGCGCATTCGGGATTCAATGCGACGCCGAGTTGATGCATATATAAATGCTAGTGGAGGGCAGTTTGAACATTTCATGTAAGAAAAAGTTTCATGTGGTATGCTGGTATGTTCTACTATGATTAATGTATTGTGAAGAGTTGTACAAAATGAGTTCTAACATAGAAATAAAGCGTTGCCGGACCCATGTCCATATAACAAATTTTCTTCTTCTATGGATGAGGAATATGTCCTGAAAACTTGGCCGTACTTTAATGTTACATTCTGTATAAGACGATTTGTAATAAAAATTGCATCATTTATTTCGTCTTAACCGTAGTGTTAAGAATTTGGGTAGTACTTTGGAGAAACGGTTGTTCAATATATAATCACAAAAGGAACCTATGCTGTCTCCTCTCAAGTCACGTGTCTTCAATAAGCTTAATTCAAGTAACTTTGTGAACCAAATCCGAGAAAGATGAAACATACAGCCACAAGACAAATCCGCGCCGCTCTTTGAATTGTTGTCTCATATTAACAAATAACTAAAACAAATAAATATTTTCAATTACACACACACATTAAAAAGTTTAATTGTCATAATAACCTTAACAGGTAAAAAATCAAATATATAAGGGATATAATGATCATTTTAGTATTCATTGATGAAAAGCATTATATAAGAAAAGTATGGGCGGTTTTTGAAAAGTCCACACATTTACTTCATAAATACATAGGCATGTTTATTGCTAACATAAGAAAAAAAATGTTAAAATATTATTAGCTGCAGTAAATAAAACATTCCTGGCGAATTATATTATTTCTAGAACTTATTTACACAGCTGAATGTGAACCTAGATTTATGTCAAATATTGTCAACAAACACGAGATACGAGTATCTATCAGGGTTGTCACATGCTTTAAATTTACCACCCTGTATTTCATTCGCTTCTCAATGAACGATTTCAACTATCTGATATTACTACCGATTTAGTTCTTATTTATCTACTCGCTTACATTTTAGGTGTGATGTAATTCGGTCCGTGCAGGTACCGTGCACACATATACATCACACTTGCAGCAATAGCTCTAATCGCATCATTGCTAGAATGTTATAAATGGGCATTAGAAGATCAAAACCTGAACCGTAGGGCAACATGCTTTTCTCATTCTCATTTTCCGCTAAAGTGGCAACCATTGTACTCAGATGCAATAAAATTTATTGGATCAATATTTTATGAACCTATTATTTTTATGAACCTATTATTTTTATCACCTGCAAAACTGGGAAATCTATTAACTATTTACAGAGCGATCATTTTTTAAGTCCCACATCTAAGCGCATATAACAGGAAAAAGAATGATTAAGTTTAGGCAAAGAAATGTGTTGCACGAGAGAGAAAAGCACATTAGATTTAGCAGTATTCTATAAGTTTGACTTCAATAACTTCGAAGTAAGTAACTGATACATATTATCGAAACTATTAATTACGTAAATTATATAAAATTATACATTTACAAAAGTGCAATAAAATAAAAACATATTACTATTTAAAAAAAATTACAACGTACTAAGCAAATATACACAATCAACAACAAACAATCGAACTTTCCATCGATTTTCATTTGGCTATGAAATTTAATTTAAATTTATTGTGGTGAAAACATGAAATGCAAACGTTTTCTGAAGGTTATTACAGAACGTTCTTACAAACAAATATAATTCTCAAATACATATTAGATTATTGCTATCTTCACGACGATGTTTTTGTTAAATATAAAACATATACATCGTTATAAATACAATTTAAATGCTAAGTTAAATTATATTTTAAAGCAATATAGAGAAAATTAAATGCAAGGGGGGAATTTTAAATTTAGGTTTTTAAGTATACCCCTACTTTTAATGGTCCAATTTCCCTAATTTTCAGAAACTATATTTAATGTTTTATTTAAATGTTACATACGGAATTTTGTTGCGAAAAAGCAAATATTGGTGCCGGTAGAGTAATTTTTAAATGTTTGGTTTCATGTAGACCCCCACTTCTGATTTCACTGATTTTCAGAAACTATTTTACTTATTTGATTTAAATGGTACCTGCCCAGTTACATTGCTACAACATATATTAATGCCGTTAGAACGCTTTTTAAGGTTTGCGTTTCAGGTAAACCACCCCTCCCAATATTCCGATTTCACTGATTTTCAGAAACGAATTTCCTTATTTTATTTTAATGGTATATGCCAAGTTTCCTTAAAAAAAAAAAATTGTGACCGCTAGAACGATTTTAATTTTTGTTTTTAACCCCCACAGGCCCGATTGTCCTGATTTTCAGTAACTACTTTTATTCATTAATTTTTAGGAAATATACTAAGTTTCGTTGAGCAAAAAATAAATATTGAGGCAACTAGAGCGATTTATTAAATTAAAGTTGACTTCCGCTCCCATGGTTCATTTTGCTGGTTAACGAACTGGACGAATCGTTTGTTAATTCGTGGTTATATGCTGAGTGTTGTTGAGAAAAAACAAAAATTTCGTCTGCTAGAGCGTTGACACACACACACACACACACACACAATATATATATATATATATATATATATATATATATATATATATATATGCCTAGTAGGTAGCATCGATGCAGATTTGTAGAATGTCTTCAAAAATATTTTTACGGGTACAACCGCAATAGCTTACTTCGGAATTCACTTAAATGTGGTGCCCATTTCATTATCTTGCCTTGATATACTGTAAGTAGAATAGTAGCATATAACCCTAAACTGCATAAGCTGCATAGTTCAAATTACATTTAGTTTATAAGTATATAGTATTTGTGACTAATTAAAATTTGAAAGAGATACGAGCTGAGACCTCTGTTGCATTGTTGCCATATCTACAGAAGAAGCCCTTTCTTGATAGGCTACTGACATGCGATGAGAAATAAATACTCTACGACACTTTAAGAGGCTGTCTGTCGAGGCTTTCAGACCTATGTAGTTATCTCACAATGAGTATCAGTCTTCCATCACGTTGGCAGAATGTCCTTGTTGACAATAGTGACGATATTTAATACTAAAGATATTATTTTGGTTTAGAATATGGTGCTTAGAAAAGTTTGGCCTGAAACTGACAGAACATTTTTCGTCACCTTATAGTGTCTAATGCATAAACTTCGTTTTCAGCAGTAGTTTAGTAATTTCTTTATTAATCAGCTACCGGCTATGCTGTGCCTTCTACACTGAAGCCAGGGGCTACGAGGGTCACTTGAAAAGGTGAACGCAATAAAAATTTAGATCTAAATATTGCATCTTTTCAAAGTATTCTGCACTGCATTCTATATAACGTCTCGCCCGTTCAAATCATTTTGTAAATGCTGAACGCTATGCTTCTTTGTACAGGGTGCTAATACTTTCTTCGTGAGCAGCTACTGAGGTTTCAGCTGATCAACTATTTGACTAAGATTTTTTTCTTTTGTTTTGGAAAACAGAAAAAAGTCACTGGGGCCATATATGAACTGTAAGGAGGATGAGGCAAATATTTCACTCTTGACTTCTGCAGAAATCGGATTGTTTCTAGTGCAGGGTCGTGGCACATCAAAATTCCACGTATACAGTCTTAAGGTTGTTCGTTCTCAGTCCATTGAAGACATGAGGCAGGCATTTTGTGGTGTACCTTCTGGCAATGACAGTCTTTTGTCCCTCAGGTGGGATTGTCACAATATGAATACTACCTGAGAAGAAGTAACAGATCATCTTCTTGCCAACATTTCTCGTTCGCCTCACTTTTGTTAGGTGATTCTCTTTTGGGAAGACCCAAACTGATGACTGTCACTTACTTTCTGGACCATACCAGAATATCAAGCTTTCGTCCCCTGTTATGATATTAAATATGTTTTTGGATTTTCTCCCATCAAATTTTCCTGTCATTTCTTGGCATCATTGCACAGGTGTTTTTTCTGCTCACTTGCGAGGTGGTGAGGAATCCAACGACTGCAGAGCTTCCAGACGTGAAGAGTGTTTCAACTGCTGCCGATCCAATATTTAAGGTTTCTTGAATCTGATAATACGGAGTGAACAATCCTTCACGCAACCGGTTTCGCGGCGTGCGGTCGGCTGGCGAGACTGGCTGCTCTGTTGGCGGTGCGGCTGACGGGAAGTTCGCAGTAAATATAGTACGGTTTTTCGCGTAAGTTATTTCACATAACATAAACATGTAACATGAAAGGTAAATTACTCACGTATATTAAGGAAGGAGATGCTGGAACTATGTCTCTTTGTTGTTCAAGCATTTCTGACACCTGCTTAGGAAATTGCTCATTACACTCTGCAGTTCCCTCTGAGATATGGCAGCAATTTCTTGATGAATGTTAGTTTTAAGTTCATCTAAAGTACGTGGATGTTTTGTACACTTTCTCTTTTAATGCCTCCAAGAGATAAAAATCGCAGGGAAATAAATCGGGGAAATCAGGAAATTCCTCTTAAAATAATCTCCTTGCAGCACGCGCTGATTCTGTACGCACGTATGCATCATACATGAAAACTCTTTGAAGAATAGAATACTTGTGTTGCCCCATTTTACTTGATTCACTTCACTCAATACACTGACGCCTAACAAACACGTGCTACTTGCGCAAGATTTCAACTCACACTGAAGGCTCGCTCAGCAGAGGGGAAATGCTCGCCTCCGCCGACATATCGCTGCCGGCCGGTCCCACGATTGCGTCAAGGATTGCTCACCCAGTATGTGCAACGATAATCTTCCCGCAACATGCGCTCTGCTTTCATCACATTTTCATTGTCTGTTTCTGTAGCCGGCCGTCCTTCGCGATCTTCATCTTCGAGGGAACACCTTCCTCTTCCAAAATCTGAAAACATTTGATAAATAAAGGAATGCGAAGGGCAAAGATTCCCCAAATATACTGTGCAATCTTTCAAGGCATTCTTTCTTTCCTAAACCATTCCACAGAATTAATGCTCTCGCAAGAGACCCATCCTAGCGTCTGGCACGGCAACACCTGCGTACACTACACAGCTGTGCTGACACCACACATTGTTGGCGCGCCCAGACCTGCACATGTTGCTATTTAAACTTTAATCTAAAGGTAGGAAATTCTGCACTTGCTTGTCACAACTCCTTGATATCCGTTTTCAAAACTTTTAGTGTATCCCTTGTATCAAAAGGATTCATGGTAAATTGGCTTCTAAAAAAAGGTGTAGTATGCAAGTTTTTTTTTTTTCTAGAAATTCAAATCGTTGTCTGATAGCTTTTTAATAGAATGTACGACATTCGTGAATATGTTTGTAATTTTCATTAGTATTAACAACAGCTCTGTCATTATTAATTTAGTAAATAGAATATTTAATGTTCAGACGTAATTTCCTTTTGCAATCATAGGTAGTATGCTGTCTTAAGAGAAAAAACGAAAATCCTGAAAAACTCGAACAAATACAGTTTTACCAAAGTGATTAAAATGAGTGTAAAGTACAAATAGTAATGTGTAACATTAATGCATTTAAAGCAGTAAATAATGTCATGTAGAATAGTGGAGTAATATTATAACACTCTAATAACAAGTTACATTCCTGGTACAAGGTGAAATGGAGCACTGATCAATTTTCCTTTGGCCTCTGGATGCCCACAGAGGTACACCGCCCACCAGCATGATCACTACTATTAGTCGTCATTTTTAGACAGGCAGTTCATTAGTAATCACCTCCCCTTACATAGTATGGGAACCGCAGATTTAATTTAACTTATGCGGTATTACGTGACCTTTACGATAGTGAAGAAAAGATTACTATAATTCAAGTTTATCATCACTACAATAATAACGTGGATGCAAAACAAAGGATTGTACCCTATAAAAATAATATAAATTTCTATATTTATGGGTAGGTTCATAAGTTTCCGGTCTAATCATTTGCTAGGTACGATAAGGACAAAAACTATATTTAACTTTTCAATATAGTTACCTTTTATTACAATACACTTCTCACATCTTTGAATTAACGTTTCAACCCCCCTTCTCAAAAATGATGGTCAGTAGTCTTGTATGCAAAATTCGCATAAACAGCAGCCATCACTTTTTCATTACACTTAAATTTCCTTCCTAGAAGGTCTTTCTTGAGTTTTGAGAAGAGGAAAAAGTCACTGGGAGCTAGATCTGGGCTCTATGGAGGATGGTCGATCTCCTTGAAGTCACATTTCTCACAACTTCCCTTGCAACAATGTCGTGAAGAAGGTGCACAACATCACTCAGCCTTCTTTGCCGTTTCTCTTTGAAGGAAGCATGTAGTCTGTGCAGTAGGCCAGCATAGTACTCCCCTTTATTGTGGTGTTCCTCCCCTTGAAGTTAATGAAGAGTATTCCTTCACAGTCCCAAAAGATTGCGGCCTTGATCTTCTTGATTGACTGAGTGACCTTGGCTTTTAGAGGGGGTGCTTCGCCAGGTTTACGCCACTCCATTGATTCTCTTTTGGACAAGGGATCATAGTACGGACCTTAGTTTCATCTCCTGTAACAATGGTTTGCAGAACTTCTCTCTCGTTACCACGGCACAGCTCCAAAAAATGCCTGACAACAGATGACTCGTTGCTGCTTTTGGACTGAGGAAAGAAGTCTAGACACCCATCTTGCACTAACCTTATTCATGTTTAAATGTTCATGAACAATTCGAAGGGCTGTTGTTTTAGAAAGACCCAACCTTGCTTCTATTTCTGTAACTTTGAGCCGCCGGTCTTCCATAATTTCTTCTTCCACAAGAGCGATGTTTCCAAGGGCCGACCTGCATGCTCTTCGTCTTCAACGCTTTCTCGAACCATTCGAAAAAGTTTGGCCCATTCTTTTACGGTAGAATATGAGGGGGATGCTTCCACATATACACCGTCCAATAGCTGTTTAATTTTATTTGGAATACGTTCTTCTTTGTGAAGAAAGAACTTAATAACAACTCGAAACTCCAATTTGAACATGACGCAATATTCTACACATAGCGTTCTTTATGCAACTATATCTGAACAACTAAACACAGCGGAGCGGAAGTGACAGCTGCAATTATTTAATTAACAGATAAGGTATACCACCAGATAAGGGTTTTGTGAAGGCGATAATCCTTATCAGCGAGGTCGGAAACTTATGAACCTACGCTCTTAGGTTATTAATTTAAGGATGAAGTAAACATATTTACTTGACGTCAGTATCATGCCGACCGATTGCACCAAAGAAACGTGTCCCACAATTTCCGTCCGTTATTGTGAATGGACACTTCATTAGTTGGTGATATATTGGTCCTTTAGAAACTTAAAGCTGCAACTTTGAAATTTGAAAGGACATGTCATCGTTTATTTGCCTCAAAAATGCTTATATATTATTTTAATATACGTTAATTAAATTATTACACATTAAATTGTAAAACGTCGATCTGTGGCTTCATATGCAGACGTCATTGCAGTAATATTTAATGCTGTCAATTGGAATGCTATTTGCAGAAATGTATGTGAATAAATATTAGTAAGGAATTGTTTAACAAACATGTGGTATCCCTTAACGCTTCAAAAACTACAGAGACGTCATTTGGATGCATGTTCGGCATTTTACCCTTTCAATTCCCCGTCTCTCCTTGTGCTGACGCGAAGTCATTTTGCTGCACAGAAGTGGAACGTTGTGAGACCACGTGTTCCACTATTGTAGTGTGTTAGTGCTATTATAATGCCAAACTCTTGTAGAGAAGTGAGACGGAGATTTATAGATAGATTTCCTGCTATTCGTGTGCCTGACAGGGGAACGGTTCGTAATCTTTTGCATAGATTTAGGAAACGAGATCTGTTCTTAATAAGAAACCGAAAGTAAAGTGGCGTACTCTTACAGCGAAAAAACTCGATGACATCGGAGAAAAGTTCAAAGAAATCTCTGTGAAAGGCTACTTCGAACCTCGGCTTGGAATGCCACTAAAATGTTTAAACAGTCCTCCGTTTAGACTTAATCGACAATAACAGAGAGTTTTCACATTTTGCTATTGGCTTTCTAGAACAACAAGTGGTGAAATAAGCAGCAGTAGCAGCAGCTGCATAAATTAAGCGAATTTCTCACCTAGTAGGGTAACTTTAAAAATGAATATAAATCCCAAATTATAACCTTATCAATTAATGAAATGAAATAAGTTATAGCAATAATGTGTGATATTAGGTTAAAACATTACAATTCTTGTAATCTATAAGCGTTTTTAATAGTGTTTAACGCCCGTTTTCACAAGTGAGCACCACAGGTGGTAGACACTGATAATATATGAAATTAAATTATATATTTGGAAAGGATTTTTTGCAATATATAAGTACTTATTATTATTATTATTATTATTATTATTATTATTATTATTATTATTATTAAACCAGAAAAATGAATGGTATACTATTAATTAAATGTAATATATTACCAATGATAGACAACTCTTGAATATTTTTTCCACATTTTAAATATAACCATATTTATGAGCTAAGCCCTTTATATCATCTTTGCATTTACCAAAATAGAAAAAAATAACAGAAGGGTTTGAGCTACATTGTGTATTTAAGAAGATGATGTTCGTATATTTTAATAAAACAAAAAATGTTACTATTTAAAAACAATTACAATGTACTAAGCAAATATACAAAATCAACAATAAACTATCCAAAGTTTCATCGATTTCTATTGCCTTTGAAATTTAATTTAAATGTGATTGTAGTAAAAACATAACACAAATGTTTTCTGAAGGTTATTACAGATCGCTCTTACATACAAATATAATTCTCTAACACATTAATATTTCACATTTGCTATCTTCATAACGGTGCTTTTTATTAAATATAAAAATATGCATCGTTATAAATAAATACAACACAGTAAATCGTTTTGATTTATTGTGTTGTTTTATTTTTTTCATTGTTTTGTAATTGTAAGGATGTTGAATCTGATAAAGTGAGCATCGTAATTCGTTAATCTGTAATGTTCACAAAATAAATAAATACAGTTTATATACTAAATTAATTTTGCCTTTTATTTTAAAACATATAGAGAAAATTAAACGCAAGGGCGCTCTTTAAATTTCGGTTTCAAGTATACCCCTACTCCTAATGGTTCAATTTGCATATTTTTCACAAACTATTTTTCTTATTTTATTTATGTTATATACAGACTTTTGTTGTGAAGAAACAAAAATTGCGGCCGCTAGAGCGATTTTTATTTTGTTTATTATTATTTTTTTTTTATTTTCGCTTTAGGTTAACACCCACCCCCAATGGTTCAATTTTGCTGGTTAAGGAACTCGACGAATCGTTTGTTACCAGATGGCTATATGCCGAACTCGTTGAAAAAAAAAAAAAATGCGCTAATAGACGCACATTCCTTCGGAATTCGCTAAAAAGGGGGGCGAAGTACCTTTAAAATAATTTACTTCAAATGACTGATTAAGAATTGGACGAAATCTTTGATATTTCACTCTAACCGCATGCTGCCAAAAAATTTGGCCTTTATGGCCGCAAGAGCAAAACAGAAAGAAAGCATTCATATAAAGGAATAGAATCTGAGTATTTCTGAATAATGCCGAAAGAAACCCAGTCCCATTGAAATAACAGCGTCGCATGATCGACTTAGAATGGACACAATCTTTCATTCCTTTCTTATATCTCTATTACATAGTAAACGAAACAATTTCAAACACAGGTTATTGTGCAATATACGAATTCCTCCAAAATTGTATTTACTTGTCATTATATGAACCTTTTCAATTCTGTACAACGCCTCAATTTGCATTGCCATGCGTCCAAAAAAACCAGAAATGAAGCAAAGCAAAATTAATGACCTGAATAGCTATATGGAAATTTTTGTTTAGAAAATTAAAAATAATGGCAATAAGAAACATTTTTTTTGGCTCTACCAGCGACGGCAGACACAATAATTCACTGTTCTGAAATTGATGAAGTACAAAATAACAACTTTGTTTAGTTGACTTTTCTTTGTTAATATATTTAAAGCTCATTATATATCGTTTTTGTGCTAAGAAATATATTATAAAAAAAATTACATGTGTTCGATGTATTTTCTGTATTTATTTTTAATGTTTTTACACATAATTTTATTTGTCAAACAATACTTTACATTAAATTCTATAATTTACTAAGATTATTAAATGCTATGCCTGATATTAAAAACTGTAACTTTTAATGTAGCGTATACCGCATTATAATTCTGCTGAATACAAACTCAGTTCTAAATTTAAAAATCATAGGTTCGAATTTTCCCCGAAATGCAGTTCTTGCATGGAACTCAAGTTATCCTGAAAAATCCTACCGACCATTTAGTATGTGTTACATATCTTCTAAAACAAATATAACAGATGTATTTTAAAAATAGTAATTTAATATGTATACGAGGGTAGGTCCATAAGTTTCCGGCCTCGCTGATAAGCATTATCTCCTTCACAATAGCCTTATTTGGTATCATACCTTATCTATTAACTAAATAATTGCAGCTGTAACTTCCGCTCAGCCGTGTTCAGTTGTTCAGATATAGTTTCATAAAGATAGTAAGATTGTGACATGTTCAAAATGGAGTTTAGCCCTGTTAGTAAGTTCTTCACAAAAGAAGGACTCACTCCAAATGAAATTAAACAGCGATTGGACGGTGTATATGGGGAAGCATCCCCCACATATTCTACCGTAAAGGAATGGGCCAAACTTTTTCGAATGGGTTGAGAAAGCATTAAAGACGAAAAGCGTGCAGGTCGGCCCTTGGAGGTGTTCACTCCTGAAAACCTCGCTCTTGTGCAAGGAGAAATTGTGGAAGACTGGCGGCTCAAAGTTACAGAAATAGCAGCAAGGTTGGTCCTTTCTAAAACAACAGTCCTTCGAATTATTCATGAACATTTAAACCTGAATATGGCTAGTGCAAGATGGGTGCCTAGACTTCTTTCCTCAGTCCAAAAGCAGCAACGAGTCAACTATTGGCAGACAATTTTGGAGCTATGCAGTGGCAACGAGAGAGAAGTTGTGTAAACCATTGTTACAGAAGATGAAACTATGGTCCTCTACTATGATCCCTTGTCCAAAAGAGAATCAATGGAGTGGCGTAAACCTGGCGAAGCACAATCTTTTGGGACTGCGAAGGAATACTTTTCATTAACTTCAAGGAGAGGAATACCACAGTAAATGGGGAGTACTATGCTGGCCTACTGCACAGACTACGTGCTTCCGTCAAAGAGAAAAGGCGAGGAAAACTGAGTGGTGGTGTGCGCCTTCTTCACGACAACGCGCCTGTGCACAAAGCTCTTGTTGCAAAGAAAGCTGTGAAGAAATGTGGCTTCAAGGAGATCGTCCATCCATCCACAGCCCAGATCTAGCGCTCAGTGACTATTTGCTCTTCTCAAAACTCAAGAAGGGCCTTTGGGAAAGGAAATTTAAGTGTGACGAAGAAGTGATGGGTGCTGTTTATGCCCATTTTGGAGACAAGACTTCTGACTATTTTGGAAGAGGGTATTGAAATGTTAATTCAAAGAGGTGAGAAATGTATTGCAATAAAGAGCAACTATATTGAAAAGTGAAACATAGTTTGTCTTTATCATACCTAGAAAATGGTTAGACCGGAAACTTATGAACCTACCCTCGTATATATATACATGCATAGAAAGACTCCAAGAGTTTGAAGTATAGCGATCTCAAGTGTTACTTTTTCTTAGTGTTCTATCCTTTTCTGCTTTTATAATTACTGTTAATTTGTTACATTGTTAATAGTGTTACTTTATTTTTCTTTTTCTTTTATATTATATTATATATAATAATAATAATAATAATAATAATAAGAAGAAGAAGAAGAAGAAGAAGAAGAAGAAGAAGAGATTTCTAACACCAATGGCTTGAAAGTTAAGAACCTATAAATGAAGGCAGTTTTTTCTACCTTAATGTCTTCATTTTTAAGATAATGCATTTCAATTAAACCATGTACCATAATACGAGAATCATGATTTCTGTTTAATTTATTAGACGCGTTTTATTGCATGACATCTACAAAAATAGTTTCTTCTTTATGTCGTTGTGTAATGACTTTAACAATTAAGCTCCAGGCATTTTATATAACTATAATTTCGTTGTTCCTAATTACTTCATATTTTTTTACAACCTTGCAGTGTCTCAGAGTCATATACTGACCGATCTTAGGAAGTAAACGAACTGAGAAATTCAAGTTGTGCATTACCGCGAATAATCATTAATTTTGAAGTCAAAATAATGCAGACAGTTTCCGATGGAGTGGTAATTATGTGCTGATGGTCATTCGCTGGTGGAATGAATGACAAGGGGGTTGCAACTCTTGTCACATGCCATGCTCTTTTGCTATAAAATGCTTTTCCTGTACTCCTTCCCATCATTATACCATTCAGCATCATGGGCACCACAGCATTCATCATCGTCTTCCTCGGTATCACCGCGGATCTCGCCTTGGTAAGTTCAAGAGTTTTACGTAATAATTTTGCTGAAGAGAACAACATCTGCAACCGAAAAATGTCATCTGAGTTGCTTGTAGTTGTTTCTCTCTTTCTCTTAATTTTCATTTGTACCTTTTATATACCAAGTCTTTCTTTTTAACATTTCTGATTATTGAAAAGGCTGGTTTAATTCATTTGCTTGTATTATTTCCTTGTAAGACTGTACTAGTTTAAAAAAAATTAAAAACTTAGTAATCAGATACGCAAGTAAAATTGTTAAAAATTCTTCAAATCTTCGAAATGTAAAAATGTAAAAAATGCTCTAATATTTAGCTTTTCCACGAATCTTCATCACTGTAGAGGGGATAACTGAGTCAAAATTAAACATTAAAAGTTATCAGTGAGTGTCAATTATAACTTTATTTCTTATTAGTGCTTTGTATTGAAATATTGTTAAACTGGACTGGACAAGATTGCAAGATTCAATATCAATCCTTAAAAATAAAAATATACATCGGTAAATAAGCAACTTTTGTTCCTGACTAGAACTTTCTCAAAATTTATTAAAATACTTGAAACAGTATTTTATTAATTGTTATCTATATATCAAGAATATTGAATTTAATTCCACTTCTTAAAGGTTAATAGTGAGTAAACAATTTTAATAACACTACGTTTAATGCAATGCATTACTTTAATTACTTTTCTTTAAATCAATGTTACCAATTCATGTATCTTTTCTCTATCAGTCGGTCCTGGTGATGTGGTGGTAACCATACTTGCCTTCTAAACCCAAAATCGCGGGTTCAAACCCGACTAGGACCGATGGATTTTTTCGGGCGTAAAAATCTTAAGTATGGCTTCCTTCAGAAGGTAAGTAAAGCCGTGGGTCCCGTGTCGTACATTTACGGCATGAAAAAGAACCTCAAGCCTGAAAGAAGAGGCCTCTGAGCAAAATTTGTCGGCCTTTTGACACCCTGAATTGAATGGGACGCTGATGACATGAAATGTTAAAGAGCGTCCATAAATAAATCAAATCAACAAATTTTCTCTATCAAATTTTTCAGCACTATAAAGTTTAACAAAATTTTCATTTCACAGGTATGACTAGTATTTTGAAAAGTTTTTAAAGCACGTTTATAAATATTCAAGATAAGTATTGTATTTTGGGTATTTAAATGATTATATTTTTGTGTCTGCCAGAAACAACACGGTAGGATTGTAACAACGAAATAAAAATCTCGCTGAAAATGGCAAAGCGCCACAATATAATTGTTACTAATTCAGATTTTCTAAACTGATACATTTACAGTAACATAACAAATGCAATCTCGTAGCAATCTCAGCTATCGCTATTAATTTTTCGTTCAGCTAAAAAAACAACTTTTAAAAAACAAATTCGATCCACAAAGTCAAGTCGTACTTAAGCCCTGAAAAAAGATTTAGACTTTGCTTTGGTAACATTTTGTGCATAATTTACCCATGTAAGTGTTTTTTCCTGTACACTGTACCAGCATCCTATTTGCTCATTAATCTGTTTCTGCCAATTTTCCCTGTAAGTCGCAAGTTCCTAGAGGTTCAGGAAACATGTAATGACACGAAATAGGAATATTCCTGAATATAAGCAAGGTCAGTTCTCTTCCTGTTTGTTCAGTAACAACGATGCATTCTTGAAGTTGGCTATATTTTCCACATCTATCTACATTTTGCTGACTAAACGTTTCACTTCGCGGGTAGCTTAATATTTGCAATCCTTTATTGTTTGTTCAATAGAATCTTGATTGTCAAGAAGAGTGAGGTCTAGAGTGAATAATGGGAACCCAGTCGTCCAGTTAGTCTCCAGATGAAAGTCATGATGACTTTATGATGTCGAGTAGTTTTGACAGACTGATACTCAAGAATAAATTATCAATACTAAGCAGCAACTGAACAATTTCTGCACAAAAGAATTCATTACATTTTTTATAAATACTTTTGGTAATGAAAGTTTGCTATGGAAATATAAAGTTGCAGAAGTGAAATATTCAATTTGACCGTAGAACTTGGGCAAAACAGACAACTGGTTCAGCATGGGGCATGATCTCTGTCAGACATGTGGGGATCAATGTGGTTTACACCACATCTCTTCAAATAATGTTCAATGAGAACCAAAATGTACATCACCTAAAAGAAATCACCCCTATTGTCTTATCACATCAACCAAATGGAGGCGAAGATATGGATGTAACATTCACAAAGCATGCCAAGTTACTTTGTCGCAGTTGAGTAATTCCACTTTGGTCATCACTGCCGTCGGGCAGGTGCTACAATATCCGTAAGCTCAAGAAACGTTTTGGACAACACGTCCTACTCCACTTCCCGGTTAACTCAGCCTTTTGCGATAAGCTCTGGTGGGTTCTATAACCGCAGAACAACTAGAACATTGCCTTTGGCTTTCTATCCTATACATTTTCTGATTAAAAATATTAAATAGTTGCTTAAGTTCTGTTAAAGAAATGCTGTTTTCATTCAACGGTCTAGAACGAATTTTGTTCATGTAAACGAACTTATAAGTTGCAGCGGCTCAAAAGCTTGAGATACTTGGTAAGCTATTTAAACTACCTGAATCATTAACATGTAACACGTCAGTGAGTAGTCAATGCAAACTACAACGACCAAGTCAGAAGTAGCACAAACTGCATGATGTACGGGGTGAACAATCCTTCACGCAACCGGTTTCGCGGCGTGTGGCCGGCCGGCGAGGCTGGCTGCTGTGTCGGCGGTGTGCTACTTGTGCAAGATTTCAATTCAAACTGAAGCCTCGTGCAGCGGAGAGGAAATATACTCCCCGCCTCTGCCAACAAAGCGCTGCCGGTCGGTCCCGCGGTGCGTCAAGCATTGCTCACTCTTTAGTACGGTTGTCTAAAGCGAACATTTTTTTTGTAAAAAATTAATGGTTGACCCATTATTGCGAATACTGAGAACAATGCAAATTCTACTCATGCATTTACTTCACTACAACTCGCAAAGCCACAATTGTTCATTAATAGTTTTATTATAGATAAAAATTAATCATGCTGACGATCCTGTCATCATTCAAATCTTTCGTATTTTGTTGTTAAAACTGCAGCCATGCAATTTTCAGGAAAGCTCGACCATCAACAAAGCGAAATGTACAAGTAGTCAACCGACATTAATGTCCATAATTCTCGTTAGCATAACAAAAATACAACAGAGTTTTTAAAATATTCTGCCCTGAATATTCTGTACACTCGCAATTTTTTAAAGTTTTTTTTTTTTTTTTTTTTTTTTTTTTTTCATTTTTGAGACTAATGTTTAAAAGCAATATTAGACTATAGGAATGGCTTTAGTAAATTTTAATTTCAGACATTTTACATGCATTATTGGCTATATGTATAGTAACAAGGAATTGTTAAAAAAAAGTCTAGTGAGGCTCCAAAGCATTACAAGGAACGCGTTGGTGAAGGGAAAATTGTCAGTTTTTTTCAGATTTGAAAATATGATGGCTCTAATAAATATGATAAAATAATACACACTACTGTTAAACTATAGGGGTGGAGGTTTTAAGTGTGTTCTAGCATAGCACGAGTCTCATATAAAGGCGAGTTTATAGTTTTTAAAATAACACTAATAAAAGAGGAATCCGTGTTATGGTCTCCATGAGCCGTGTATTTAGTAGTGTTCTTTAAGTGTAGGCTGGAGAACAATTGAAGGAAACAACAGAAGATCAGACCGACCAGCTTCACTGCCGGACACTCGTGCATGGATCATATATTCAGCCTTAAACAAATTAATGAAAAAGTTGCATTTTAAAGACCAGGCAATCCATTTAATATTTGTAGATTTAGATAAGGCATATAATTCTGTTTCTATCCATCAACTTTGGAGAGTAATGGGAAACATTGATATTGAACCCCCTTTAATTTTACTCACTAGACGATCATACCAACAATAACAAGCATCAGTGAAGATAGGAAATAATGTTATCAACGTATTTCAAACCACTAAAGGCCTTAGCATATCCTCAACCCAACATACAGGAGAAGTGGAATCGCTCATGTAAGATATGGCGGTTCCCTCTGGGCATGGAACAGTTTAATCTTTTTATATGCGGATGTTGATTGTTCAAAGTCAAGAGGATACAAAGTTTTGATAAGAAAGTTAATGGTAGCATTTGAAGTTGGAGGACTTCAAATAAATATGAAGAAAACTGAATATCTGGTAGTAGTAGGGGGTAGAAAAGATATATCTGTACCACAGGGAACCATCAGAGTAGTGAAGCACTTAGGATCCAGTTGGGAAGCTGTGAAGTTGATGTGGACAGCAGAATCTTACAGACTAGAAGGGCGATTAAGATGTTAAACGCTGTTCTTTGGAGCAGATTTATATCCAAGGAAACAAAGAAAAGAATCCTTCATACATTAGAGGAGAGTATATTAATTTACGGGGCAGAAGGTTGAATTTTGACTGAACGCCAAAAAGGTAAACTTCAGGCAGTGGAGATGAACGGCACACGAAGAGGAGCCAGGATGTCTAGATTGGAAAGAAAAGGAAATGAAGAGGTTAGACAGGTTATGGATATGAGGAATCAGTTGTAGAAAGCATCCAGAAGCGGCTCTACAATGGTATGGGCACCCTAGGAGAAAGAAAAACGATGGCCCAGAATCCTTTTGGAGTGGTCGCCCAAGACTATCATGGATAGCAGGAATGAAATTAACAATGAAAAACTAAAACATGCAAGAGGAAGATAGGCAAGATCCTGAGAGGTCGAGCTGAAAAGTGGAACAACCCTAAAAAAAAAAGTTATTAGACAACCCTCTTTCATATCTATCTGTACTCGCATATCTAACAATAACACCAGTACAGAATATGTAACAAGGGGTCAATATTTATCCACACTGTTGCTATAAATCTTCTTTGTATTCTGTGTGCACAAGTCGAGTTTTAAATGAAATTACTTTCGCTTTGACCACAATTCAGTTTATTAGTTTTGTCAGGTATTATATTTTCAATAAGAGACACCTCAAAGCCTTTAGAAGTAGTTTTCTAACCACAAAAGTAACCAGTCAGGTTAGTACAGTATATTTATTTTCCATATTCACTTTCGATACAATCAATACACACGATGCATAATCATGGTGGGCCATCATATTGCAACTCTTATTGACATAATTTAGTATTGCCCTATCATTAATAATTAGGTAAAAATCCTTGACAACATTTAATTCCATTTGAATTTCATTATTAATTCATTATAAAGAACTTTTACACTGTTAATTGCTTAATTTCTTATTTAATATTGAAAAATCCTCTCTACAAATGCATCAAAACATAAAATGTTTAAAAAATAGATAATATGCTTATATTGGAAATAATACTGAAAAAAGTATCAATTTTTCTTTTGATTGAAATTTTTGTCTATTTAGCAACCTTAGACTGTCACAATATACAGAAGCTTCCTCATAACTAGCAAACAGACAGTATCAAGTAGGCAAATAACACCGTAACCGCGACTTCACATACAGGCTGACTAGACCACTTGTGCTCATCTGTTTCCCCACGCCACGCAATCCACACAGCTACAGCGCTTGATTCTGATTTCCGTTAGTATGAGAAATTCAGAAGAAAGCTTCACGAATTCTGGGTTATTTAGAAATATAAAAACCCACGTAGAGATGAATTACGAGAATTTTGTCTTCCTCTATGACTTTCGAAAGGGACACAATTTTTCCTGCTCAAATACGGGACGTCTGGCAAGTATGGCGATCTACTTTCAGTTTGTATCACAGAAAAGTAAACAAAAATTCACATTTTTTGTTGTTTAAAGAATTTTTCCCCCTTTCAATGCATTCAGTCATGATTAAGCACACCATACCGGGTTTTGGTCCCTGTGTATACCTTCAGATTACCAGTTTTGTTGTTCTTTGTTAGCGAAAGTAAAGATGAAATACCAGGCTAAATCTCCTGATGGTGTTGTGAGCGTACCTTCCACTTGAACTTAACCGTTGCATGCAGGATGTTTGTGAGGTCCTCTCTCGATTGCTAGGAAGTTCATCCGGTTAGGATGGTAGGCACATCAGCAAAGAAAGTTGATTGATAAAGATTAAAATATATTCAACAAAGCGACAGTATCCCGACTTTCGCGCCCAGAAAGCAGTACAGCCAACAGTATAGAAGCACTGTAGATATCACTGACTTCTCAAAAATAATCACACCAAATACCAGTAAAAAGATACAAATATAATACTCAGGTATTAAAATCACATTATTGCTTTTTTAAAGAGTATTTAACTGCTTCTTATGTTGTCGTGCCAAATTGGAATGCCCACCTCACTGTTTACATATGCATTTCGTAAAATATCATCATTAACATTTGAAAACCACCACTATTCATATATTACAGATGACACTAAGGTGCGAATTTAATACACGTGCAAGCGTTTTTTCTTCTTCCCAAACTTTTTCCAAGGTTGCTTTCAATAGTTAATTTCGGTTTATTGATAGCAGGATTTGACTTCTGCACAGTTAAAAATCTCAAAAAGAAATGTTACATCGTTTTCATTTTCCTGACCTTATTTCCAGTTATTCAAAATAACTACTTTTTAATTGTAAACTTCTAAAAATAAAAGTAGTTAATGCTGGCAAGTTTTTATTGTTACAGGGTTTGACGGGGAAGGCCATGGAAAGAGCAAAAGAGGTAGATGCAAAGTGCAGGGGTGATCACGACATTGAAAAAGGTGAGTTTAAGGCATTACTAGTAAATTTCTTCTTCTTTCCAAAGTTTGTAAATTATTAAATAATCTTTAAAGCCCGTTAATTTTTATGTTAAGAAAAAATAATCGTTTTACTTAGGCAAATATAAGAAGATGAATTTGTATTGTTATAACTTTATATACAAGACAAAAATTAGAGTTTTTTCTTGTGCCATTGTACTCAAATGTGCACTTTGAAGAAAAATAATTTATTGTTCTGTTTTCAGGCTATTTCCACAAATTTATCAAGCCTGATCCTAAAGCCTTCGTGCCCACAGAGAATTTCAAGGTAAGAAAAAATAGCTTTTGTTTGTGACAGTAACAAAAAACTCATTATGATATTAAACTTTTTCGGGGAATAAGCAATAGTATGAAATCACATTTGCAGAATTCGCTCAAAGACGTTATAATGGTACTCACCTAAGTTTGCGAAAATCTTGTGAAAACCATTGCCTCAACGTCACCTATTTCTGCAAAAGAGAAATAGAGACATTTAAAATGGTTTATAACGATACAGGCATTTTATTGCTTTACTTTTAATGAAAGGGTTTCATCGAAGTTTTAACAAAAACGATTTAAGGGAAAGTTCACACTGTATATATGCAGTGTATATTATGTACGAGGAGGGTAGGTCCATAAGTTTCCGGCCTTACCATTTTCTAGCTATATTAAGAGAAAAACTATATTTCACTTTTCAATAGAGTTACCATTTATTGCAATACATATTGAATTAATATTTCAATTCCCTCCCCCCAAATAGTCAGAAGTCTTGTCTGCAAAATGGGCATAAACAGCATCCATCACTTCCTCGTCACACTTAAATTTTCTTCCTCGAAGGTCCTTCTTCAGTTTTGAGAAGAGGAAATAGTCACTGGGAGCTAGATCTGAGCTGTATGGTGGATAGTCGATCTCCTTGAAGCCACGTTTCTTCACAGCTTCCTTTGCAACAAGAGCTATGTACACAGGCGCGTTGTCGTGAAGAAGGCGCACACCACCATTCAGCTTTCCTCGCCTTTTCTCTTTGGTGGAAGCACGCAGTCTGTGCAATAGGCCAGCATAGTACTCCCCGTTTACTGTAGTGTTCCTCTCCTTGAAGTCAATGAAGAATATTCCTTCACAGTCCCAAAAGATTGTGTCCATGATCTTCTTGGTTGACTGAGTGACTTTGGTCTTTAGAGGCGGTGCTTCGCCAGGTTTACGCCACTTCATTGATTCTCTTTTGGACAAGGAATCAGAGCAGAGAATCATAGTTTCATCTCCTGTATCAATGGTTTACAGAATTTCTCTCTCCTTGCCACGGCAGAGCTCCAAAAATGCCTGAAAACAGATAACTCGTTGCTGTTTTTGGGCTGAGGAATGAAGTCTGGGCACCCATATTGCACTAACCTTATTCATGTTTAAACATTCATGAATAATTCGAAGGATTGTTGTTTTAGAAAGGCCCAACCTGCTATTTCTGTACCTTCCATAATTTCTCCTTACACAAGAGCGATGTTTTCAGGTGTGTGCACCTCTAAGGGCAGACCTGCACGCTGTTCTTCAATACTTTCTCGACCTATTATAAAAGAGTTGGCCCATTCTTTTACGGTAGAATATGAGGGGGGTGCTTCCCCATAGGCACCGTCCAATCGCTTTTTAATTTCATTTGGAGTAAGTTCGTCTTTTGCGAAGAATTAATAACAGCTTGTTACGCCATTTTGAACATGCCACAATCTTCTACACATAGCCTTCTTTATGCAACAATATCTGAACAATTGAACACAGCAGAGCGGAAGTACCATCTGCAATTATTTACTTAACAGCTAAGATTGACACCAGATAAAGTGTTTGTGAAGGCGATAATCCTTATCGGCGAGGGCGGAAACTTATGGACCTACCTTCATAAGTATACATAAACTATCTAGATGAAAAAGAAAGGCTGGTTAATTAAAAAAAGAGGGTTCACTCCACAGGAGAATAGCTTTTGATACCTTAGGATAACACTATACAGATATTCGAAAAATCCTTCAGCATTCAGAGAAGAAAGTTTAACAGCAGCCATAAGGAACATAAACAAGATAAATATTAGATTACTTTCTAAAAACAGCCGTGTACGGAATACTAACCTCGTCTTTATCTAGAATAGGTCTGCAAGTATATTGAAAAATATCGAACGCATAAAAGGGAGATATATAACAACTCGGCAACAAACAACTGGGAAATCTTAATAAAAAGAAAATAGGAAGAGAACAGAAATCGTTTCTGTCTTCTACTCTACAGCCACGAATATAGAAACCGAACAAAGGCTAACTAATTAAATTACTGGCAGCCCACGGCATTTTGGTAAACTCCGTGTAGAAAGAGTTGATATCGTTCTAATCAAAACAATGTGCCAAAAATGAGACGCTTTAATACTTGCATGTGTACGAAAAGGTCAAGATCTCTAAAGAATGAATATATTTCGGTACCCTTTGAGTGCAGTTTCTGTTCTTATTATTAAATCCAATTATCATAAAAATCGAGAGCATAACTTCAAGTAAAATGTCTACTTTTTAATACAATATTTTTTAATGCAATGTTATCTTAAATAACCTTAACTTATTTATTTTTCAGCCAGACTTCTGTAAGTATTATCCAACATTACATTAAACAATATTTAACAAACATAATGAATGACGGTAAAAAGTTAATGCGTCTACAAACAGAGAAACGTGCGGGGAAAGTTTCTATTACCTAACAGCCAACAGATCTCATAGCAAAAGCTGTATAAATGTTTGTTTCTCTGCTTTCAGCTTATTTTACCTTTATAATTGTTGTGTATTCATTATCTATTTACGTTTATTAATATTTTTAGTCATTACATTAAATAATTAAAAATAATGCAATGTTTAAACCTTTCAGCTTTTACATATTACATATCAAATTGCTTTATGATAGTATGATAGGTTTCAATAACTACGTTTTGTACATAATAGGAAAATCAATATGCTTTTTTCCTATATAAAAGATGAGCATATATCCCATATACAGGTTGAACAATCCTTCACGCAACCGGTTTCGCGGCGTGCGCCCGGCCGGCAGTATACTATTTGCGCAAGATTTCAACTCACTCTGAAGTTGAAAGCACTAGTGCTCCTAAAGGAATCATGGAATCCCAAGCGACAGCGGAGTTCACTCCACGCACTTGTGTCTCAAGTGGAATGTCATTCTTTTTTTGTTAAAAATAATGTAACTTATGTGTTGCTCTGTGAAAAACGAATTAATAGTGAATTGTTACGCTGGTCAAGCATACAGCCTACGCTGCCCCCTTTTAGTAAATATAAATTGATAGGGACGGGTAAATCACTGTAATGAGGGCATTGTTAGGCGGGTGAAATATTGTTACGGTGGAAAAGTGCTCTTATTTCAATTCGCAACTAATTCATATATACCTACACACTAACCCGAACACTAACCTCGGCTAAATACTAGAAACCGGTGGACCCAAAGGTTTGCTGCGGCTCGCTACGGCCTGACAGCCTACGCTCGTCTCCTTTTGGTAAATATACATTGATAGGGGCGGATAAATCACTGTAATGCTGCTAAATCTCCTTTCAGTGCGGCAGAAAATATATTGGTAAACATCAGTTTATATGCCATTCTGTGCGTGATACTATATTATCGAGGAAATCATTGTAATTGTGCCAAATCTCCTTTATCCAACGTGGGGGGGGATATCGGGACGGTAGGATTTGAAACCACTATCTTGACAACTATATCATGACGTTCTAACCACCTGAGCTATCGTGCCAATGCTTTGAAGCCTTATTATCTAGTTAAACTGTGCAAGTCACTACCTTCGGCTCTCTCGATTCTCTCCGCTGTCGATCGGGACTGGCCAGCCGCTCGGACTATGCTGCTAGTGCACAGCATCAAGAGATTCCACACGAATCTCGAGAAGCAGCTCTGCTTATAACGAAAATACACCGCAGCGAAGGGGAAATATACTCCCGCCTCCTCCGACATAGCGCTGCCGGTCGGTCCCGTAGTTGCGTCAAGCATTGTTAACGCTCTACTATAAAACACTGGAATTTTAACTAAATACATAAAACTGGTGGCATTAAAGTCTTAAAAATATGTTAGAAACACGAATGCATATAGTAAAATATTGTAGTGTCTTAAGTGTTCATTTTTCATGTTAGATACAAAAGATTCACAGAAATTTCCGCTTTATTTTGCAGTGTTTCGTGAAGTGTGTCATGGTTGAGCTGATGGTTGTAAGTATAATATGTTTATGAAATGGCATGTGCATGTGCTAACTTAAAAATATTGAATTTATGGTGGATATGGAACGAACAGAAAATCATAAAACAATGTAACTATCAAGATCAAAATTGACGGTCTGCAAAGGAAACTAGACTATTTAGAGTTGCATGTCCGGAATTTTTTTTAATAGGTTTTAACCCCCCGTTTTTTACTACTGTAGCACCACGAACGGTGGGCACTGATGATAGAGACGAAATGATAAACCGGGAAAGGATTTTTTTAAGGAAGGAAACGTTCCAGGCCTAAGTTTGGGGTACCTCCCCGGCATTTGCCATTTATGAGGATTGAGGAAAACCTGGAAAAAGCCTCAGTCAGGGGGGACGGTCCTGGCGAGATTCGAACCCCAGACCTCCCGCTCACGAGTGTGCGCCTTAACGACCTCGGCCACCCGTGGCGATTTTGTCGAGAATGGGGAATGACAGTCAATGAACAGAAGATTAAAACAAAGATGTTCAAGAAAGACGAGGTGTACAGCAGGAAAGAGAGGTGGGAGTATGCAGATCAGGCGTTACAAAGTGTAAACAAATTCACATATTTGGGAGTCATTTTAACTATGAACGGGAGCTGGGCACAAAAAAAAAAAAAAAAAAAAAAAAAAAACCACAGGCATCACAAAATGCAAGTGCATAATTGAAAAATAAAAGTATTAAAGATCTTATGCAAAATACTGGAAACACCGCTAAGAACAATGGAATGCTGTACAGGGCGGTTATTAGGTCAACAATGTCGTACAGGGCCAAAATTAGGGGGTGGGAAAACACCGAGGAACTTAATCCGGCACAAATGTAGTTTCTAAAACGGTTGCTACAAGTGGGGAGGGGTACAGCAAATTGTAGGATTCTTAAAGAGTTTGGTATATGTAACGAAAGTGTAAATTTAAAAATATGAACAATTAAGTATTAGTTAAGGATAATACGGGGAATCAAGCAGTTTGTCTAAGGGAGCAAATAAGGGACGGGTGGGATATGGGTTGGGCATCAACAATAAGGAAAGGCTTAGACAAAATTGGATTGGGATATATTTGGTTAAGGGAAGAGGACATTGCACAAAATAGTTGGAAAATATTTAACAGACGTTTACGAGATATAGATAGGCAAAATATCGAGTCTCAACGCGCAGAAAAAGTATCGCTTAACCTGCAGGCTCAAATAGATCCGGTGTGGACATTATCTAGATATCTGTGGCAGAGAAGAAAGAAATGGTCTCGCATGATTCAGATTAGGGGCTTGGATAGGAAATAAAACAGTTAATGATCTCGTGGAAAGAATTTACCCATTGTGCGGAGAGAGCGATACCTGGGGGCATATTTTGGCAGAATGCAGGGAAGCAGAGATTTTAAGAAGAAATTACATTTGCCGCCACATTTTATGGATTCCAACAGAAGTTTGAACGCCTACCTGGAAGTGTTGATGTATGAGAGAGATATATATACACACAAATCCGGAATATTTCTAGCAAGACATGTCAAAGAAGGCTAATGGCTATAGAGAAGAGAGGGGAGTTGGGGAGGGACGGTGAGTAAAGGTAAGAGGGGTGTAGGGGTAAGAGTTCTATTCATGTATATAAAATTATTCATAGAAAATGTGCGATGTAAATATATAGGTGTTTTTGTATATATGTATGCTTGCACGTAAGACAGTATGAGTGTATGTATGTATGTATGTATGTATGTATGTATGTATGTATGTATGTATGTATGTATGTATGTATGCATGCATGTATATATACGTGTATAAAGTTAATTTATAGCAATTAATTTAAATTTTCTTTTTTTTGCTGTATTATATATGGTATTAGCATGTACGAAGGTAGGCCCATGTTTAGTTATACTTAACCTTTGTATACTTTAAAACCATTACAATAAAAGTAAATTACTACTACAAATACTATTACTACTACTATTAATACTAGTACTATTACTTCTACCACTACTGTTACTAGTTACTATTGTACTACTACTGTTACTATTACTACTACTATTATTACTCAATTACTACTACCACTACTACCACCACTACTACCACCATCACCACCATCACCACTACTACTACTACTACTACTAGTACTACTACTACAGTTACACTACTACTATTACTACTACTACTATTACTACTACTACTACTACTACTACTACTACTATTACTACTACTACTACTACTAATACTACTATTACTAGTACTATTACTTCTACCACTACTGTTACTATAGTACTACTACTGTTACTATTACTACTACTATTGCTACTATTACTACTACTACTATTATTACTCAATTACTACCACTACTACTACTACTACTACTACTACTACTACTACTACTACTACTATCACTACTACTACTACTACTACTACTACTACTACTACTACTACTACTACTACTACTACTACTACTACTACTACTACTACTACTACTAATTCCAAAACATTAGTCCTACAAAGAGCATACACACAATCTTTCAAAGTACAACTGTTCCGGTTTAATTATTCCAAATTTAGCTATGAAAATCAGGAAATTAAAGAACATTACATAATATTTATTACAGATAAAATGTTAAAAGATTAACCCACAGAGATTGGTGATTTGTATAACATTAATGTTCGGGATTTCCATTTACTTCGCCCTGAACCAGAAGAGACTAGAATCTACGAATTATAAAATAAATAGTCTTGTTATGCTTACAAGTGACTACATCAATGATAAGAGTATTATAGAAATGGTAAAATAATGCACCTATAGTGAAATACCTGACCAATAAATACAGGAATATTTGTAACCCCGTTAATGGTATGTTTCCAGCTAACCGAAGAGGGAGATTTTGACATCGATGCTGAATTGGAGAACGTGCCACCTGAGATCAAAGAAGAGGGACACCGTGTCGTTAAGGCCTGTCACGGAACAAGTAAGTTTTTATATTTTGTTATAAGCACGTATAGTGTAAATGCATCAATAAACTCTCGAAGAAAACTTCACAAAGTTAGCTTAATTTGATAAATGAGAGAGTTATTTGAAAAGTTTTCGGAATGAACAACGAATAAAATGGGGAAAAAAAAAAAGTTTTAAAATTATCTTTTATCATAGTACCCTTAATGCTAATGCTCTTTTGTACAATGATGTTCCAAACGCGAATAAAATCAGTTTCCCCGAAGCCTGCAAAATACGCAATACTCCTAACAAGTGATTCACGAAAATTTCTTAGCCTTTAGAGTTTATTCAGCTTTGGGAAGAGATGAAAATATGATGGAGCCAAATTGGAGGAAAAAGATGGATGGGGCAGTAAATGTATATCCATTTATTAACTCTTGCCATTGCAACAACACACATCTGGGAAAGAGCGTTGTCTAGATGAAAAAATACTTTTTGATAAACCTGACCTTTTCTTACATATTTGTACTATGCAGGTTGTGTAAAACACTACCACACTGGGATGTTCTCCAGCACCAGTGGGAAGATAATCTCTTTAGCATCCCAGCAAAATGAAACTATAATGTACATGCTTAGTACGGCGTCAATACAATAAAATGAAGTTTCCGTGCTATTTGGCCGTGGTTTAGATATCTTATGGACCACGGTAAAAGCCCGGGAACTTCATTTTATTGAAGCTATAATCTTTCATGTAGGTTTAAAGGATTTATCAAAGCAAATTTAGCCTTATGGATACGTCCAGTTAATTCTTATGGTTTCAAGAAGGGCGATCATCCCCCCTATACCCAGATCTAGCTCCCAGTGACTATTTCCTCTTCTCAATGTTCACATCTGGGAGATCTCTCGCACAGCAACAAGTTCCCGGTCTTCAGCCGGCCATGGTTTTGGAACGTTTTGAGCACTCACCCACCACACAAATCTGCAAAGTAATGTGCAAGTGAGATTGGAACCAGCGTACGTCGGATTATTAAAAGAGCAAAGTTGAAAGTTTTCATCCCAAGACTTTTGCATGCATTAAATGAAGATGATCCTGATCGGAGAATGCAGCACTGTGAGTGCTTTCGGAACATGGTGCAAGAGGATGAGGCCTTCGTAGGGAAAGTTGTTTGGTCCGACGAGGCACAATTTAAGTTTAACGGAACTGTTAACCGGCATAACTTTGTCTACTGGTGTGTAAACAATCCACATGTTATTTTGGAAAAGGCTGTTTTTCTACCTGGAATTAATGTTTGGTGTGAGTTGCCATGTAGGGGTCAAATTGAACCATTCTGTTTTGAAGGAACAGTAACTGGCCCAGTGTACCTGAACATGATACGCAAATCCGTTTTACCTGCCATTCATACAATCTATGGAAATGAGAAATTTTACTTTCAACAAGATGGTGCATTACCACCTTGACATCGAGACGAGATTGTCTTGATGGCAATCTTCCAAGGCACTGGATAGGATGAAGAGGTTCGATTGAGTTTCCACCGCGTTCTCCGGATCTAACTCCCTTGGACTTCTATCTATGGGGAACTCTTAAGGATGTTGTATACCGTAAAAAACCAGCCAGCTACACTGACAACACTTCGGGAAGAAATTGAAACGGCATGTGCTGCAATCACTGAGGAAACATTCGCAAACGTTGCTCAATCAGTAGTTCAAGGTACTCAGAAGTGTATCGACGCAGAATGGTGGGCATTTTGAGCAAATGTTGCAACTGTGAAAGTCTAAGATGATTAGTGCTCATCATTTTCTGTTTGTGTAAATTCGTTTTGGTTATGTTTACACAGTTTTTTCTTTGCTTGAAGTGTGTAAACATTTTTGACACCCTTTGTATCTGTATTTCTTCTTAAAGAATGAATTTGTGATTTTAAGATTATTGAAAGTTTCAAAATTCATCAATTCTATTTTATTATGTTTATTACTTCTTCCCCATAAATACCACATTCATTTGTAATGGAGGATTTTCCAACTCTTGCATTTAAATCCCCTGCAAATATTTTTGGTCTCTTTAATTATATTTATCTACAATCTTCTGTAGTGTATCCTAGAATTGCTTTCAAAGTTTCCCTCTTCTGGGGCATATATTCCAATCACTAATTAATTCTTTCTTATTTAATTATTACATTAATTATCCTCTCGTTTGTAAATTCATAACTGCAACTGATAATCAAATTCTTGAAATAATGACTCTCAACACTTGTTCATAACCCCTTGAAGATCATATCTTAGTTAGATTATTTGGTAAGTGGGTAGGACATTTATTATTTAAATATGACATAAGTTATTATTTTGTAATATGTGCAGTCATTTTTAACTACTCTTCAATTTGTGTAAATTTCATTTCATAGTCACAGAAAGCCTGCTGAATCTTTCGCTTTGGAACCTTTAGCCTTCTGGTGTAGTACTTAACGCTGCTTCAAATGTTCCTCATATGAAAGAAAATTATTGTTCTTGACACCCTGCCGCAGTTGCTCGCTATCAGTGTGTTCAGTTTTGCTTCCCTGTTGCTGCAGCTCTTATCAGAAAATTAAAGTAGAATGCTTGTGTATAGATTGTAAGATGAGGTGAAGTTCTAAACAATTTTACTTCTTTTACAGAGGGAAAAGATGCGTGTGATACCGCATACGAGATCCACAAATGTTACTACTTGCAAAACCCTGAGGTAAGTAAAATAATAAATATATAAATAAAACTAAAATACGCGTTTAGCGTTTCACGTACATTTCCTCAAAATAATTCGTTTTACAAATTATATCCTTTCCAAACTGGCATGTTTCTCTAATATAAGGTAATAAAAACCAAGAAACAATTGAGTTGGTTTTCCATTAATAACTTCGCTTCTGTTGGGAAGGGTTATTAATGTTTCCAGGATAGTGAATATACATACCTAGGACAACAGATTTCCTTCCATGATAAAATGGAAAAATAAGTACAAAGAAGGATCTCATTAACCTGGAGAGCATTTTGGGCCCTTAAGTTTATATCGTTACCGATATGGGTGTCAGACATGGTCAATAACAGAAAAACAAAAGAACAAAATTCAAATATGCCAAAGAAAAATGCAACGCAAGATCCTGGGAATAACTTTGAAGGACAAAATACCTATAGTATTAATAGATCAGTTATCTCAGACAACAGACATGGCACAAAAGCTACCAGAAGTAAATGGCAATGGGGCGGTCACCGTCGCAAGAATGCAGGGCAATAGGTGGACCTACAAGATCTCCATGTGGGACCCCCGAATAGGAAAAAGAACACAATGCATACCCAGAAGAAGATGAACAGACCTCTTCAAGGAACATGCAAGCCCAGGTTGGTCTAGTTTTTTTTTTTTTTTGAATAGTGTTTAACCTCTTTTTTACTACTGAGGCACCACAGGCGATGGACACTGGTGATACATGAGATGAAATGGTATATTGGTAAAGGATATTTTGTCAAGAGTGGCAAGAGGAAGAAAAAATGGAAATATCATAAGAAGCAACTAGTGCAGTGAGAAATGGAATAACCAAAGAACAAATCAGTGAGAGTGTCTTAAACAGCATACGAACAACTAGCGTGGAATAGCTCACCACGTTAAGAAATAGCCAGCTTTCTTTGTTTGTTAGGAGGTCTCTGCCCTTAAGGGATACGATAGACTATATTTATCTTTCTCTTCCATGTAAAAATAATGTGATGTATATGTCATACGGTGATTGGTTTGGGGGCCTAACAATAAATTCACAATTCCATTTTGGCCAATTTATTTTGGTATACTCATAATTGGAATTCCCTGAAAAATACTTTACAAGTTTCGACTTATGCCTGTCAATTTGATGCAAAGGAAGTATTATGGATAGCACTTGTAACTTCTTTCAGATATTGATAAAGACAGTGTCAAAACGCGAACAAAATATATTAAAACCAAAAAGTGACCCTACTTGGAATAAGGAAGGTAGTATTAATGCAAAACCAACTCTTTTGAGTGGTGTTTAACGCCCGTTTTTACTACTGAGACATCACAGGCGGCGGACACTGATGTTACATGAGATGAAATGATAAACTGGGAAAGGATTTTTCTAAAAGAAGGAAACGTTCGAGGCCTAAGTTTAGGGTACTTCCCCTTGCCGTTCATGAGGACTGAGGAAAACGTGGAAAACACCACAGTGAGGGAGGACAATCCAGTGGGCATCGAACCGCAGAACTCTCGCTCACGCGTCCGCGCCTTAACGACCTCGGCCACCCGTGGCGTTGCCGCAAGGATAGAAAATTAGCAAAGCTGCTCTATGTATTCATTTACGGAATTCATTAAACTGTTTTAAATCATTTATCAGCCAGAGCAAAATGCATAAAAATGCAAAGTAATAAATTGCAAGTATTTATGACACACTTTTCTAGCTAATGCCTGTATTTACTTTTTCTTTCAGCTCTATGAATTGGTGCTGGAACACTGGGAGTTAAACCTGAAATAGTAAGTAAAGAATGCTATGCCATATATTGAATTTTGAGCCAAAATATATTGAAGTCCTTATTAATTAATTATCTCATAAAGTACATCCCATGATTTTTCCTCTCTCATGTCAGAATACAGAAGCTTCCTTACAATTGGATAATAAGGATGAATTTTAATCTTTAATGGCAAATTTCATATGCCTAACCTATACACCCGCCTTTTGGAAGTTTCTGTAGGCAAAATCAACAGACAATGTTTTATAAAAATTAGAATACAGTTACTCAAACACTTGCATAAAGTAGGTGCCCTTTCTCTCTTAAAGCTTGCCCTAATAACATGTTATTCCTAATGTGAAAAAAATATTTGAATTACTTATTATTTTTAAGGATCATAAACCATTTATATTCTGTTATGTAACACTCGCATTTAAACCTTGCCATTATTAAAACTACTAAAAATAAGCGTAGCAAAGAAAATTATTTGTATTACAATTAAATCAAGTGTTTTTCTGCTTAGGATTTCCAGACCAGCAGTAGACCCAGAATTGTACTATGTAACTTCTACTAGCTCAAGATAACGGCGAACGACTCTGGAATGTACATATAAATCAAGTTTAACATATCTATGCAGTTAATTCAAATCTTGATGCACCGAAAATAAATGACAACTCTGTGGCAGGGAAATTGTTTATTTTACTGTTATTTCATCCATCCCGAATTTCCTAACTCTTCCAGACCCAGCTATTCAATGCCATATACCTTTCTTTCCATTTTATTTTGATCTGATTATCAGGAAATAAAAAGACAATGATGAGAGCAAAGAAAAAGATAGAAAAATTTTCAGAAGTAAATTTGCGGATTATAAAGATGCTGCCCGTCAAAACATTTAATATATAAAACATTAATAATAATTTAACTTACAGATATGCAATATCATATGCTCCTCTATCCTGTCGGTCCAGGTGGTCTAGAGGTAACCATGCTTACCTCGTAGACCCAAGATCGCGGGTTTAATCCCGGCTAAGTTCGATGGACTTTTTCGGGATTAAAAATCCTAAATATGACTTCACGGGTCCCGTGTCGTAGATTTACGGCAAGAACCTCAAGCCGGAAGCAAAATTTATCTGTCGTTTCACGCCCTGAATTGAATGGAACGCTTATTACCTGAGATGTTAAAGAGCGTCCATAAATAAAACAAATAAATAAATAAATAAATCACTTTGTCCTTGGAGTTACAGCAAACACATTTTGATTCATTTCCAATGCGGAAATGCAACCAAGGTTGTCTTAGTATTCATTAATTTCGTGATATGAATCCTATTAATGAGCGGATTTCAGGTTAAGAAATCTTGCAACACAAATACACGAAATAATACTCGGTCCTATTAGTGTAGTGGTAACCATACTGGCCTCCTAAACCCAAGATCGCGGGTTCGATCCCGGCCTTACATTTATAAATGAAGACCATCAACTGCATTGAATAAGTTAATGTTTCTGTGGCAGGAAGCATGCGAAACAACTTACTATCGTTTTTTCTTATGTGCAAACTAGGGAGTGAAAGTTTAGCGAAGAAAAAACAAAACAGATACGCTTAGTGCTGTTAAGGGCCTTGTATTATTTTCTCTTGAAACACTGTCTGAGAGGACTGAATGAATATCTACAACCATTTATATTTATAAAACCTTATTCTTAAATTACATTTGCGCTTCTGTTTCAGTGTTTTATTTCATTTCTGCTTTTCTTATTATTATTTAAGTTATATTGTTTATTATGGGTTCCTGATTTTTCATGTTTAGTGTAAATACGAAAGTTTTGAGATGAGGAAAACTGAATCTTGACGCAATAAAAAGGAATGTGGAATGTAGTAGTCTCATCCCTTATGAGTAAAACGGTACCAAGTAGCGAACCCTCCCCACTACCGCATACCAGAGTGTGAGGGTGAACAACCCCTCTCGTGCTCATGCAGTCAGTTGTTACTTAATTTGGTTTGTTTTATTTACGGACGCTCTTTAACATCTCTGGTCATCAGCGTCCCATTCAACTCAGGGCGTGAAACGGCCGACAAATTTTGCTCAGAGGCCTCTCTTTCAGGCTTGAGATTCTTTATCGTGCCGTAAATGTACTACACGGGACCCACGGTTTTACTTCCTTTCCGAAGGAAGCCATACTTAGGATTTTTACCAAAAATTCATCGATCCTGGCCGGGATTAGAACCCGCGATCTTGGGTTTAGAAGGTGCGTATGGTTATCACTACACCACCAGGACCGACAAATGGAGAGAGAGAGTTTTCGCGCTATGATTTATAATAATTTCAAAAGTGGTTTAAATGAGACCCAAAGCCTTGAGCGCTTGCAGCAGGCCTTTGGGGACCTTGCTTCATCTAGAGCAACAGTTTCCCGCTGGTTTGTGGAATTTGAAAGAGGCCGAAATTCACTACAAGATGAGGAGAGAAGTCGGAGACCGGCAAAGGCAGTGACTGAAGAAAACGTTGTCGCGGTGGAAAAAACGATACGCGAAAACAATCGCGTAACGTTTAAGAAAATCAAGGCAGCCTTTCAGATTGGATCGCTAGCAGTATCAAAAGCTCTGCACAGTGTCAGATTTCCTCCCGATGGGTGCCGCACAATTTAGCAGAGGCACAAAAGCGCACCCGAGTCGAATGGTGTGAAGAAATGCTGCAGAGATTCGACGGACGGAGCTCAAGGCGTGTTTCTGATGTCATCATGGGTGATGAAACATGGATTTACCAATTTGACCTGGAGACCAAATGACATTCGGCAGTTTGGATCAAAGTGAAGAGGGGCCGAAGTAGTCAGAAGAAAACAGCCATCATTGCTCTGGATCACAAAGGAAGGTAACTGTTCAGTGATACACCACAGTCTGCCTGCCGAGAAATTTCGACAAGCTCCGAGAACGCAGTTTAAAGACAAGACTGAGGGGAATCTGCTTCACCACGACAATGTCTCTCCTCACACGGCTAACATTACCATTCAATTCCTAGAGTCCACAAAGGTCAGACTCGTGACTCGTCCCCCCTACAGTTCTGCCCAGGCTCCATGAGATTATGTTCTCTTTCCAGAGACAGAAAAATCGCAGGCGAGAAAAGCGATTTTCCAACACTGAATAGGCTTTTGGCTGCACATGAAAATGAACTTTTCACCTTGCGAAAAATGAGTGGCAGGGGTGCTTTGATAAGTGGTATTTGATGTCGAGAAAGTGTATACAGCGCGGTGGAGAGTACCTTGAAAAAATGCAACAATCGGAGTGAGTCTACCCACCCCCAATTTGACACGTCTCAAAACTTTCGTAGTTGGGCTCGTATACTCATATCGGGTGAAAGCGGTATAGATGTAATCGGCTAAGTAGATGATTCCCTATTTAGAGACATGAAAATATAGAATATATTTTACACCTTAAAAACGTATTGCAAAACAAATAAGCTATTCATTTTATACAAGAGTTAAGTAGGATTTTATTCCCCGAGTGGAGTGTTTATCTTCCGATTGAATTTATGTTAATATTTAAGTTTAATGCAATACCTAACCACATTTATCATTGCTTAAACGAGAGTCCAAGTTTATCGATACCAACATTTTTAAGAGTGTTTAAATGAGGCATCACAGGTGCTGGACCCTGATGAATGATGGTATATGAGATGAAATGATAAACTGGAAAAGGTTTTTTTTTTTTTTTTTTTTTCAGGAAATAAGTGTTCCAGGCCTAAGTTTCCCGGAATTTTTATGAGAACCGAGGAAAATCTGGGAAAAAGAAAAAAAAAAAAAAAAAAAAAAAAACACAGTCAGCAGGGCGGTGCTGTTGAGAATCCATAACTTAGTTAAGGAGAATAAAACTGATACGGTCCGATTTATAGACATATAAGCGTTTTAAAATGAAATGTTAGAGAAAATGATATAATATTCATTCCTGAAAGGCTTTATTTGATGCAAGAAATACTATTGGCTCTGTATAAACACTATTGCCACATATAATGCATTTATTCCTCTTTAATTAACTGTGCTTTTAGGAGTGAATAGAAAGCTTAGCAGTGAATGAAACAATTATTAAGTTGCTAAGGACGACGAAATGAAGACCAGTTTAAATACTAGTGAGGAAAAAATAAATACTTTTTATACTACTATATCATAATGTAAATTGCCTACCTATTTTTAGACCTGAAAGCAGCAGTCTTGCTATATCATAAAATTTAACAGAATAATTTTACGAAATTGTTCAAGACTATTAATATGAATAGTTATATTACACGAGGTCCACTCGGTAAAATAAATTCCTGGCACTTTATTAAGAATAGTAGGATCTGAAACAGAAGTATTTTCATAACTGGACGTGCACACTTCTTAATGGATTCCTGACATCCCCTCACTACGGCGCAGGCGCCATCATTATTGCTGTCTTCATCAGGTGACTCATCCTTTCCAATAATTCTAATACAGATTTCGAATCGTTCACATATCCCTCTTCAACCGCCGATAATCTCCAACGAACATATTTCTTTAATTTCAGTACATCTCTTGCATCATCCACAAATAATGTAACCGAAGTTTTCCCAAAACAAGGTGTAGTATTGCAGGGTTGTATAGTTTTAAAACTTCTGCAACTTTCTTTCCAAACAATCCTATTGTATTAACACCAATTGTCTGTACTGTACATTTTCCATTAAAATAAACGATTGTGTCCAACATGTTTCGGACGCAGAGAGACAAACTTTCTGTAAATGCTCGCCCATTTTTCTTTTCCATCCACAATATAAATCTTCTCACCTGGTGTGTTTTTGGTCTTCGAAACTAATACGATGAGTGTATTTTCTTTATCTTCTATATCCTCGACTTCTCTTTTCACAAGTTCATCTCTGAGACAAGCGCAAGTGACGCCCATTATTATACCAATCTTAAATGTAAATATTCTGCATCAGGAAGTTCTACCAAAATTTACTTATGTCACCACAATTAACTTTTTTGCTAAATTATTTTCTTTTCAAAAAAGTTATCAAACTTCCGAATTTCGATATATCAACACTAAGGGCCCATCTCACCAATTTCTTACTAATTGAGATTAACTAATTCAGATTTAAGTTCATTGAGGAAGTTAATTCCCAATTACACATTTTGCATCTCACCAAACTAAACCCAGTCAATTAGGTAAGTATGATTTAAGTCATCACGGCCTTCTGAATTATAGAAAATCCGTGATTTAAAAGGCCATGCACACACCAAAGAATACTCCATACATCATTTGTAAAATACCGGAGATCGTTACTCATTTGTTTTTCATGACAATTACACATTAGAAATGGAGGGAAAGAAGACGAGCTATAGCAGCGCTCACTCGATAAGCAAATTACTGGGCCGTTGCTACGAAATCACCTGCTGCTATACATGTACTTTCTGTAGCGTTAATTCGTTATGTACATTCACTGCAAAAATGACTTGATCCCTTAAACGAAGAGAATACGATACTTTCAATTTATACTGAGTGTTTGACAGTTCAGTTAACTAGCTTTCGATATATGGGAAGAAATAACCTCCTTAGTGTTACTTAACGTAACCTACAACATTAAGATTCCTGTTTTATGTAATATTACGGCGAGATAATATGAGGAATTTTAGCATTATTTAAATATTATACAAATTCACATGTCTGTTGAGAATTCTAGGTCATATAACTAAAAATATCTAATACCAAAACTCCGAAATCGCATTTGGGAATCTGTTTTCTGCATACTATTAAATAAATCTTGTCTTTCGGAAATTATTCTCAGGTGTCTTGGAATAAAGTGGCAGCAAGCTATGAATAAATCACGTTCTTGCTTATAGCGTTTTTATATTTCTCAGGCAGCGAATCATTCCTTACACTAGTCGCCCTTTCAACCATCTTGGGTGTAGCTCCTTCAAAATGTATCACTTTCGCCAAATTCTTTTAATTTTCAATTAACCGCTATATCATTGAACTATTAAATGCTTGAATAAAAATAACAATAACAACAGACTAACTATATAAACATATGAACAAATACTAATCAATTGGAATATTTCTAGTTTTCGTAATTTTTAACTTTTCACATTAAAATAAATGCTAATACATTAAAAATAAGTTACATTACGATATGGAAGCATAAAATAGTATGTAACATATTTGATGAAACGCTCATTGGATCCTTGCGTGAAATCACACGCAATCATGAAATAGTTTGCATCCCTTCGGAATTCGCTAAGAAGAAGAAAACTCTGAATATAGAAAGGTGATTAACTAAAGTCATTTCGTGACATCCTTATCCGATCATGTAAGATGTTACGCGACTAAAATGGAAGGTCACCTTGCATTCTCATGTCCATAAAGGAAACCTTATCATCAGCGCAAAGTCAAACAAGCGGAAATTATTAAACATGATGTTTAAGGTTCTATTGCTGTTATATCAGTAACTTCCATTAAAACGAATCATTTCCCCTTCAAATACAAATTATTCTTCCCAAGCATATTTCCTGGCACAGGAAACTTTTGATTGTAGAAGGTCTCTTGAGTAGAGTACTAGATGCAGATATAATTATTCAATGTAATCTCCCTTTACTTCAATGTATTTCTTTTATATCTGAATCAGTCTTTCAATTCCCATTAAAAAGTGCTCCGAAGCTTTGCCTGCAAAATGCTGGAACATTATCGTTCGTGAACCTCCGCCCTCTGGTGCATCAGACGAACTTCTCGACTTCTATGCCTCTATTCCTTGATGACACTGTCCAATTGATGCAGTAAATTTCCAAACACAGTTGTGTTTCTTTATTTGAAGTCTATCATCAGAATTCCTCTGCGGTTTAAAAAAAATTGCCGCATAATCTTCTTCGTGAACTATGTGACCTTTGCATTGAAGGGGTTGCTTCACCCTTCTTTCGTCAATACACTGGCTCTCTTCTTGAAAGAGAGTCACAGTAGAGGAAAATGGTTTCATTTCCTGTGATGATGAATTCCAATATTGAATGTCCTCTCATTACCAAGGCAAAAATTCAAAATTACTTGAAATTTGAAGCAGTTT
Organism: Metallyticus violacea; assembly: GCA_030762175.1. NCBI lineage: Eukaryota > Metazoa > Arthropoda > Insecta > Mantodea > Metallyticidae > Metallyticus > Metallyticus violacea. The sequence goes on from CM060841.1 coordinate 22,622,784, forward strand.
TTATCGCAGGCATCTTATAATTTTAATGTAATATACTTTATATTGAAAATATTTTATAATATATTTTGTTTGTTTAATTAACAATGTCTATATTATGTATTCATTATAATGAATACTTTCAGGATAGTAAGTTTTCATATGATAACTACTCAATGCTAGCAGGGAAGAGTTTCAAGTGATGAAATAGCAATACAAGGGGTGCCAAAAATGTATACACACTTCAAGCAAAGAAAAAACTGTGTTAACATAACAAAACTGAATTCACACAAACAGAAAATGGGGCGCACTAATCATCTTAGACTTTTACAGTTACAACAGTTGCTCAAAATACACACCATCGGCGCCGATACACTTCTGAGTACGTTGAACTACTGATTGAGCAACGTTTGCGAAAATGTCCTCAGCGATTGCAGCACATGCCGTTTCAATTACTTCCCGAAGTGCTGACAGTGTAGCTGGTTTTCTACGGTATACAACATCCTTAAGAGTTCCCCATAGGTAGAAGTCCAACGGAGTTAGATCCGGTTAAATGGCGGTTCTGTTCTGTACACACGTCTCCATTGCCTTTGAACTTCAACAACATTCTCGGTTTTTCAATACCACTTCAAAATTGCTTTCCGCTGCTCAAACGATAATCTTGGCTCCACTTTGCTGTAGCAACGCTAGCATAACGTAATGTGAGTCGCATCTGTTTACAGAACATCATACGATAAACTTGACTTCATTTGTTCATTGTTGATTTACTTGTAATGTTATCATAATGTATGTCACATCTGTTTCCAGAACATCATACGATAAACTTGACTTCATTTGTTCATTGTTGATTTACCTGTCACGTAGCAACGCTATCATAATGTATGTGAGTCACATCTGTTTACAGAACATCATACTACACATTACTGTTGTTTTTCGGTTCAACTTTGAAATATATTAAATAGATATCTACTGTGAAAGTGTGTATACATTTTTTGGCACTCTCGGTATGTAACGAAAAGTGAACACAAAAGGCAAGCTTTATGTCTTTTCAATTTAGTTTTGAGCGAGCCAATTCTTTCTGTATATTTTGAACTTTTCAAGAGTCGCGGGTAGCGTGAGCTTACATTGTGAACCCCGTGGGTATCTGTAAACCGCATGGAGGTGATATTTCTGGAGAGTATATAAGGAGGTTGTTCGCCTCGTATGGAATCATTTTCAGCACTTTTTCTCCATTTCGACAAGACTTCGAACACCTCGACGCACATCACTTTTAATGTAATCTGTTTACTTTTACGTGTATCGCATTTGGCCTGCGGGTGCACGAATCACATGGTCGGTGTTAAGAATTAAATTGCTCTCTTTTTTTTTTATATCAATAATTCTAGTCTGGTGTGAATAGTAGAAAGTTTACCTATAGTAATTCAAGAGCCGGTGACCCAAACGCGTGGACAGGTACAGTTCTAAGATTAAAGCCAGATTCTAATTCCCATCTTCGTCGTAATGTTACGAGGATCGGATGAACGTTCAATTAATTACACTGAATCCGGTTATTTTCAGAAACACCTGCTTGTATAAACAATGCTATTTTCAAAAAAGTGTGTAGCGTAAAATGTGTAATTATGTTAACGAAAAGTATTCTCTCCCAGATCTGTTGACCTGGGCTCACAAAAACAGCGAAAGATACTCTGAGAATCTGTTGTCAGAAGCGTAGGCAACAGGTCGAGAAAAATCAACAACAATAACAAACAGCTTCAAATTGGCGCCCATCCTGGGACCACTATTACAAAACCGCTTCACATTCCACGTGCACTTGCTTTTGAACTGCTGAAAAATGCGGAGCACGCATCTTGCACTGACCTTGTAAACACACAAATATTGACGAATGATGCGAAATACAGTGGTTTTAGAAAGCCAGCTATTTCTTTTTTCGGATGTCTGCCACTCACAACTTCCTCATGGACTAGCGAGATGTTTTGTTATACCTGCTCTCCTTTGATTCACATTCTGCCCAAAGGAAATACTTTTGATCACTTCTTCATAGTTGAACATGTAGAACATGAAATGGAAGATTCCCTATACACATCAAAAAGAGATTGTTTAATATCACTGGGTGGAAGTCCTTCTTTAGTTAAAAATATTATCATGTTCTGTATTTGGTTTTGAACTTTATACTGTAATATGAGCTTCCCCAAGCAAGTTAACATTCCTGAAATTGTTCAAGACGAATCATGACCATCTATATCAGGCCAAAAACTTCTGGACCGCATTAAAGCTATTTTTAATTGCGATCGCATTATGAGTTTCTCATTTGCACTTTTGTTAAATCCAGATGATAAATTGCTATGCTAAGGAATTATGTTAAAAATATTGGTACTGCAATCAGGATTTTTTTAAAGTAACGCACAGTATCAATTAAAATTAGCAAAAATATTTGACAAAACCCTGGAACATGTCTACCCTTTTTTTCGATATAGCTTTTAAAGAAAACAGAACAGTTTTATGACTACTGTTGTAAAAGTTATAACGTCATGGACATTTTTTTTATATAGGATGAAAAGTGATATTCTAACTGTACGATCACGGAAGAATTCCTAGCTTTAAATTAATCTGGTCTTTCTCAATCCAGAATAAGATTCAAAGCCATCACAATTTTGCTGCAAATAATATTTCATTGCTTCAATATTTGATTGTATTAGAACTCAGTGTAGCAACTGTTACTAGCTTTCAGAAGAATTCAACAAATATTTCGTGAATAAACTATTTTTTTTTCTGCTATCAAAAATTAAAGTCCAGAATGTTTTCCATATTACAATCTAGCAATGGCAAAGGTGAAGCACAAACTCTTTTTGTTCTTACACCCAGGGTGCCAAAAAATGTATGTACACTTTCACATTAGATATCTATTTAATATATTTCAAAGTTGGATCGGAAAAGAACAGTAATGTGTAGTATGATGTTCTGTAAACAGATGTGACTCACATACATTATGATGACGTTGCTACGTGACAAATAAATCAACAATGAAGAAATGAAGTCAAGATTATCGTATGATGTTCTGTAAACAGATGTAACTCACATTACGTTATGCTAGCGTTGCTACAACAAAATGTGGCCAAGGTTATCGTTTGAACATCCCAAAGCCCCAAAAATTCGCGCACAAGCAACGACGTGTGAGCAGGGGCGTTATCATGGTGCAAAAGCCAATTTTTGTTCTTCCACAAATCCGGGCGTTTCTGGCGGATTGCTTGGCGCAAATTGCGCATAACTGGCAGGTAATATTCCTTATTGACCGTTCTACACTGTGGCAAAAACTCATGATGCACCACGCCCCTGCAATCGAAGAAAACTGTAAGCAAAATCTTCACATTCGACCGAACTTGGCGCGCTTTTTTCGGTCTTGGCTCGTGTGGCAGCATCCATTGGGATGATTGAGCTTTAGTTTCCACGTCATAACCATAAATCCATGATTCGTCACCAGTTATTACCCTCTGGAGCAAATTTGAGTCGTCGCGGACGGAGTTCAACAGCTCCTTAGCAACGTTAATGCGATGGGGTTTTTGGTCGAAATTGTGCAACTTTGGTACGAATTTTGCGGCGACCCGTCTCATGCCCAAATCATTGGTAAAAATCGAATGGCACGAGCCAATCGATATGTTTAGGTCCTCAGTAACTTCTCTAACGGCGATTCGACGATTGGCCAATGCTATTTTCTTCACTTCTTCAATGTTTTCGTCTGTTGTTGACGAGCTCGGGCGTCCGGGACGCTCTTCGTCGTTCACATCTTCTCGACCCTCTGAGAACATTTTGTACCACCGATAAACGTTGCTTTGGTCCAAGGTAGCTTCACCATATGCCACAGTCAACATTCGGAATGCATCCGCGCACTTAATTTTGTTTTTCACACACAATTTGATGCAGATTCTTTGTTCCATTTTTTGGAATAGGCAAAAATCGAAGACGAACCAAAACACGTCCAAGCAAAATAGCTGTCAACAATTAACTGAACATTTAAAATGGCCGAGCTTGTCAACATAAGTGTGGGACATGAGTACTACATAACGCCACAAAACAATCGAAAATCGAATATACGTAGCCCGCGGAAATTCAAAATTCGCGATAGTTTTTGAAGAGACCTCGTACTGTCTTCATAAATCAAGGGATATTTGACTTTTACCTGGTAACACGAAAAAGAGAGCATTCGATGGCAATGGGTTACAATCACTCCACGTTTTTATTGTATTATTGATATCTGCCTATTTTTGCATTATAATCAGAGCAACGATGTTCAGATGTTTAAATTGATAGAAAAAGGCACTTAAACAATTAAGTTATACGAAAATTGGCTTTTGCACCATGATAACGCCCCTGCTCACACATCGTTGCTTGTGCGCGAATTTTTGGGCAAAAAACAACACACTTATGATGCCGCAGCCACCGTACTCCCCAGACATGGCCCCCTGTTACCTTTTTTTGTTCCCAAAACTGAAGAGGCCCATTAAAGGACGACGCTACGCCACGATTGAGGAGATAAAGACGGCGTCGAAGAAGGAGCTGAACAAGATAAAAAAAAAAAACGATTTTTAAAGTGCTTCGAGGATTGGAAAAAACGTTGGCACAAGTGTACAATATCTGGTGAGGATTACTTTGAAGGGGACAAAATAGATATTCATGAATAAATAAACACTTTTTGAAATAACACAAAAATTCCCGATACTTTTTGAACAGACCTCATATATCAAGATAGTAAAAAAAACATTGCGCTCAATTACTGTTGACTAAATTTTAATTTAAACACAATGCTCATAAAATATGCAAGAATAACACCTTTTTAAAAATTATTAGATACCTGAAGTTATATGAGGTTGCTTTTTACATAGCACAAATGATGCAAATAGAGAATCTATGTTTTAAAACAGCAATATTATTTCGACAGAAAATCACTAAAATACGCAAGTATTAACTAAACAATGTGGCTATACGTTCCGATTTTTAAAATTATGTTCCGGATACCTGATAGCTTCTGCGCTTGTTTCTGTTTTGTTATATTTGTAATTATTATTATTATTATTATTATTATTATTATTATTGGTAGATTATTTGTGAGCGAATTCATATTTATCTTCCCTACGTGGAATTGAAATATGAAATGTTAACTCTACCTGGACCGCTTAAATTTTGCACTTGACAGCTACTTTTTCAGTAGGCAATACGCTAATTAACAAATGAAGAATGTTACTCGTTACACTTTTTTTGAATTAAAAGTAATATTATCGGTCAGCCAGTCGTGACATAGCAGCTGCTATGTTTCCGGTTTTTCTTACTGTGTGAGAAACTGATTTCTATAAAATGTTTGCGATTGAGTTACTGTGATTAATTCAAATGGTTCAATAGTTCGTTTGCAGAGTAATTCACAGAATTATACCTAATCCTTTGCGTCAAGGTGTTACAAGGACGCTTAATTACGTTTACTAGGCGAAATTGAAAACGCAGCAACACCAGCCGTTAAGCAATGGTTAATGTTGCAAGTCGCAACGGCACCTTGGTCAACATTATATGAACTGACGGCACTGACGCCAACTGTCAAGTGCAGCAAGAGAGAGACAACAGCTGATCATGCATCGGTGTAACGACTAAAGGTATCGAAGAAGGCCCTTTCTCTTTATTGCTGCCTGCATATACGAACGCAGCTGTTACTATATGTGTCCGGCGATCTTATCCAATCAATATCCGCCGACAAAATATCTTTGTTTCCGCATTTCTTTACTAATTTTTATTAGTGAATCAATGAATGATGTTTAACGCCCGTTTTTGCTACAGAGGTACCACAGGCGATGGATACTGATGATTCATGAAATGAAATGATATATTCGGCAAGGATTTATTTCAGGTCTAAGTTTAGCGTACCTACGCGGCATTTGTCATTTATGAGGACTGAGGAAAACCTGGAAAAAACCTCAGTCAGGGAGGACGCTCGTGGCGGTATTCGAACCCGAGACCTCCCGCTCAGGAGTCCGCGCCTTAACGACCTCGGCCACCCGTGGCGATCCAATTTTTATTAGAAACAGCATGAACTGTATAAAGAAATTGTTTGCGCCGTTTGCTGCATATTTGTTTTCCAAATTTGTAAGTTTATGTTAGTGATAGAGTGAAGACTTTTTGTTTAAAATTGTGAGAATCTTGATATGCAAAAATATAAATGCACATGCAATGAAACACTGCCAATTTTTTTTGCATTAAAATTAATAAATAAAAGAATTGTCAAAATCAGTAAGCAAATTCTTCTCCATTGGACAAAATCGTACAAGTTAATTTAACTGATGCTCCGAATTTCAAGAAACAAGTAGCGGCATTTTATGGCGGTTTAAAATATTTAGAAGACTGGGAATATCAATATTTTGGGACTAAACACTTTCAGAATGCACAACTATGAAAATAATTAGAATGGAATGACATTAAACAATGTTTCAGAATTGTTAGACATTTCAAGGAGACTTTCGCATAGATTTCGACACAATTTTCTGTGAATATTTGTTTGTGAATCTATAATTATGTTAGGATATGAAAAAACAGAGAAGTTAAAATGGGTTGAAATATTTCATTTTGATTTTCAGAATATTTTATTACATAATTTAAGCAAACTTGTTGCTTTTATTGGGTTAACCTGAAACCCAAAATTTAAAAGTCGCTCTAGCAGCCTCAATATTTGTTTTTTCACAACTAAACTCGGTATATACCATTTAAATCAAACAAGAAAAATGTTTTCTGAAAATTAGTGAAATCAGGTCTGACGGTTTACCTGAAAGAAGAGTAGCGGGTAAAACGAAATGTAAAAATGGGTTTTGTGGCCTCATTTTAAAAATATTTAAAAAAATTCGGTATATATCATTGAAATAAAAGAAGATAGTTTCTGAAAATCAGTGAAAGCGAACTATTAGGAGGGGGGTTAAGATGATTAGATGATAAATTGCAAATTTGTTTATGAGATAATTGGTCTGTTTTACCAAGTCTTATATTCATTTATGAAGAATGATTATCTTGAATAGATTGTTTCATTCTACTGTCTGTACAAAAAATTGCCCTTATAATACTAACCCATCATTTTAAAATTGCTCTAGCGGCATTAATATTTATTTTTTCGTAACGAAACTCCGTATATACATTTAAACAAAACAAAAGTTTCTGAAAAACAGGAAAGTGGGACAAATAGGAGTAGGGGTTTACCTGACACACATAATTTAAAAATTGCTCTAGCAGCACCAGTATTTGTTTTTTCATAACAAATTCGCATATATAATTTAAATCAAATAAAAAAAATTATCCCATAAAATCAGTGAAATCAGGAAAACCGAAATTTAAAAAGCGGTCTTATGTTTAATTTTCTCTATATTGTTTTAAAATAAAAGGACAAATTAATTTGGCATAAACTGTACTTATAACGTTTTATATTTAACAAAAGCATTGAAGTGAAGATAGCAAATGTAAAATATTAATCTAATATTTGTTTGACAATTATATTTGTAAGTAAGAGCGCTCTTTAATAACCTTCATATAACGTTTACGTTACATGTTTTTTACAATAACATTTAAATTAAATTTCAAAGTCAATGAAAATCTACGAAACTTTCGTTTATTGTTGATTTTGATATTTTCTTAGTACGTTAAATAAATTGTAACATGTTTTTGTTTTATTGAAACGTATGAACATCATCTTCATAAATACACAATGTAACTCGACGTTTTCTGTTATTTTTCTCTATTTTAGTGAATGTAAAGATGACATCAAGGACTCAGTTCATAAACATGGTTACATTTAAACTGTTTTAAAAAGCATACACAGTATATCTTTGTCTATCAGTGGTCACACTTTCATTTAATTAATATTATACCGTTACCTTTTAAGGTTTAATTTCAATAAAATAATAATAATAATAATAATAATAATAATAATAATAATAATAATAATAATAATAATAATAATAATAATAAATCCGAAGTTTTTCTTTTGTGATACTTATAGATCGCATTTTGTTTCCCTAATAGCACACAGTAATGCCAAAATTTATTTCATTAATTAATAAAGCCATTTGGATTTTGCATTCTCTTTTAAAGTTACGGTACCAGGTGAGGAATTCGCTTAATTTATCAGCTCATGCGGAACGGACTTTTCTATTCTGCTCTACATTTACATTATTCACATTCACAAGCTACAGATGTAGTGATAAGACCAATGTATTTAAACGCATACCTTTTAAGAAATATTATATTACGGTGCAATTTCTGTAGTTACTTATAGGTAGCATAGGTTACATTGAGGTTTGAAATACCCTTACTTCAATGCGAAGGAAGAATGTCTTTTATTTTCAAAAGAATTCTCTACGGAGCCCCGAGTTACTGATGAATATTTCTATCCTCGCTGTGTTGAGAAAATGCATAACAATATATTAATGCATGACTTACAATCAATCACGTCAATAAAATGAAATTACTCCAAATGTAATTTATTTACAAAATATTGATAAACTGCTTTTAGATAGCATCGGCCTTCGGTCTTGTTTCGTAAACATTTTACTCACAAAATAAAATAGCACCTTTAATACTTACATAATAAATAACAATGATGTGTTAAAAAAGGTCGTTTAAGTACACTGTTTAAGACATCATAATTTGCATAATAATGATAGTAAAAATGTTCTGTTTTCATTCAAAACATTTCAAAATATAATAATAAAAATGTCCGAGGTTTTCTCGCTTAGTTTTATTTAAATCAATGCGTCATATTTAAAAACGTATTGAGTTATTAATCTATACAGAAGTCAATATCCCGAAGATGCTTACTACTAATCCTTAAATAGCCATCACAAGGAAAGCTTGGAGTAAATCACCAATCAAACGATTACCCGGCGAACTTTATTTTCAATAATGTATAGTTACTCTAGCAACTTAATTGTCATCCCCACGCGCACAGGAAGAAATGGCACTACACAGCTCGTTTTTGTTTCGCTCACTAGCTGGTAGACTAGATTACGCTAATTTTGACGATGGAGCAGAGAGCTGAATGATGGCAGCAGAGAAAGAAGCAAGTATATTCGCCACAAATTCTTTATCAGAGCCTATGGTAGAGAGAAGCTAACGTTTAATTATATTTCTTTAGCTTCGTTTGTTTTTTAAAAATAACAGTTAAATTAAAGGAAAATGTTTGTGATTCCATTGCGAGGCATCTATGCGATGCGATTTAAACAATTTAAATACAAATAAAGTCGAGAATGCCTACAGCAGCTTTATAGAACATCTTATTAGTTCCACTGAAATCAAAATACGACACGCAGATAAACTAATGCGTTTCGAATGAACAAAAACTTACTATTACGAAGTAAGCATTCTAAGGAATCCTGTTATAAGCCTTAACTAGTGGGTCATTATGTTAAGCTAGGGCAATTACGAAAAAAACAAACTCAAGAAAATATGGCATTATGCAGATATCATTATTACTATGTACAGCTTAAAGGAACGTCCTTGAATTACCACATAATATATGGACGGGAGACAAGGGAACCTTGCATCATTTTTACTTGGCTGATCTCACCATGGCGATGTTCGGCTCTTCTGTCATCATCATGGGCCTTTTTCTGGGGCTCACACTCAACGTTCAAGCCAACGTAAGTCAGAATTTCCGTATTAATGTTTAGTAAACACCCACAATAAGTAAATGTGTATAGAATAGACCGATTGTTGACATTCTTTGCGTTCATCTGTTAACTGTTGCTCCTTATACAAAACTAGTTATTTATTTATACAATTCACAGATTTTAATTACAATTTACAATTCACACACTATAATTGCATTAGTAAAATAATCTATAATGAAAAATTAAGGCTGTGTATGCTTTTTATTTCTTTATGTTTAGTAAGTTGGTTTTTAAAACTACTTCACAAACATAATGCATTTTCCAAGCTGATATATTAAGTTATTACTATAGGCCAGTCCAAAGCTATGGAAAGGAATTAATATTTATTTTCAGAGAATGTTACACCTTAGTAATTAAATTTTTACTCGGAAATTGTGATCCTCTACTAAAATGCTATTTAAGAATGATTAAACCAAATAAATAAAACATTAAAATAAGGCACTATTTCAACCAATGACAGAATAAATCTTTCAAATTTCTTATTCGTCTTATATTTTGTTTAAGGTGGCCGTATTTTTAAAAGAAAAAAAAAAGGGGACTTTTTTTTATATTTGTCTAAATGAAAAAAAAAAAGGCAGATAAAAATTGTTTTGTCATAAATACTTACGTTTGGAAACTAATATACAAGTGTGATTAAAGTTCACCTTATTAATGAATATAGCTTTCAAAGTTTGTAGCGAAAGAGTGTTCTTGCCCACAAACCAATCATGTAAGAAAACACTCGTAACCGAATAAGGAGGAAATTATTTTTCTTAAATAATTTTGAAAGAATAAAACGGAATATTATTTATAATATACATTGTGAACATTTATGGAAATTTGCTAAAAAGTAAAAAACTAAAGACAGACATAACACAAAAATTGCTTCTGAATAATATATGGCATAAATAAACATTCCATTATTTTAACAAAAGAATGCTACACTAAAGTGCATTCTTTTATAGGTCAGTATAATTTTCTGCGGTCCATTACTTGCAAATACCGTATTAAATCCGTTTTTTTTACTGAATACGACTTCTTTAAACATTAAAGCTCCCCCCCCCCCAATTATTCCTGTAATGCAATCTTCTTTGTTATTGATTATAAACTCCGTTTTATCTTTTGCACTACTAGAAAATAACATTTACATTTTTTTCCTTACCAGAAATTCCACCCCACACGTTTCTCGCACCTAAATGTTGCACTATAATCTTCTCTTAACCTCACAAAGTTTCCAAAACAGAAATTTACCATCAGTTCCTCCCCAAACTAAAGGTGTCTTATAAAACATGACATTGTTAAGGGGAGATTGCCCCAGTGCCGGTCACGTAAGGCTTTTAACCATTTTTGGTAACCTACTAATTAATTATAATAAAACAAATTGCTGACTATCAACAATAATGTAAGCATTGAGATACGGCAACGAAAACATCATGCAACTTGCTTTAATATGCATATTAATAAGATTTCTATGGGGAGAACCATCCTTCACGCAACGTTTTCGTGGCGTGCGGCCGGCCGGCGAGGCTGGCTGCTGTGACGGCGGAAGTCCACAGTAAATATAGTACGGTTTATCACGTAAGTTATTTCTAATATGCACAACACAAAGAGTTAGAAAGGAAAGTAAATTATTCGTGTATATTAAGCAAGGAGATGCTGGAACTGGCTCCCTTCGTTCTTCAAGCATTTCTGACACCTGCTTAGGAAATTTCTCATTATCTCTGAGAAAAGGCAGCAATTTCTTCACGTTTTAAATGCATCTAAAGTGTGTGAATTTGTTTTGTACATTTTCTCCTTTAATGTCCTCCTCCCGTAGATAAAAATTGCAAGGGGTTAAATCCGGGGAATCAGGAAATTCCTCTTGAAATAGTCTTCTTACAACACGCGTTGATTCTGTACGCACGAATGAATCATACATGAATACTCTTTGGGGAATAGAATACTTGTATTGCCCCATTTACCTTGATACACTTTCACTCAATACACTTTATTGCCCCACCTAACTTACACGTGCTATTTGCGCAGGATTTAAACTCACACTGAAGTCTCGCGCAGCGGAGGGGAAATATACTCCCCGCCATCACCGACATAGCCGGTCCCGCAGTTGCGTCAAGCATTGCTCACCCAGTATAATGATACAAATCGTGTTAGTTATAAAACTTTCCCAGTACCGGACACAATACTTTTTCCCCCCTAATAAACGTTCTAAAAGTCAACACGGAAATAAAAAGTTATAAAGGAATTATGAAAATAAAGTTTTGATTCACGTCTGGAAAAACACTTCAGTCATTTCTTACAATGTTCACACACAAAGTAGGTTATATTGTCACTATTAGCATATGCAACGTGAGTCCAACCTCTGCAAGTACAACATTGCACCCAGTCTTCCTCAAAATACTCTCAAAAACGAGGCACTCAGTCTGCATGGAGTCATTTTGACCTACACTTTTATTTCCAAAGCACAGTTTTCCTTTAGGAAGGGAAAATATCTGAATTACGCTTCTCTTTAGAGACATCCTTTTCACCCGTCGCGACTTGTAATTGAAGGTTTTAAGGCGGAGTCACCTCTAAAAATCTCTAATGAAAATTAAAAAATATGTTAAAGGTTTTAATTAAAATCTAAGTAATTACTACTTTGTAATTCACATATGGATGCATATACATTTGGAATAGTTAGTATCTGTAGATGTTGTCCAGCTAGTAGCTGTAGGCTGAACCTTAAGATTCCCTATGCTTCCTTTGCAAAACAGCTGGGAGGCGTGGTCTCGTGCAATATTCGCTTTTCCGTGTTGTAGCAAAAGCTCAGGAGCTGTACGCTTTTTCTGCCTTTGGCAGTTTTGCCATTCCCTATAAGACATGTGATATTCCCGTAGTGTGCCACTACAAAGTACCAAACGGAAAACCGTTAGCATGTGTTATTCTGTGAGCACGTGTCATTGTGTTATAAACGGTGAATACTTTTTAGCTTTTGTACTCTGTGTGTATCGGCAAGACAATGAACTATCTGGGAAAACATTAGATCATGAAACAAGAACAAATGTAAAAATACTTGGAGCACCCAGACCAGATCTAGTTACAGTTCAAGAGCAAAAATAGTGCAAATCGAGTTATGTCCTAAAGTAGAGAACTGCCTAATTTAAACACCCTTAAACCTTTTTAAAATACATAACATGGAAAAATAGTAACTGCATTATTTGTGTTTCATATTATAGGTATAATATTAATTGATTAATAATCATCATAAATATTAAATATTTATTAACAATAAACATAAAACTATTAATGATAATAACTACAGACATAATAATGTAAACAATTTAAAAATAGACTCCTGACAACCACCTGTAAACGCCAGAATTTGCAGCCTTCCCAAAATTTAAACAAACGAGCAACGACTACTTTTCACAGACATGTTTCTGTTTCTTCAGGTGCCTAACTTCTTTTTCTTTAAGCTATCTTTTGAATGGAGTGGGTGTCAAATTTCACTTTTCTCTCCTCTATTTTTTCTTACAACGCTCGTCCCCTGTAAATTATCGGCCACAGGGGCGATTTGCTGAATGACATCTTCAAAGGGTTTAGAAGTTGACGTAACAGCCAAGTTCTCTTGCAGAGTTTCTTGATTTGATGCCATGTTCATCATCGACGAAAATATGTTTACTCTTGGTTGCTGTCCAGATCTGTCATCTTCTCTCACTGTCTTGATGTTTGACGCTGGGAGAAAGTCCAATTTAGTGAAAATATCTTTATAAGTGGACAGATCGCCGCATACTGGAATTATGACATCGCTAAGCCCCTTTGGCAACGTTTTGTGAAGGCGTTCCAACTAATTCGCAGATATCTTTGTCGGTAAATTTGAAACCTAGCCTTCCATATTTGCTCATCCATGTCTCGCATCTGCATTGGATGGTCTCATGGTTGTTCGATCTAAAAGCTGTAGGTAGCTATTTGTGGAGGAGACACGCTCAGCATATCCCCGCGATGTTTTCCCTTGCGTACACAATGACACATATTTGTGAGAAGTTGGTCATCTAATATCAGAAGCACTGGACTTTCTTCTGCTGGATTGACTTTGTTGATAAATGCTTTCAATCATCAGAAAACCAGCTGCTGTGGTCCAACCACTCTCTTGAGCGTCAAATATGCTTCCATCAGGCGCCCCCTTTGTCAACTTTGGATCCATTAAAATCCGGGGAAACAGTTTCATTGCAATTGAAACTTCTGCTTGGAGAGAATGAATATTTCTTCGTCCGTTCCTTCAGTTTAGAAACAAAAGCGTTTACCTTGGTAACCTTCAGCTCTCTGCATGCTTGTTGACTGGGCACAACGTGAAGAAAATTTCGGATCCGCGTAATGAATCCACGATACTTGTTTCCCGCAATCCTCTTTTATTGATTTGGTGTGGCAATTTAAAGTATTCAGCAAGATCATATGCTACAATTAGAAGTTCAGTTTTGTTCACGGGTAGATAACAGTTTGTCCAGATTTTTTAGATACTTAACAACTCATCGTTGAACATTAATTTAAATGTTCCCATTGAAGCTTTCATTGCAAATGTTTCCCCTCTTTTATGGAAACATACACGATCACCCAAAGTGCTTTTCGGAAAAGAGAACAAGCTACTTCCCTCACACTGCATTTACCCGCAAGTACATTTTCTATTGCCACTTTCATTTTTTCATCCCACTTTCCCTTTTTATATGCTGCCATCCCGCTTGAGGCCCTGAAAACAAACAATTATTTCGTTTATCACGGTAATTATTTTTCTGTCCGGTATTTGGACCATTTGTGAGATTAGAAAAAGTATCAATAATTAAAACATACAGCAAATATTCTTTTTAAATAAGCACTTTCACGTATTGTGTACTTATGTAAAATCTTTAATAACATATAATCGTTATGTTGAATTTACCTAAAGAGCGTTAACAATACTGCAAACTTAAACCGCATAACTCATGTAACAGCGCTCCACACTTAACAAAGAATATCTCCGCAATGGGGAGCTGGAAACCTATATGGAGATTTGTTCGTACACGCAGGACGGAAATCACTAGTGCAACTCTTGCTGCTGGCTGCAGTCCCCAGCGACAGCGGAGAGAGCCGAAGGTAGTGACTTGCACAGATATGGCTAGGTAAGGGTTTACAAGCAGTAGCATGATAGCTCAGACGGTTAAAGTGTCATGATACAGTTGTGAAGATTGTGGTTTCGAATCCTCGCGGCCACGTTTTTTTTTCTGCCGGAGATAAAGGAGATTTACTCGGTCACTTAATACTGCACACAGAATGTTGCATAAATTACGTTTACGATTTTTTTCTGTTACAATCAAAGGAGATTTCCCACAATCACAGTGATTTACCGCCCCTATCAATTTATATTTACAAAAAGGAGGCGAGCGAGGCCGTTAGGCCGTAGCGAGTCGAAGCAAACCACTGGGTCCGAGGTTAGTGTATATATATATATATATATATTTATGAATTAATTGGAATTCAATTAAGAGCACATTTCCCACCGTTAAAATAGTTTACCCGCCTAATAATGCCCTATCAGTTTATATTTGACAGTTACGGAAGACAACACATAAGTTACTTTATTTTTAACACACACACATATATATATATATATATATATATATATATATAAATTAACAGTAATAATAAAAATAGATAAGGATAAAACACTGAGAAAAAGTCACACTTGAAATTGCAATATATATACACATCGAATATTTACACTGTTACAAGCGGCCCAGCACACGCAGTAGTGCAACTCTTACTGCTGCAGCACTAGTAGCAACAAGATTTGCTTGTGATTTACGTCCTGCGTATAAGAGCATGTTACATGGAGCGACAAGCAACATTCCTTTGCCTAGTTCCATAACTATATAAACGTCACTACTGTTATCTTACGGGGAACTAGGAAACTTGATAGTGTCCGCTACTGCGGCACGTTCGGCACTAGGCAATCTGCTCCATTTTCATTGGAAGTAGTGCAATCTGTGTTTTGTCATTATACTGGCTTGCGAAATTGGAACAAAGAGCTAACGTGAAGTTATGCGTTAAACTTGGTAAATCGGCCACAGAGACATTAAACATGATTTACGGCGATTATGCCATGTTTCCATTAGTGCGGGTGCTTGGAAAGTGGAAGAACGTTCCCGAAACACGACGGAGCATTATTTTGAAAAAGTCCAGGAAATTGTTTAGGAGAATAATCAACGACACCGTTGGTTTGTCGTTTCGGCCAGTGCAGGCAAAGGTCGCAGTTTCAACACCGTTCACGAGATACAGCGTGAATCGCAGAAGGTTCTTAATCACAACCAATGACTTTAATGCAGAACTTCAAAAGTAGCAGAAACCCTGGGACCGGTGTATTGCTGTCCAAGAAGACCATTTCGAAGGAGTCGGTGTTCAAAACAAGATAAATGAACTATAGTCTTTATAACTGAACCAGTCCGGGAACTTTTTAATAGCATATCGTACATATTGCTATTATTCATTGACAGTTCCACTAGAAGATGAACGTGATGCTCCATCTCTTTATAAACAATGTTATTGGCCGCATAACAATATATTTGTGTTGAGAAAAAAGCCAAAACATATTCAACTCACATTCACTATTAAAAAACTGTTTTATAAAATGTCAAAAATGAGTTTAAAATGCAGAATTGGGCTTGTAACATTAGAATTGCAAAAAATGACCCAGCAATTTATTTTAATTTTACATTTATGTAATCAGCAACTCATATTTTTATATATTTGCAGCGATTGCACAGGATATAAGGAGTTAGAGTTGAGGCGTCAAAATTTGAACAATGCTTAGCACACAAGTAATCATGTTTGGTTCCCAAATTATGACTGCCTGCCAAGGGACATTTAACTGTGAATGGATTCAGTTTATAAATCAATTCACATGTTAAATAACATTTTTCAAAGTTTTTAAATTAATTATGAATGTTTTCCTTCAGTTAGATGCCTTGGATGATGATTCAAAACAGATGATGGATATGCTTCATGGACAATGTGTTGGAGATACCGGTATTGATGAGAGTAAGTATTTTTATTTTCCTAACTTACGCGGGTAGGTCCATAACTTTCCGGCCTAACCATTATGTTGGTATGATAAAGACAAAAAGTTATATTTCACGTTTCAATATAGTTACCCTTTATTGCATTACTCACATCTTTGAATTAACATTTCGACCCCCCCCCCCTCTAAATAGTCAGAAATCATGTCTGCAAAATGGGCATAAGCAGTATCCATCACTTATTTGTCGCACTTAAATTACTTCCTCTAAGCTCCTTCTTGAGTTTTGAAAAGGGGAAATAGTCACTGCGAGCTAGATCTGGGCTGTAGGGTGGATGGTCGATCTCCTTAAAGCCACATTTCTTTACGGCTTCCTTTGCAACAAGAGCTGTGTGCACAGGCGCGTTGTCGTGAAGAAGGCGCACACCACCACTCAGCTTTCCTCGCCTTTTCTCTTTGATGGAAGCACGTAGTCTGTGCAGTAGGTCAGCACAGATTTACTGTGGTGTTCCTCTCCTTGAGTGAATGGAGAGTATTCCTTCATAGTTTCAAAAGATTGTGGCCATGAACTTCTTAGTTGACTGAGTGACCACCTTGGCCTTTAGAGGCGGTGCTTCGCCAGGTTTACGCCACTCCACTGATTCTCTTTTGGACAAGGGATCATAGTAGAGGATCATAGTTTCATCCCCTGTAACAATGGTTTGCAGAACTTCTATCTCGTTCCCACTGAAGAGCTCCAAAATTGTCTGGTAACAGATGACTCATTGCTGCTTTTGGACTGAGGAAAGAAATCTAGGCACCCATCTTGCACTAACCTTATTCATGTTAAAATGTTATGAATAATTCTAAGAACTGTTGTTTTAGAAATGCCCAACATTGCTGCTATTTCTGTAACTTTGAGTCGCCGGTCTTCCATAATTTCTCCTTCAACAAGAGCGATGTTTTCACAAGTAAGCACCTCCAAGGGCCGAACTGCACATTCTTCGTCTTCAATGCTTTCTCGACCCATTCGAAAAAGTTTGGTCCAGTCTTTTACGATAGAATATGAGGGGGATGCTTCCCCATATACACCATCCAATCGCTATTTAATTTCATTTGGAGTAAGTCCTTCTTTTGTGAATAGCTTAATAACAGCTCAATACTACATTTTGAACATGTTATAATCTTCTTTATGCAACTATATCTGAGCAACTGAACACAGGAGTGGAAGTTACAACTGTAATTATTTACTTAACAGATAAGGGTTTTCGGAAGGCGATCAGCAAGATGGGGAAACTTACAGACCTAACCTTGTATCTGAAACATAGGTACTTGAGATTTTAAAAAGCATTACGATATTTTTCATGACATCAACACTTCTAATGTTGACCTAATTGCTTAAATATTATAAATTGAATCAGCATCTTTGGAATAGTTGGGGGGCCCAAAACCTTAATGTTAGCACAACAAACATGAAATGCTTCTGTAAGGAAATGAAATTGCAAACCTTTCTTCTTTCCTTTTGAGCACTAATAATTTAAACAATTTAAAAAATGAGATCAAAATTAAATAATGTATAATTAAAGACAGTTAGATAAAAAAAAAAACTATTAAGCCTTAAAGATGAAAAGAAAACGATCTCGCAAATCAAACTTTAAAGTTTTTGTTAGATAACTGTTGATTACCTGTATAAAATTTATGGACTAAGCAGCATTGACATTTACTATTTCAAAAACCATATTAATACCACATTTTCTTCTGTTAATTAGACAACCATTAACACTTTGAAAAATCAGCTAAATATGTAATAATGTATAGTTTGAAATATATTGGAGATATGGCTGAATGCATGCTCCTACTATGAAACGGAATCTCTGAATTCTATCATTGTTTTTAGTTATGAGCCTGTTCAATAAAATGTATAAATTTCTGCCAGAGCTTTTCTTTATCCTCCTTTCTTTCCTATTATTTTTTAATATTAGACATTTCTATGTAGTATTAATATATCTGTTATTTAACATTCTGTTACACAATGCAATTTGGTTATTTGATCTCTCTTCACACTCCAAAGTGCTATGAAATACTACTGTAGTCTCATCAAACACAGTATGGCATCAATACATTAAAAGTAAACATTAATAAAATATTTTTGAAGTTAATCCTAATCTGAACTTTTACTATTTACATTTATCTTGTTAAATTATAGGTGTCATAACAAAAGCAAGAAGTGGTGAATTTGCAGATGATGATAAACTTAAGGTAAGTTAAATGCATTATAATTTTATCTTACAATGCATTTCTACAGCTATATTTTATATGCAACAAAGAAGAATAGGCATGATATACAACATAACTCATATTGATGTGAAAGATAAAAAACATTGGTTTTTAAAAATGAACTATTTCAATTGCATATTAGGTGTAATGTAAAAAATACCTTTTTTTTTTCCTTCTCTGTTGCAGAACTACATGGCCTGTGTCTTCCAGCAGATTGGAGCGGCAAGTAAATTTGGCATATTTATACATTTAAGGTAAAAAGAGGAAGCAAGGCAATTATTGAGGCTTCAATATTTTAAATATGGCAGTAGGTTATTAAATATTAACCAAAAGAGCAACAATTACAATAGAACCAATTTTGCTTGGGGAATTATCTGGTTTCAGAAAAGGGAATTAACAGACAATATATTTACATTAGATAGACTTATGGAGAAACAGTAGTAGTAAGTGTATTTATCTCAATAATGGCTTGCAGATACATAAATTAAATACTTAACCAGTTCAGGTCTAGTCTTAGTGTTTTATCCTTTGCTGCTTTTTAATTATTGTTTTTCTCTCTCTCTCTCTCACATGCACACTGACACCCACACACAGAGAAAAAACAACAGAAGTACATTTAAAATAAATAAGTACATTATATACTATATCCTCTGTATCAGAGATTTTCTCTTGCCTACCTTATCTTCCTGATAAACTTACCAATTATTTTTATTCAATGTTAAATTTAGACTACTGCCCTATTCCTTCTTGACCTTATAAAATTGTCATTCTGTCTTCTCCTGTCATTTTTTTTCTACATGCTTCTCCTCCCCTATGCTCTTGTTAGTTCTGATTATAATTCCAGTAAGACTGTTAAAACACTCAGCTTCCACTCCTGCCTATCAATAACAAATAATCTCCTTCTAATTTTCCTCCAAACATTTCTTCTATTTCTAACTCCCATCTCCCACACGCATCCCATTTCTATTCCATTCAAACCCCTTTTTATGGTCGATGCCCAATTTCCAGTTTCTTTCATTGTTCCTGATGGCATAAGAATCTTAACTTTGTGTCTGCTCCCCTTATTAAGTCTGACCAGTATTTAATCGCTATGATTTTAAAAATATTATATCATAAATACTGCCAAAACTCTTTCTTCACCTCACAATTTGCCTCACTCCTATCAACCATTAGAAATCTTTTCATATATTGAGCAACAGAGAGAGCAGGGGCCAAGCATCCATTAAGCCTACAAGGCTGAGCCTACCCATAATATTGTTTAATATGCATTAATTTTTATTGGTGAATTGAAATGTTTCTTTATTTGAGCTAGTGCACTGTCTGTGACATACTAACAATTACTAACAATATGGTCAAAGGCTCAGTCTGCCTTATGCAAGCACAGTAGTAGTGATTTACATCATTGTCAGGGAGAGATGCAGGAGTCTTTAATGAAGTTTTTGTTACAGTTTAGGCTAGTCTTGTTTCAGCCCAGTTGATTAGTTCTTTGATTTTGTAGAATCTGAGGCTCAACAAAAGGCAACAATGCAGACGATTTCTATTTTTTTTTTTTTTAAATACAATATCTCGTTATTTTTTCTTATATTGTAATAACATAAAAATTCATTCATTTTATTTTAACAGTAAGTGTCATTTCTATGATTTATTTTTAAAACTAACTCTTAAACCTACTTAATTGTATTTTAGTTTGTGCAGGACAATATAAGTTGGGAACTCTTCATTTATTACCATTTTCCCTCTATTTCTATGTTGTTGTCGGTCCTGGTGGTGCAGTGGTTACCATACTTGCCTCCTAAACCCAAGATCGCGTGTTCGAACCCAGCCAGGACCGATGGATTTTTTCGGGCGTAAAAATCCTAAGTATGGCTTCCTTCGGAAGGGAAGTAAAGTCGTGGGTCCCGTGTCGTACATTTACGGCACGAAAAAGAACCTCAAGCCTGTAAGAAGAGGCCTCTGAGCAAAATTTGTCGGTCGTTTCACGCCCTGAGTTGAATGGGACGCTGATGACCTGAGATGTTAAAGAGCGTCCATAAATAAACCAATAAAAAAAAAAATCTATGTTGTTGACAACTATGGCAGAATGGATGGTATCTTACTAGGATTATAGAAAAAGATATGGAATAGTTATACTAACAGATTTAAGGATGAGTCAAAGAACATTATCTGTTTTTTAAATATTTCATATAATTTAATTATTACTTACATTATTGATAGTCACAATGCCATAATTTGGAACATGAAAATGTATGATAACATATTTTAGCATTTTTGTCATATATTTATCATAAATTAGATTTTCCATTAATTTTGACATTCCCTGTCCTACCAACACAAAAAGTCACACTTTGTGACTAAGAAAGAAAACAAAATTGTAACCCACTTGAATTTTATAACTATAGATATAGAAACGACATTTATAAAGTAGATAAGTAGGGAGCCACTACACAATCACTTTTAACAGAAAGTTTTATTATAACTCAAATCTCTATCTACCATGTGATAAAAAATATTTCATTTATTAAAGTGTTATGCAAGCGTGCAATTGCCTCTTTTATTCTACATTTACATGGACAACATTGAGGAAGTAGTAAGACTGCTGTACATTCCGTTGAACCATCTGCTAGCGACTTGTGCAACAACTAACCATTGACCAAAAATATTTAGATAGAGTGAGTAGGAGTAGAATAAAGTATAATTGTTTAATTACGATTATTGTATGATTGAGTCTAACTACACCCTTTTATTTGCTCCACTTACTTTTTAAATGTAGAACATGTTTCGCAAATCATTGCTCACATCCTCAGCTAATCATCAACTGCTGGATTATTTGTGTTTCTTTGGTGATGTATTTTCTCTTCTGCTGGAGGTGTGATGAACTTAAAGTTTACATTTTCATCCCTGGAAGCAATGAAGTTCATTAATCTGTCTCTGTACTTATAAATGTATATTTTTCTCCCGCATAGCTAGCTCTATCGGTCCCTGTGCTGACTTTTACGCTTTCTGTACATTTTATTTGGTAAAAACCTGTTTTTCTCCGGTGAAATAAAATATGCAGAATGCAAAAATGCCTATATTAGAAAAACAAGGAGAAAATAGGCACATGATTAAAAAACACTCCAGGAACATAAAATACAAACAAATGGAGAAATCAGCAGTAGCATCTCATTTCTGGAGAGAAAACCACAACATAGTGAAAAAATAAAAATTATTAAAATGAATACATGGACCTACAAAGTTAGTAACACAGGAGAAAATCTAAATTTATAAATACAGAGACAGATTAATAAACTTTGACATTTCCAGGGATGAAAACATAAACTTTAAATTGATCACACCTCCACCAGAGCAGAATATACATCCCCAAAGCAACACAAATTATCCATCAGTCAATGGTTAGCTGATGATGCTGATGTTCAACTGAGAAACATGTTCTACATTTAAACAAATACATGGAGCAATAAGAGAGTGTAGTTCGACTCTATCATACAATAATCTTAATTATATGATTAACCTCACTGTACAAGTTCCAGTTAGCATTTTAACATAATTGTTGTTGCTCCAAACATCAAATCATAAGATTGGAAATAATATTTAACATGCTAAAAATTATAATGGAAGCAGTAATAACACCACCAGAAACAACCTTATAATTATATGCAACAATTTATAACAAAGGAAATAATATGTAATGCATCTAAAACCCTTTTAAATTCAAAAACAATTAGTGATAACCACAAAACAAATAATAGGATACTAGACTGAACACAATCACTTCGAATACAGGAAAGGGAACATTTAAGTTAAATACACTTCATATCAGAAACAGAAACTGCAATTACACCTACAAACTTGCTCCAGTTTTTAGAAAATGAATCATACCTTCATCTACAGAAAAAGTCTAGAAACTTAGATGCCTCCCCAGAAACACTTAAAACATTTGGCATAGAGATAATACCAGAATTTCTGAATCAACCTGGTTACATATTTTTACCGATGGCTTTACAATAAGCAGTTAGAAGGAGCAGGAACCAGAATGCAGTATGAACCTTTTTCCTCACTATTTTAGTTACTCAAAATACTACCAATTTTTATGCCAAATTGTAGAGTGTACAATGAAAAATATGTTTATGTCAAATAAGTTTTAAAAAAGAGTTTTATTGGTAAATTTAAAAGTTGCTTCTGCAGCAATAACTTCAAACAAGATATCAAAAAATATCCAAGTATTGGAAATATGCAAATCAATTAAACATCTCATAAAAAGAATCCAACAGCAAAAAAGGAGCGAACTACCCATCTACAGCACAGATCACTTACAAAAACATGAACACAATAAAGAATAAAATCAAAATATAAATTATGAGACAGGAATTTTATGCTGTAATAACTCCTTTAATGTGTATGGATTTATGCATTGAAAAATTCCATAATATGCACATAAATATGCCCTGCCCATATAAAAACTATTAAGAAATCATATTCATATAAAATCAAAATTTAACGCAATTTTATGTAATCTCTCCATGAATAAAAATATTGTGGAAACCATATTATTGAACTTATCAAAATTTATCTTTCATTTTGAAGGGTTAGGATAATTTTTCTTAAAACAAATAATAATAATAATAGTTTTTAATTTAATTTAATTTCCAACATGAAATTAAATGTTATATTTAATAATAATAGTATTCACATTTTTAGTTCTGCACACTCTCAACTTCTTTTATGTTGCAGTTTACAACCACCAAAGGTTTTAAGTTTTCTATAGTTTCTGCCTTCTATTGCTTAGTAAGATATTCTTATAGAGGAAAAAACTTCTCTCCACCTCACAGGAACTTAGGGGGGCATACACAAAAGCTGCAATTTGATCTGCTTTTAATGGCATTTCACTAGGCAGTTTGGAACATTTTCCTGCTAAGATTTATTCAATCTCCCACATTTAATAATATCCTAGGGATTTTGAAAGAATACTATATATGTTTCCTTCAATACATTGCCAATACTTCTATAAACTGAATTTAATTTGGAGAAGGTGGTTCTGAATTACATTAATGGCTGGCACAATAATATGTTGGTTTCCAAAATAGTAATAGTGGAAAGAAGATGAGAGAAATGTGAAGATATATGAGAAAGGTTAGTTTCTATCTCTATTTCTTTAATATATCTTGAGCAATTTGAACTGATGAAGAATAATTTACATCAAATGGCATTCACTACGTTCCTAACTGTTTATAAGTATAACCATCCATTTGGACTCAATTTCGAGAACCTTTAAACTGTGAGGGAATGGTTACGACAGATAAGGTGGGGATTCACTAATGTGACGTGACCTATTGATTGCTGTGTTGTAAATTAAATATGAAGATAAAAATATATTTATAAAATATACATGCAAAACAAGCAATGTGCACCATAATTTGCAAACTGCTGAAATATTATACTTATTAACAAAATAGGCAAAATATGCCTTATATACAACATAAAACATTATTTAAATTGTTAGAAATTTAGTAATTACCTCACATACCTAGGGAACAACCTAAAGCTTACTGGGAAGAAAAAAATATTTAGATTTTTTATGTTTGTCTATTTTTTCCCCCTAGTTGATTTTCTATTCTTCCATCATAAGTTGGTACAGTTTGAAGTGTATGCATCTTCATGTCTGCTCATAATTAGAGCCTCCTTAAGATTCCATAAGAGCATTTCTCTCATTACATGATCAACCGTTTAGGGCTTTTTCTGGAAATGCTGGAGAACTACTGTAACTGAAAAGTACATTCTATTTGTTTTCAAGTCTATTGCTTCCAAAGCCTTCTGTTATTCTCATAATTCTGTTTTCTTTTAAATAGACCAAGTGTACCATTAGCCAAAACATTGCTTCTGCTGTCTTGTCAAGAATTTTTCCTATATAGTGAGGAGATTGAACTTAATATGACAAATTATTGTTATGAAATCACTCAAATTTCACTAATTTTGTTCCACTTACTTGGAAGTTTCAAAGGCAATTGCCTCCATCTTCAGCTTGGTCCCACTGGCCGCTTCCCAGTGTGCTCTGTGGCTTTAACGAACTTATTGATGAGGTAGATGTTGTTTGGGAGATCAAAGTTAGCCAAAAATTCTTTGTTTTTGTTTATAAATATATTTTCCCATACGGTTAATCTATGGATTTTTGAAGAGTTTTTAATAGTTTTGGTTCCTTTTGGAATTTGTAGTTTTTTTTGCCAAAAATGGTCTGCGACTGCTGATTTTTCTGTGTGTTTATATTTAACATTTCTCATGTGTTCTTTAAAACGTATGGTAATATTTCTTTTTGTTTTGCCTATGCATTTTATGTCACAGTCTTTGCAACCAATTTCATAAATGCCTGATTGCTTTCCTGGTGGGATTTTGTCTTTTGTGTTAGTGTTTAAGTGGTTTTTTAAACTGAATTTATTTACTGGGGCCAAAATAATGTTTGCCTCTCTAAAAATCTTCTGGAATTTTTGGTGTGCCCATGGTTCTTCAGAATTCCTTAGGAATGTCTCTGGAATATATGGAAACAGATGAGAGAGGTTCTTGGTTCTGTGCTTGAAAGAGGACATGGTAACTTAGTTGGTTAGAGCATCTCCACGGAAGGCTGTAGATCCATGGTTTGAATCCTAGCCATGATCCATATTTTTCAAAATCTCTAATGGCTGTTATTTTTAATGCAATATTTATGTAACTGCAAATTATAAACAACTTCTAGCGTTTACACATAAAAAAGTAAAAAATTCAGTGGGATTGTTACTGTTTTATTTATTTTGTTCTCTATCTGTCTGTAGTTGAGTGACGATGGTGTTTTGGATACTGAAACAATGATTTCCATGTTTCCTGAAAATATACAAGGCATATATGGCAAGATGATACGAGGCTGCAAGAATATTGGTAAGTAGGCAAAAAGAAAGTAATTTTCCTATACATATATACAGGATGCTAATGAAAACGACACTGAAATATTTTCAGAGAGTGTAGAGATGTTGTATATAAGCAATTTAAAAATTTTGGCATCAGATGCTGATAAATTGGTGTTAAAGCGAAGCTGGATGAAAATTTAGTTTACAATGTTTTTAAAACTGCCTTACAAGCATAAAAATATCAATTTTCCATCGTTTGTTTTCAGGATTTTCAAGATTTGTGCCATAAAAATCCCTCAAATCTCGAACAATCATGTGACAGCTCAACATGGAACATCTATTAACAGTTTTCTTGCATTATGTACCATGCTCTATGGGAGCTCTTTAACTGCTTGTGTGGCAAACAGCATAACACAAAAGCTGATCCTGAAAGAAGTGGCCTCTGAGCACAATTTGTTGGCCATTTCACGCCCTGATTTGAATGGGATGCTGATGATCCGAGATATTAAAGAGCATCTGTAAATAAATAAATAAACAAAAAAAAAAAACAAAACAAAAAAAACGAAAGCTAATGATCTGCATGCCATAGATTCAATTTTTGTCATCTCGTTTAATATTTTTTTTTTATTTAATATGAAGTACTGCAATATGCATACTAAAGAATTAAGAATTAAATTTACTTAATGCTTTCAAGTTTTATTCTCTTTCTGAACAATGAATGTATTACCAAAATACATTGGGCTGATAAGTTTACTACTAACATGATGCCTAGTGACACATACTCAAATGCCTTCTGAATTATTGTAACCTATTCTAGAGTGAGCTATAAGTACTTATGGCATAATGCTAATGCAAAAACTGATGATCTGTATACCGCTGTTTCAATTCTAGCCAGACCGTTACATTTTTTTAGTGCTGCATTACATAAACTAAAGGATTGTGAATAAAATTTAGATAACTTTTGAATATACGACACATAACTTATTAAGATTACCCATTATTCTATCTTTTTGTAAGCAAGGGTTGTAATTATATGAATTGATATGCTAAGATTTAAGTGTATAAAATGAAATACCTACTTAAAACATAGGCTAAAAGCTGCATTATTAGGCCCAGGTCGGGAAATAGGAGGGAAAAGGAAAAAAAAAAAAAATGATGAATTACCACCGCTTACTCAAAAGTTTGTCATAGCCATGGCATCAGAATGATATGTTCAGAAACCTCCCTTCATTATCATTTGTTATGCTTTCAAGGGGCATCTTCATTAGTCAGTGGCTTACTGGCGCTTTAGAAACTTATACCCATAGCTTCCAAATTTGAACAGATAGGCCATAAGTTATATATCCCAAACTGATTATATATACATCTCTACACTTTGAAATTATTTAGGTGTAGTTCATTAAAACTCACAACCATATATATATATTACAGGTGTTAATGAACTACACTGAAATATTTTCAGAGAGTGTAGAGATGTCGTATATAGCAATTTGGGATATTAACATAATGCCTATTTCAAATTTTGAAGCTATGGCTATAAGTTTCTAAAGAGTCACTATGCCACTGAATAATGAAGATTCTCCTCAAAAGTATAACACACGATAACGAAGGCAGGTTTACGAACATATCACTCTAGCGCCTTGATTATGATATTAGTTTTCAAATAAGAGATCATAATTTGTTTGCGAGTTTGACTCTTTTTTATTTTGTGTTTTCTGGCTGGCCTAATAATGCAGCTTTTAGCCTATGTTTTAAATTGATGGTTCAATTTATACACTTAAATCTTAACATATCTATTCATATAATTACAACCTCTGTAGTTGTTATTGTACTTAGCAATGAGAATCGTGTCCTGTATGTGTTAGATAAATTAAGTTTTAGGTATCATGGCAATAGTAAGTGTATTAGCCAATGTATGTTGGTAATACATTCATTGTTGAGAAAGAGAATAAAACTTGAAAGTATTCAAGTAAATTTCATTCATAATTCTTTAGTATGCATATCACAACATTTCATATTTCATAAAAAAATTAAATTAACACCATGCCAAGAATTGAACCAGAGGTTTGCAGAATATCAGTTTTTGCATTATTCATTACACTACACAGGCACACTCCTTCTGGAGTAGGCTACATAATGCAAGAGGGCAGGTAATACATGATCAGTGTCACAGTCACATGATTAGCCCCAGATTTCATGGACTTTTATTGCATTAAATCTTGAAAGTGCTGATAATGAGCTGAGGAAAATTGATATTTTTATGCTTGCAAGGCAGTTTTAATGCCATTGTAAATTAATTTTTCACATGCTCTGCTTTAACACCAACTTATCAGCATCTGATGCCCAAATGTTTAACTCCTTATAACTGCTTTATGTTTAATTGTGGACCATATATTGTCTATTTGAAATTATTTATATATATAACATCTCTACACGCACTGAAAATATTTTGGTGTAGCTCTCTATCTATCTCTCTCTCTCACACGCACAATAAAAAAGAAAAATAAAAGTAACACTATTAACAAATGTAACAAATTAACAGTAATTATAACAGGATAAAATACTAAGAGAAATTCACACTTGTAATCGCTATATTTTGAACTACTAGAGTTCATCTATGGCAAGAAGACAAGGGACTCTTCTTCATTTTCAATAATTGAAAATGGGATGCTGCATTTAAACATCCTTGAAGTTTACCCACATAAGGGACATCCAAAAAGTGCAACAGCAGCAGATTTCAATGAACAAATACGCTATTTGGAATTAGATTACTAGCAAGTTAATATGCTTGAAATTTCTGAGGCTATAGCATTTCAAAGGAATGTATAATATTTTACACAAAGATTGCATATGCAAAAACTTTGCACATAATATATGTTATATGTACTAACAGCAGATCAAAAATGCATTTATATGAAAATATTGCAAGTGTTTGGAGTGTTTTAACAAGATTTTGTGCACTGACAACTGTGGATAAGAATTGAATACCATCATACACAAAAATCTAGTTATCAAAACAATTGATCAGTGCCAAAGGAGACAAAGTTGGTTCCATTTGCAAGAAAGGTTATGCCATAATTTTTTGGGGACATTAATGAAATTTTACTAATTGATTATCTCCTGAAGTATATAAGCACAATCAAAGAATATTATTCCAATCTTTTTAACTAATAATGTGAAAACATTTGTGAGAAAAGATCTAGCTTGCAGAAGGAAAAAAAAATTTTTTTTATCAAGACCTGAGCATCATAATTTCCAGATTTGGTTGTCCCTAAAGCTCATACTCTTCCTAGTTGGTCAGTGTTTTTCATTAAATCGAGAGGCAATTACATCTGTACAGTATTTTTCACACCTTCCAGAAAACCACTTCAGATATAGGATAATGGCAATGTAGCATCATTGAAATGTATTCAGTTTAAGAAAGTTTATGTTGAAAAATAAATATAATGTTCAAGTACCCAATTTTTTATTGTTAGGCCGAGAGTTTTTTAAATCACTCTCATATATTTAAATCTAACATCAATATGTATTGGCATCTTCAACACTGTACTACTTATTTACAATGTCTACTAATGTAATTATAACTTTTGATTAATTTTGTATTCACTTATAAGATTAACTATAAATATTAATAATGCAATTATTTTATCAACTTTTTTCTTCTGTGCAGATGGCAATGGTGCACCTGAGGTGGCTTTTAAATTCAACCAGTGTCTTTACAACACTGATTCCAAGGTATTATTATTGCAAACTCTATATTATTACATATAACAATTATAATTAATAATAAAAATTGCTGTTATTTGCTTCTGATTTTCCCATTATTTTCAGAGCTTATTAGATAATCAATCCTAACATTTTTAAAACATTGTAGCATATATAACAGTGTTCAACTCACCCCCCCCCCCCCCCCAAAGATAATAAGTCTCAGGAACTGCATGAAAAGTAAAAGAACACAATAACATATTTTTCTTCTCTTCTTTCAGGCCTACTTTCTCATTTAACTGGCAGACTTTACTGGTAAGTATGATTGTTTTTAAAACAAAATAACAACATTATTGTGCTTGAATTCTTCAGTTTTAATCAGTATTTTCCCAACCGTGTTGCTATATGATGGAAATATGGGATATCACTATCATTTATGGACTGTCTAATAGTGAAATATTGTTCCTGCCTTCAATGTTCACATTAAGACCAGTTTCAATACAAAATGTCCTGATTCAGTCAACAAATCAATATTTTTTAATGGTGTTTAATGCCCGTTTTTACTACTGAGCACCACAGGTGGTGGACACCGATGATATTTGAGATGAAATGATATAATGATATAATACAAACCCCAGATGCAACTTTTTTCAAACATCTGTCTTTAATGAAAACATTTGAAACTAAAAGTTTCACTGGAAACAGTGCCTTAAGTATTTAAACTCTTAAAATGTGCTCCTTTAGGTAAAGTAAAATTCTTTTCCTCTGAAATGTCAGTAGAATCATGTAGTTATATTGTGAACAATTTCAAATGTTTAATTTTTTCATTGTGTTAATTTTTTATATCTTTTGCCTCATCAAAAATCTGCCTTTCAGCTATATCATTTGGCAGTAAAAACACTTTTATTTTAACATTTTTAAAAAGCTCACTATATTTCATACAATATCTTTCATTTTACTTGCAGTAAAGTTGGCAAACACTTCATTACAAGCAACATTCAAAGAATGCTTATCCTAAACTTAGGTATTCATTTTTTACACTGAACTCATTTACATACATAAAATAAGACATATTTCCAGAGAATCTCTCCTATCTTCAGGTGCTCCTTAAGGTATTTCAGGAGCAACTGAAGATGGGAGAGATTCTCCCAAAATGCATCTTATTTTATGTAAATAAATGAAGTTCAGTATAAAAAATGAATATAAGTTTAGGATATATTACCACTCCATTGTCTACAGCTTCATAAGTACAATATTTATATTTATATAAAAGAATGCTTAATTAATCAAATAGGATGCCCTTAAATGTGAAGTGTCAGTGAAGCTTGGGAATAATTTTTTTTTCTATTTTAAGTGCATCTCTTTTGTGCTTAAGAAGTCAGTTGATTACTGCTACAGGTGGCCAAGGTCATTCAGACGCGCGCTTGTGACTGGGAGATCTGGAGTTTGAATTCTGCCAGGGCCATCCACCCTGATTGAAGTTTTTTCCTGGTTTTCCTCAGTCCTCATAAATGGCTAATGCCTGAGAGGTACCCCAAACTTAGGTCTGGAAAGTTTCCTTCCTTAAATTTCCCACTTAATCAGCCCGACTTTATGGAATTGCATTCCTTGCATATCCCATTACAATTAACACCAGGTTGAGTATGTAATGGGGATATATTTACTACTAGATAGTGCAATTGTCAACATTGTTGTTCCCATTTGTCTTGCCTATTTTTCTCAACTTTCCTATGTATTTCCAAGTTCCTTAATATTTTTGCTTGATTTTAGATTTGAAATTCTTCTGCCTTTTATTTCATTTGGTAAGTTTTCCCATTTTTGCAATATGAACTGTTTCCTCCAAAACTTGGTTTGTTTACATACTAATATACAAGTACTACCTGGTTCTTCACACATATGACATATCACCTTAATATATCCATTTCTTATCTCACTTAAATATATTACTCCTGTTTTAAACCATGCCAGGTCCTTCCCTTCCTGGTTTATCACAGGTTTCAATATATCTTTCTTTTCTCCACACATTTTTAGTGTGCTTTACAATTTCAGAGCTTTTTCTAACATTAAGAGTAGCCCATATTTCTCATTTTTCAATATCCTCAATTCTTGTTTTTATCTCTTTCCAAAAATCCTTTTCCCATTCTTTCCCCCTCATACCATATTGGTCCCATGCCCACTTCCTGTAGAATATTTTGGATATTAGATATCCAAGTTTCTCTCCCCTTAATATTTTCTTGTGCTACCAAATATTGATTGATGATATTCTCCCCTTCTAGTGTCCCTATTCTATACCAATATTTCAGTACTCTTTCTGTGATGTTGCTTTAACAATTCTATTAGAACCTTGTTAGATAAAGATCTATGTAAGCCTAGGACAATTCTACAAAATAGTCTATTTATCATGTATATCACTTTCTATCGATCTGATCCCTAAATTTCTATTCCATACATTATTCTGCTCTCCAGTACTGAACCACATATTCTCTCTAACCATTTTACTTACATTTTTCGTTTTTATTTACACAAGTATGATAACACTCATGGCCATTTTTTCTTCTGCTAATGCTTTTCTTTTAATGTAACACCAAGGTAATCAATTTTCTTGATAACTTCAATTTCTGTGCCCTCCCACCACCATTTTTCCAGTTTTTTAAATTTGAAATCTTTTTTAATCACCATATTTTAGATTTAGTTTCGTTTATCTTGAGACCACATTCTCAACAAAATTTACCTATAGTTTCAAGTGATCATTTTAATCTTACACTTGTTAAAGAACCTGTTACACCAGATCATCCACAAAGAGGAGACCCAGTATCTCCAAGTTATTTATAGTTGGCAAATGTACATTACTTTAAAACATCATCAATAAATGGATTGAAGAGAATTGGGCTTAATTTATATCCTTGTCTTAGGCCTACATTGTTTGATATTTTATCTGTAGCCTTCCCTCTTTCATATTTAATACAATATGCATTTTCCTTATAAATATTTTGAATTACCTTTATAAAGTTCTGATTTACTCCTTTTTGTGCTATTTTGATCTGAAGTGCTTCTCTAGAAATTGTGTCAAAAGCTTTTTCTAAGTCCAAGAATAACAAATACATTCTACTTCTTTTGTTACTTAGATATTTATCAACTAATGTTCTAATTATAAAAATATTGGCTTTCCTAAAGCCGGATTGTAATAATGAAATTTTCCTTTCTTTCTCTGCCTATTCTTGTGGCTTTTTTGCTAACACTCAGGTGAAAACTTTCCCAATAATTGAAAGAAACTAATTCCTCTATAATTTGCTGGGTTTCTTACATCCCCATTAACTTTATAAATTGGTGTTACAATTCCCACTCTCCAATATTTTGGTATTTTTCTTTCTTCAAAGTAAATTTACTAACACATCATTATGTTTAGGTCTTCTACCCAAGCTTTCCAACATTGCTCTGGGATTCCATCTATTCCACATGCCTTGTTAGGTTTTACCTTTATGATTTGTTCCAGTACTTCATTTAAAGTAATTTTTCTATCTAAAAAATCTATTTTCCATGGATTATCATTAATCAAATTGTCTTGTATAACCAAAGGTTTTACACTCAAGACAATGAAAAAACTTACAACACACTATTGGTGATACCACACTATCCCCTTCCTTTCTTTTGGTTATTTTGCCTATCATTGCCCATAATGTCTTATTATTCTTTTTCGCTGCCTCATTTAGCTTCTGGTTAAGCTTTTCACCCCATTCTTCCTTCTTTGTGTCTAGTAGGCACCTCATCCCTTTCTTTCTACAAGGTAATTACCCCTATCTCCATCTCCTCTCCTATTTGTCTCCATTGTTTTAACTCTCTCCGTACCCTTCTTCTGTTTCTGAGCACTCTTTATCTTACCAACTGTAATTCCCTTTTATACTCTCCTCTGAGAAACTTTCATTTTGATGACCTCCTTTATACAAAAAATTCTTTCTTGAACTATTCTGTCCTCTAATCATATCGACAAATTTCTTTTCCATAAATGTTTCTCCTCTTGATTTAACTTTGTATGTAACATTTCAACTATAATTTATTGTAAATGCATTACAACATTCACAGGCAAAATCTGACATCTAAAAAAGTTGCACCCTAGATTAATAAGGCCAGTTTCGATGTCTAAAATTATAAATTATAGGTTTATAAATTATAGAAGGGAAGAAGAGGAAAAAAGTGATTTAAATACCATACTATTAAAATTGTTAAAAAACTTATTTGTCCTATTATTTTATGTGTAAGGTATGAATTAGCAATAGCATATCTCAGCAACATATTTTGTTACATAAATGAGTTAAATTTAAAACTAAATTTCAGATACAACAATATTTAATTTTTGAAAAAAGATCAAATTTTCAAAAAGAAGCTAAAATTTGGCTTAACATTACTAGAGAAGGAAACAATGAAATGTTTTAGTGATATTGAGATTATATTATGGGGGATAATATCCACAGAATTTAGTTACATCGCAGCTCACTTGAATATGCTATTGTTTGAAATGATATGAGGATTCCCAGAGGCAAAACATGCAGATTGAAAATCTTTTTGATTAACATAAAGACACCATCCATTTCCATGAAGAAATCCTTCAACTCATTCAATTATCAAAGAACATTTTATTGTATGAATAATTTGAAATTTTGGATAAACATTTATGAATTCATATTTAAGTAAATTAGCAATGAACTTTGTTTTCTTTTCTTCATCACATATCAAACTATATACTTTTTGCTTCATTTCTATATTTTCTGTGCTTCGAAAAAAACAGATTACAACCTGCAGCTATCTGGTCATCTCTATTTGGCTGTTATATCATTTCATTCCAGTATTCTAGTGAATAGAAAACAACAAAAATTCTTATTACTCTAAATAGAACCTACAAAAACTCAACTATTATACAGAAAACTAAGTTAAAACTTTTGCAATAATTTCTAATTGCTGAGCTGAAATACTGCATTTTTATTTTCAATTATATACTTTCCATAATATATAAATATTTGGTATTGTTCCATAGGCAGCATCATGGAAAAAATAATTAGAAATATTTCA
Organism: Metallyticus violacea; assembly: GCA_030762175.1. Lineage (NCBI taxonomy): Eukaryota > Metazoa > Arthropoda > Insecta > Mantodea > Metallyticidae > Metallyticus > Metallyticus violacea. The sequence goes on from CM060841.1 coordinate 22,657,343, forward strand.
TAGCAAATTTTCAGTAATGGAGGCAATAGATGCCCATTCTTTTGGTATTTGTAACATTACCTAATACAGGTATTCATAATGTCAGCAAAGATTATCAAACCAGAACTAGATTACCATGGCAAAATGAATGCTCTAACGGGGGAGATGTAGCATTAGGCATTCAAATGACTTCCATACATTACCAACATTTGTTATGAGAAAGGCAATCATGACTAGAATGATGCCATAGTTTCATAAGATTAAAAGATGCATGGTCTCTCTCTCTTTCCAACTGCATGGGTACTGGGGTGCTCACACGACTGTCCTGAATGAGTACACCAAAACACCAAGCTGCATCTGTCACATTCTCTAAAGGGTAAGATGATTCTGTGATAATGAAGTTGCCCCGATTAATTTTCTAAATTACCATGCTTGGAGCAAGTAATAAATCTTTTGAAATATAAAACCCTATAGTTTCAATTAAGCTTTACCATCTGAGTTATGCTCCCTCACACCTCGGGCGCATGACAGTATATATACCTGTTGCTTCCCCTTTTCAATTGATTTCTATTGCAAGGAACAGCGCATATTAAATGGTGCTGTGAGTGAGTGACTAGACTACTCACTTTTCACCAAGGTGGTCTGGGTTTGATTCCATTAGCCATAGGTAGGGTTTGTGGCAGACAAAGTAATCCTTTAGTTTTCAATGCACAAATTAAATAGACTATGCTTCTTTTCTCTATCAACTTAATTGAGGGCTCAAATGCCTAGTCACAAGTGAGGGGGCATTAGAAAGCATCATTACCATCACTACCATCACAATGTACATCATCATATTTCCATCTTGTTCCAAATTAACATATTAAAACAATTTAATAATACAGAAATCAATTTTACAATGAATAATATTGCAAATATTTTGTGATCACAGTAAGATTATGCCAACAAAAATTGGTTCAAATTTATTTTACCGTGTTGGTCTGAGAAAACTATAATATACTACAACATCTGATCAGTCGAGTAATTGATAATAAATGCAAAATATAGTTTTATATTTGCCAACATGCATTATCTGCAAGTGTACTAGGTACTCTATGATCATGGTCTGTCCTGGTGGTGTAGTGGTTACCATACTTACCTCCTATACCCAAGATCGCAGGTTCGAACCCGGCCAGGACCTATGGATTTTTTCGAGCGTAAAAATCCTAAGTATGGCTTCCTTCAGAAGGGAAGTAAAGCCGTGGGTCCTGTGTCGTACATTTATGGCATGAAAAAGAACCTCAAGCCTGAAAGAGAGGCCTCTGAGCAAAATTTGTCGGACGTTTCACACCCTGAGTTGAATGGGATGCTGATGACCTGAGATGTTAAAGAGCGTCCATAAAAAAAAAAAATCTATGATCATGCACTAATTCATTGCTATTAATATTTACATTAGTTTAACACATGAACTTATGTATAAATCAAAACAGAATTCAAAAGTAAGCTTGATAGAAACAAGCCCTTGTCTAACAGAATGAAAATTTACCAGGCCATGGTCTCACAAAGGTTAAGAAGCAATGCTCTAGGTTTTTTTTGTAAATAACCAGATTAAGACAATGATGGATGTGAAATAAAAGGTCATACTGCTAATTCTATAGATGGGTGCTGAAGGCAACAAATTTGCCTTCATTCGGGGGGGGGGAGGGGGGTGGAAAAAGTTATTAAGTACTTATTTTTGCTACTGCACACTCATCTATCCAAATCATATTACAAAAGCAGAAAACATGTATATCCAATAAACAAAATAACTAACATTAATACTTGAAATTAGTTTTAGTGTAACAATGACACCAAAGAATTTTATTTTTTATCATTTCTAAAAAAAATTCATTATAGGTATGACAGTGTTTTACATTCTTGTTTTTTCTTTCTTCCTTTTGTATTCTAATTCAGCTTCAGAGAATTTTTTTTCCATTGTTACAAAAAATTAAATATATTCACCATTACTAAATAATATCACACCACAAGCTCAAAGTTGGTCCTGGTGGTCTAGTGGTAATCATACTTGCCTCCTAAACTCAAGATTGCAGGTTCAAACCCAATCAATGGATTTTTTTCGGGTGTAAAAATTGTAAGCATGGCTTCCTTCTGAAGGGAAGTAAAGCCATGTGTCCCATGTCATACATTTACGGCATAAAAAAAAACCTCAAGCCTGAAAGAAGAGGCCTCTGAGCAAAATTTACCTGATGTTTCACACCTTGAATAGAATGGGATGCTGATTACCTGAGATGTTAAAGAGTGTCCATAAATTAACCAAATCAACAAACTCAAAAGCAAAGATGGAACAACATTAAAGCCTGTCCATTGTATATCAATCAGATTGCTTGAAGCTTGGCACTAAAATCACTGATAATCCCATGCATGACAAGATTAAGTAATGCATTTAAGAGCTATATTAAATGCTGCAGATCATTCCACTATAGCACATTCCTCAAGAAGTCATAAATATGATTTTTCAATACAGTTCATATAATAAGAAAAGTGAGCACTATATCTTCTTTTTTTTTCTATTTAGCATAAATATTTTTTCTCTGCTGGTCTCATGGTATATAAGTCCAGATGAAAACAGTTGTATTATTGTTGTGAAGTTTACTTTATGGCTATTAATGAATCTTGTAATTATTTCAGAAGTATGTGGTAGATTTCTGATAAAAATTATTAATTTTTCATTTTATTTTCTTGGCATATGTGCCTTAAGGAGAGTTATATATTTGATATTGTTGAGTCTATCTGTAATGTAACTAAACAGAAATCTGCTGCACTGCAAATTGTCTTCCATGTAATAAAGAAGAAGAAATCACAAAAGATCGCATCCAAGTCTGCAGTGTCCTACCTGCTGCATTCATTATTTAAAAAATATTGAACAGCAAGTTCTAATGGCTTCACTGCCAAATATTAAATATAGATAAAAATAACAACTACAAAAACAACACAGCTCGTTTGTAAGCTGAAAAGATAATGTAATGAAAGCTATTTCCAGAGGAGGTCATTTTTATTTGCATGAGCACAGCTACATAGACACCACAATAAAAAACGAATTATAAATAATTTTAAATAGCTGGAAATGTAGTATATTATGAAAAATTTTTAAGAGGAAATCACTTAACTAATTATAAATTAATGCTACACATGTCATTTATTTGTATTCTGTATCAAATAAAAAGCTACTTTCAAAATAAAGGGCATTTAAACAATAATCACATGGGTAGTAGCAGAATTAAATAGGTAGCAATTTAAAAATGTCATCAATCATATGCATACTTTCTAGCTCTCCCAAAAAGAACTTCAAAATGAAATAATATTCATTCTCTTTACCAAATGCTGCCATGCCAAATGCCCAAAATTAAATGTCAAATTGGAATTTTATTGATTGAATCTCATTGGACAGATCTGAATGTTATCAGTCATGCTTTACTTTCTTTCAGGTTTGCTGAATTACTGATCCTACTGCAGAGACTATGCGATAACAGCAAAATAAACTGAATCCAGTATTGTTTTTGAACATTGTCATGTTCCAAGCTCCAGTTTTTATATTTTGTTTCTAATTCTGTATCTTACTGTTAGTAGTATGAATAAATATAGTAATGTTCAAAAGGCAAACTAGGATTATGTACTATGCAAAGCACTACAAGACATTCACAAAATAAAATAATAATCACTTACCACTTCAGTAAAACATTTTAGATAAAAAATTATTTTGTCATATTATACATAATAAAGCATATTTTGCTATAAAAATTTGGCCTCAACATTTTTATCAATATATTTAATTATTTTGGAGGCTAGTTAAGACAAATTATATAGCATTTGCTTTTACTCAATAAGGGCAAAGTAAAAGGGTAATAGGTAGCTACATGCATCACAAAGCTCAATATCAGTAATATCATTCTGCCATAATATAGTTCCTATATTTTATTAACAAAAATATACAAATATGTTAAACATTATTTTACAGTTATATAATATCACACTCCTTAGCATAAATCCTGTACACTATGTAAAATTTGTTTAAAAACTAACCTTATACTTTACTTGGATTACAATTCTTAATGCTACATTTGACATAACAAAGTAGGTAGTCATTAAACTATTTAGATGTAACAAAAGTATAAAATAAATAAATATAATGCTTCGTAATATAAAATATCAAAAATATGAATGAACTGTAACACTTCCTTCAGACATCCTATCCACTCAGTTTTCAAAACATAATTGCATAAAAAAGTCACTTTTATATACTTCCTGTTCGTATTAAAAGCTTAAACTTTATTATATAAACAAAAATTGCTAATTTCATTATCCCTTTTACAAAGATAAGTTATACATGTTAAATCCAAAATGTTACATACTGCTGTGTTCGTATCTAGGATTATATGTACTGGGATTAATTAGCACTGCACAATGTACCAGTGTGACACTCCCTGAGATAAATAGTTAACAACTTTGAATAAAGACAGCCTATGTTTGGCTTGTTCCCTATTAACCCTTTCGCCATCAGCCATTTAAATGTCCCTGTAGTCCCATACACTAGTCATTATATTTAAATACCAAATGGTAATTTAAAGTTATGAATGTTCCTTTCAATGCAATTTAATCTGTCATTCTCCAAGATATCTATTGAAATTAAAATTTAAATTCTAAACTATAAGGAAATACACATTGTATGTGGTTAAGTACATAATTTTTTTCTTTTTCTTTCTTTCTTTTTTTTTCCCCCTCCCTATTTTTTAGGCTAAACTAATTTTAATGCAACCTTTTCTTGTTGCATTTTTATCCAACTTTGGGTGGAAATAATAAGAATAAAGAAGGCTTAAACAAATTTGGCTATGGTACTATAGTAGAACAAAAGAAAAATTTGAATGAAGAAATTTGTTAGTTAGAATTTCATTTTTGAGCTGAATGTATGAACAAACTCACTTTACAGCAGAGATGCACAGCACGTATACAAGAACACATACATTTCAGAACTTTATCATTATTTTCTGATTGAAATTTGCAATATGAATGTAAGTCAGCAATTAGCCTATTAAAACCATACACAAATGTTAAGCAGCAAAGAAAGTAATACATCACTGCATAACCTTAGGGAGGATTCAAACCAAAGGCCTTCCATTCACAATCTGTGCCATTATGACCTTAACCACTTCTGTCAGTCAAGGTTGATGCCATGGTGGAAACAAACTGCAGATTTCAAAATATATTAAGGCTCACATAAAGTTTTTGTCAGTCAGAATCAAAGTAACAAACAGAAACTTTGCTTATGCAGTGTTTGAATAAGATAAGTACTATTTAAGAACATGCAGACAAAAAAATATTATATAAGTAAGCCATAAATTATATAATATATTATGTCTGACAGGAGTTTACTTTATTCATGAAATAATACAGTTGTTGTCCGACTTCCTGGCCCATTTCTTTGAGGGACGAGATGTACAAAGGAGAAAGTGGGAGGAAATGTAGGAGTCTTCTGTGCATGTGGAGCTGTATACTACACTTACTTCTAAACATCATCCAGCTTTTATACCAGAGCAATCCTTTTGCAGATATGGCAGAATTACAAGATTCAACGCAATGTTTTCAGCACAATAATACAGCACCGTATAATTCTGAGAGAGAGTCTGAAGAGGTGTGGCTAAGATATAACTAAGCACTAGGGAACTCAGACAACTGTATATCCATCCCACATACTATGTAATGAACAATAGATGATAATAATAGCAATGTAGAACATGTATTTTAAAATCAATGCAACTAATAATAGTGCATGAAACTGCTTTGTTCCTAAATGTGCAGAGGGCCTTTCCATACAGCAAAAGAATTAAAAACTGTAAGCAAAGATCTATAGACTGCTGACAAGAAATTCATGTGTCCATAAAGACAGGTTTGTGGTCTCCCTTTTCAGCATGTCCTTATGCCCTTTCTAACACAGAAACAAGAAAAAACAAATCCCTTTATCTCATTATCTGAGCTACATAAGAACAAATAATAAAAAATATTCATGGTAACTTGAAACGCTTGAAATGCTTGGAACTTGTACAGTGAAGCTAACCATATAAGATTATATATTCATGGCTCTTATAAAAGCTCAATACAAGACACTAATCATAAGGATCTTCTCCACCCTTCATTAAAAATAAATAAACCATAAAAGCACAATATATTTACTGTAGCAAAAACACAATGATAAGAGTGTAACACTATTAAACGATGATGATATCAACAGGTTCTTAAGTACAAATTTACTATTAAACAAGTCTTAAAAGTACACGATAGACAGTAATATATTAATAATCTCTTCTGAATGTAAGTGAAATCATAGTGTTATAAATATTTTGATTGAGAAGAGATTATTAATAAATGTTTCACTGTATTCAATTGCAAACTGAATTAATATTGAAAATGTAATACATTGTTTATTAATGATGATAAATTATTAGATAAAGCCATCATTTACTGTAATGCACAGAAATGCTTCACTTTTTACTAGCTGCAGTAACTAAGATTACAAATTTTTCTTTAAATTCATTTTTCATGTTAAAAACCATATACAGTTGTCTTTTCATGAGCCTTAGGAAATACAAATCACATTTGTTTACAGCAGTTACTTCTCTAGAATCTGCTACTGAAGACATATGCATAGGAAAATACTCACATTTCCTTTTGTGCTATTAAATTCTTATTTCTTCCAAAAAGAAGCTGTGATTTCCTGCATTGGACACCAAGCAAATTAGAGGTCCCACCTCTTGTCCTAACACACTGATCAGTGAATAGCCCTGTTAGAAGAAAAATAGCAACTATGTTAGAAGTATATGAAATGAAAGAATTAAAGGATCTTTTGATGCAACTCATTTAATGATTTGAGAGTTTTTCTGTTATACTTAAGATTTAATTTTTTTTGCAAACACAATTATCATTACCATTAATTGGTTGCTACTATACAATTTATGATGACAGAATTGCACATATATTTAATTCAATATATGAAGAGACTAAAGTTTCCAAAGGTTGGAGAACAGGAATTGTAGTGCCTATATTTAAAGGAAAAGGTGACATAAACAAACCAGCTAATTATAGAGGAATTAGTCTCTTATCAGTCTTAGATAAGCTATTTGTGGGCACTCTGGCAGAAAGGCTTCAAAATTGGGCAGCACAAGAAAATAAATTATCTGAGTTCCAATCAGGTTTCAGGAAAAATAAGAGAATAGTGGATAATGTCTTCATTATTAATACAATGGTAGAGAAATATATAGGCAAAAAAGGGGGAGACTATGTTGTGTGTAGATTTTGAAAAGGTGTTTGATACAATTAACAGCCAGGCATTATGGTCAAAATTGAATGGGATAGAAGTTAGTGATAAGTTTATAAAAGCATTACAAAATTTATACTATGAAAATAGTACTGTATTAAGATTGTCCAGGAAAGGGTGGCTTCAAATAATTTGAACACAACAGATCTAACACAAGGATGTAAGTTAAAGTCCCATACTGTTTAACCTATTTATTAATGATATTTTAGAAGTTAGCAAAGTTAATACCCACATGGCCACAACCGAAACTGTTGAGATTCTGGGATTATTATTTGCAGACGATTTGGTAGACAGATCAATTATGAATATTGGTCTAGGGAAATCAATCAAAGTAATTGATAACTTCTGTAAGAAGTGGGGACTAAGGATAAACATTTGAAAATAAAAAATCATGGTATTTACGAATGGAAACAAGTTATGCAAGAATGAGAAATGGTATTGGGAAGGGGCAGAAATTCAGGTGGTTAATAAATTTGACTATTTGGGTATTAGGCTTAACAAGAATGGGGGGTGAAGGGGATAAAAAAAAAAAAAGATTCTACCAAAAGGTAGGCTAGCTTTGAAAGCTATTACTGCCTGTAGGTATAAAATATCAGAAATGCATATAAAGTGGTTGGAGAAAATATATGAGGGTTGTTCGGAAACTAATCTATTTTTTTATGTTGACTTTGGATGTCTGAGCCAGATGTCATGTAGTGCTAATCTTGAAGCTTCTTCTTTCATTTGCAGGTGGTTCTGTTGTTCTGCGGTAGTTGGTGCCAGCAGAGGAGTGTTCCAAAATTGAGTCTGATATGGACGCGCATATAAAACAGATGTGTGATTGAATTTCTCAATCTGAAGAATCTGAAGAAATTGCGCCGATTGAAATCCATCGACGCTTGCTAAAGATACAGCCAACAATCAGGTTTGCACACAATTCTTTGGTCGTTATCCTCCGATCAGCACGGATGAGTTATCAAGACACTCTTCATTGTGAGGGGTGACAGCTGTGCAGGGTCGACCGGGTCATGGCTTGTCATGCACACCCTTTTTACCATCGTTAAAATGCCATACCCATCGCCTCACATTGCTCATGTCTAGTGTATCCCCTCTATACACCTTTAGCAAGCGTCGATGGATTTCAATCGACACAATTTCTTCAGCAGTTAGGAATTCAATTACACATCTCTGCATCCATATAAGACTCCATTTTGGAATACTCCTCTGCTGGCGCCAACTGCAGAACAACAGAACCACCTGCAAATGAAAGAGGAAGATTCTAGCATTAGCACTACACCAACAACATCTGGCTTGGACATCCAAAGTCAACACAAAAAAATAGGAGGCATTAGTTTCTGAATGACCCTTGTATATGCTAGTAATAGAGGCTAAAATGATGTTTGGGGTACTGATGAGTGATGGATAAATGTAGACTTGATTCCACGAATTTCTGCAAACAAATTATGGGCCTACCAAAAAGCTCACCAAACAGGGTTGTACAAGCTGAATTAGGTAGAGTAGGGAGTAAAGGAAAAATAATAACAAGAACTCTGAAATTGGTTTAGGATTAAGAATTTAGAATAGAATTATATTTTGAAACACTGTTTAGTGATGCAAAGAGAAACTGAGGGGAGAAAATACTTGGGCTAGTAGAATCAATGAGATAATAGAAAAAAATTGGTTTGGGTATGCTGTGGCATGATAGAGAAAGTAAAGAATGAGGTTTTTGGAGAAAAATTACACAAAGAATTGATGATATGGAAATACAGGAAAAATTAGATAGTTTTAGTAGTTAAAAGTCATTGAGGGTTTATAGGGTAAAGGAAACATGGGGTAGAAAGAATTATGTGGATGAGGGTGACAGGTGGACGAGGGAGAGCATTGCATAGGCCCGAACAGGGGTGGAAAAAATTGTCTTTTGTTTTAGCTTAAGATTACCCTTAAGGCTAGGCTAATATCAATTAATGAATGCTAAACTATGATTAAAATGGTTAATTTTAATGGGGGGGGACTTAATTTTTTTTTTCTCATTCAGTACTTGAACTACGTGGTCAATTGAAATACTAATTGGAATTTGTACAATGAGGCTAATTATAAAATTGAGATCATTGTATGATTGAGTCAAATTCCACACTCTTATTGGCTCAACTTGTTTAAATTTAGTATATGTTTCACAGAAAGTCATTCACATCATCAGCTAACAATCCACAGCTGGATAATTCATTATGATTTGGGGATGTATATTGTGCTATGGTGGAGGTGTAATGAACTTAAAGTGTGTTTTTATCCCTGGAAGTGTAGAAGTTTATTAATCTGTCTCTGTATTTATAAAGTAGATTTTTCTCCCATGTTGCTAACTCTGTAGGTCCTTGTACTAATTTTAACAATTTGCTTTATTCACTATGTTGTAGTTGTCTGTCCAGAAATGAGATGCTACTGCTGATTTTTCCATTTATTTGTATTTTATGTTTGTGAAGTGTTCTTTTAACAGTGGGCCTGTGTTTCTCTTTGTTTTTCCAATATATTCTTTTTTACATTCTGCATTAACTTTTTTGTTCGGTCCTGGTGGGTAGGCCTCCTAAACCCAAGATTGCGAATTCAATCCCGGCCAGGATCAATGGATTTTTTTGGGCATAAAATTTGTAAGTATGGTTTCCTTTGGAAGGGAAGTAAAGTCATGAGTCCTGTGTCGTAGATTTACAGGATGAAGAAGAACCTCAAGCCTAAAAGAAGAGGCCTGATGTTGATATTAAAGATATCAACATCAAAGATAAAGAATGTTGACTTAAGATATTAAAGAGTGTCCATAAATAAACCAAAATCAATCAATCAATTAACTTTTATGGTAGATACCCACTTTTTTTCCTCCGATTGAATAGTGTCAATATTGTCATTTAAGAGATTTTAACACTAAATCTGTTTATAGCTGCCAATCTGAAATTAAAATATTTTAGAATATTTTGAAACTTTTGTGTACCTCATGGATGATATGTGAATTTTTTAAAAATTATCTTATATTTTCCTGCAGAAAATTTGCAGTTTCTTTAATAAGTTTTTGCCTCTTGACTCCAGGAACATAAAATACAAACAAATGAAGAAATCAGCACCAGTATCTTATTTCTGGAACAGAAAGCCACGACATAGTGAATAAAGCAAAATTATGAACATAAGGACTCAGAACTACAAAGTTAGCAACATGGAAGAAAATCTATATTTATAAATAGAGCTGATTGACTGATTAAGAGTGTAATGTGACTCAACCATACAGAAATCTTGATTATATCAGGTCTCTATTTTATTCAACTTAGATGGGTCATGAATATTGTTTATTGATAAATTTAGGAGGGAAGGACTGGCCTGGATATGAGCAGGAGCATTGTTTTTAAAGGGTCTTAAGAGGAGAAAATTGGGAAGGGTGTGTTAAGTGTAGAGCGCCTGAAGGTGTTATTACAAGGGGATCCCTCCCCATTACCATGGGATGTTGAGGTTGCCTGAAGGTATATTTTATTTTTTTATTAGAGTGTGAAGGGGTAAAGGGATGGAGGGTGTATCGAAAGCAAAATGGAATACTTATAGAAAGAAAGTAGGCCATGTAGAATGTTGACTGATAAAGAAAGTAGGCCATATAGTATGTTGACTGATATGGGGACAAAGCAAAATACAATGATATGAGAATACTTAGGAAAAGTAAGGGAGAAATGGATAGAATAATTAAGGATGAGAGAATTGGGGTAAAATTGATAAAATAGTGTAACAAGGGAAATACAAGAAGAAGTGAAGGGTGACATTATGCAGATAAGGTGGGGGTTGTGTATAATAAGGCCTCGTATAGATGGATGTTAGATTTATTAATAGTATAATGTAGGTTAAGTATGTTAATTTGTTAAATATTCATAAATGTTTGTATGTAGTCGAACCTCAGTCTTCAGAAAGCCGAAGACCATGGTATGGTGGGTAGTGAATTAAAAATTGTTAATTGTTTATGTAGAGATATTATTGGTACATAAATTCAATTCAACAATGGTCTAAATCAGTTTGGAATTCACTAGAACCTAAAGCTACATGATATTCACATTTTCACAGTAAGGAATTCTCATTTAGGACACTTTTCCAGAAGAATCCTGAGGAAGAATTAAACTTGAGGCAGTAATTTTGAATTTATACCCCATGTTAACTGTTCTATGTCATATGTGAAAATGTGAATTGAACAAATTTTTAATGCTACAAATCGGTTTAGTGTATGTCTTCATAGCAAACGTAAACCACAAAAAAGACAAAATATTCATTATTGGAATTAAACCCTACAATTAATAAAAGGCACTTAGCTCTGGAGTGAATTAAATAATTTGTGTTGCATACCTGGTTATTATTTTCTGTTGGTGGTAATAGCTTCAAAATTGTCTCTTGCAGCAACTGTAAAAAGGAAACATTTACTTATGAAGTAACTAAAACCACAGAGAAATGCTATTACAGATGGGGGAAAATTTTTTATTATTTAATACATTACTCCAATTAAATTTTTCTTACATGTGACTTAATATCCTACTGCAAATGGACAAAATTGATACGCCAGTATTTTCTAAAGTTAGCTTGACAAATTCACTTTCTTGGAAAAATAAATTTTTTTCTTTTTGTAGGCATGCAGATTGCCTTCTTTGAGACACGAATAAAATTAAGTGATGATGGCAACACAAATGAGCCCAAAGTTATGCCTACGTTATGCGACATTTGCCTAATAAAACCTATAAACATGTTCATTTCATCTAAATTATATCTAATCTGTCGTCTAACACACTCTTATGCTCATGCACACTCTTATGCTTCACCGCATTTAAAAGTAAGTGAAGTAAAAGAGTGTGTTAGACGACAGATTAGATATAATTTACATTTAACAAGCTTCACTATGTGAGTTCCAACAGATGTTTTTTTAAAATGTCTTATTTTTCAAAAGTTCTTAAACGAATGTTCATTTCAGTTTAATTTATACATAACTCTAATGATCTTTTTAACTGAAAAAGTATGAAAAAATTTTGAGGAACAGTTATAAATACATTTTAGAAACTTAACAATTATTCTTAATGAACTTTCTTGTTTCTTAATATTCTGAACTGCATAAAGCTATTTTCAACTAAAATAAAATTATTGCTGCACCTGATCTGTACTATTTTTATTTTATTTTTCCTGATAACTCTTTTTCCTAAGTCATTTTCCTAATCAATATTCCATAACTGGCATTTTTTCCCTATAACAACATGTTTGTAATTATGTGTTCTTTCATCTGGTTGCATTCTTAGTTATATTATTATTTTTTATATGTGTGTAATGTTTTTCTCTTTCATTCATTTGTTCATATTTTCTTTCCAATAACAGCAATTAATTTTTTGTATAATGGATATTATTGTATGATTTAGTTGAACTACACACTTTTGATGCTTCATTTACTTGTCATAATATATAGAACTGGTTTTGAGATCATTTTGTTCTCATCATCAGCTAAGCTAAAAGCCAACTCATTCCTCAAGAGTGTGTAGTTTAACTAAATTATACAATAATATTAATTATTGGCTTCCCTGTATAAGTTCCAATTAACACTTTAATTTTTTGTATCTTTACAATATTTTCTTTTTGGATAAATGAAGATATAAATGATACAGTTGAGGTAAAATTAATGTGTACAGCCAAAAAAGTTAAAAATGAAGCAATGGTAAATAGCTCTTGCTTTTGGGCAGAGAAAAGTGTTAACATTTAATTTTATGTTATTAGAGATGAAATACTTGATGAACTGATTCCAGCTATGGACCACTTCAAGGAATATTATACGGCTGGGTGTGTAGCAAATGAAAAACAAAGAGCAGTTTCATATATATATCCTACAGATAAATGGACTATTATGAGGTCACATTGAATGGTTCTCAAAACACACACACAATGCTAGTCAGGTATAGCACAATCATTTTAAACTCGTCATCTGAAAACACCACTGTAATTTGTATTCAGCATTGATTGAGTTTCAAAAAGAGCAATCAGACACTGAAACATGATATAGCAGAATTAAATTTCAGAAGAAATGTTAAGCAGGACCATAAAAAGATGGAACACAACTAAAAAAAGAGTTAGAAAATAGAACCACGAATATGATGCTTATAAAAATGACCCACAATTACGATGCTTATAATAATAAAATTGTACTTTGTAATATTTACATGCATTAGAAAATTTGAATAAACTGTTTGAAGGCACAATCTTTTAGATTTAAATTATATAATTTTTAATATCTTAGTTCAACATTTTAAAAAATAATTTTAGGAAAATGGAAATAGGAATTTTAACTGTAGTAAAATTGGTTTTCAAATGAACTTACAGAAAAATGTATTGGGAAAGATGAATGAGAACAGTATGCGAAGTACAGGTTGTCATCATCGTCATTGTTATTTTCATTTGTTTCAGCCAACTATGGACCATGAATTACACAAATTCTTTCTCTTTGGCAAGTTGTTTCCTCCAATGCCAGTATTTTCTTCAATCTCTCATTCATTCTAATTCATCCTTTCGAGAATACACTTATTGTTCTCTCCGATTTTTCTTCAGACAGATCCTTCACCTCTGCAATTTACTTTCTGAACACTTCTGTCCCTATATTATCACCTTGACACCACACTGTTTGATGAACTTCCTTCACACATGGGATTTGGGTCTTTCTTTTCTTTAATTTGTTATTCTTTTGGTTCCATTCTTATTATGTTCATAAAAACCTAACCACTTTTTCTTCATTTAGTTGGAGATTTTTCCAACTTTTCATATAATTTATGGTTTGGTCTCAAGTGTAAAGCGAACTCACTAGCTGTTACTTTTTTAGGTCCCTGGATCTTCCTTAAAAATATCCATTCTTTCTTTTTTATTACTGAAAATGCTTTCCTATTTAATGTGTACACTACATACATGCATTCTGGTTTAACTACTGTACTGTAGTGTCTAAATTTGGCCTGGTAAGATAAGACTTTGGATTTGTAGGTGTTCTGATGTGATCTAAAAGCTATCTCCATATTTCTTGAGCTTTCTTCAATTGCTACCTTTTCATTAAGTTCAGTCAAAAATTCATGTAGGAACTTTGTTGGACTATTTGGTTTTAATTGCCCATATTGGATCTCTGGTATTTTTATACTTAGTCTTTTGAAACAAAAAGTCCCACCTTCATTGCTGTTTCTTTCAAAACTTCAATCTATCTTGTCACAATCTCTAGATTCTTTGAGAAGAATGTTATTTGCATATGCAAAACATTTAATTTTAACTTTATTTAAATGTAAATTGGAACTTGCACAGTGAAGCCAATCATATTAATTGATATCATTGTATGATTCAGATGAACTACACACTCTTAAAGCTTCACTTACTTTTCATAAATGTATGGAACCGGTTTCGAGAACATTTAGTTCCCATCTTCAGCCAGGCTAAAGTTGAACTGTCAGGTCATTCGTTGAGCTGTGGGAATGTGCTCTGGTGGCAGTGTGATAAACTTATAGTTTATAGTTTATGTTTTCATCCCCGACAATGTCGAAGTTCATTATATTGTCTTTGCATTTGTAGATGTAGATTTTCTCCCAGGATGCTAATTCTGTAGGTCCTTGTACTGATTTTAATAATTTTGTTTTATTTATTATGTCGTGATTTTGCATCCAAAAATGATATGCTACTGCTGATTTCTCTACTTGCTTGTACTTTATGTTCCTGAAATGTTCCTTTAACCGTGTGCCTATGCTTCTCTTTGTTTTCCCTATGTAGATTTTTTCACATTCTGCACAGTTTATTTTGTAAATACCTGATTTTTCTTCTTGTGGAATACTGTCATTAACATTATCTATCAGCAAATTTTTAACATTAAATCTATTAATCAGTGCCAACCTGATATTAAAATCTTTAAGAATATTCTGAAATTTTTTTGTGGCCCATGGATGATATGTGAATTTTTTAAAAATAAGTTTATCTTTTGTTGCAGAAAGTGTTGTGGTTTCTTTGATATGTTTTTGTCTCTTGAATTTCTGCACCTTTTTATGTACTAGTTCTTTTTTAAAACCATTTTTAACTGCTGTTTCTTCTATTTGTTTGTATTCTTTAAAATATTCTTCTTTGCTAATTTGTAGGTTAACTAGCCGGTGTGTTAAACTGTTCATTACTGCATGTTTGTGTGCTGTAGGGTTAAAACTGTCAGTTTTGATGTGATTATCTGCATGTGTATTCTTTCTGTATATTCCAAATTTAAGTTTTTCTTGGCATTTCATTATTTTAATATCCAGGAATGGCAGCATGTTATCTGTTTCTATTTCGTATGTAAATGATATGTTTTTATCTTGAATATTTAGAAGTTTTAAGGCTTTAAGAGTGTGTAGTTCAACTGAATCATACAATGATATCAATTAATTTAATTTTAATCCCAGTCTATTGATGGCCTAATGTAATTCCATTTATAATTTTATCCTGATTCATTTCTTTCTTCCATTTCTGATCACTTTCTCTAAGACAGCTGAATAGGATTGGAGATAGAACAATCTTCTTGCCTCATGCCTGTAATTAATAACAAAAGATTCTGATAATACGCCCAAAAATCTAACTTATGATATGGTGCTTGATAATGTTTGTTGTACCAGTGCTACTGTTTTAACAGTTCTTCCAAATTCTTTCCACACATTCATCAATGTATTCCAATTTACATAATTGTATGCCTTTTTAAAGTTCACAAATGTCATGATAACCCCTTCCTCTGATGCTAATTTCTTGTCTTTGATTATGATTAAATGGTTATGGTTATGTGTGTGTGTGTGTGATTAGTGTTTAATGCCCGTTTTTACTACTGAGGCACCACAGGTGGTGACACTGATGATACACGAGATTTGAACCCCAGACCTCCCGCTCACGAGTTCGTGCCTTAACGACCTCGGTAACCCAAGGCGGTCCTAGTACAGTGAGAATGACCATGTATTTCATCTATGTGCTTACCTTGATATTATTGATATTATTGCATACACCTGGTTTATTGCCCCCCATCCCCCTTACTATTGACATTCTATTTACACAAATCTAATATGCACCTTTTTGTTCAAATGTAGTATTCAAAGTTGTGGTGTGCATTAGATTTGATGGCTTATTAGTTTCAAGTACAATTCTGTTCTGTAGTTCCAGTAACTTCATTTGAATTTATCAATTATTACCTCATATTGTATTGCTGCAATTCTTGACTTCGTACATTTATTGTTGGCCTATTATTGTATAGAGCCTTTGAATAGTAGGTAGTCATGAAATGGAGGGCAAACAGAGAAGAACATCTTATGATGCTACTTTCAAGCATAAAGTAATTGTTTATGCTGAAAAAAAAATGATAACAGAGAAGCAGAAAGAGAGTTCAATATAGCTTAGAGCAATGTTCGCTTATGGTGGCAACAGAAATTGATAGTATTTGCATCTAAAGCTGGTAGGAAGAAATTCACTGGCCTTCGCAAATGAAGACATCCTGACATTGAAGAAAATGTTTTGGAATATGTACATGAAAGGAGGAAAAACAGGCAACCTGTGATTAGGGACACCATAAGAAATAATTGGTTTTTCTTTGACCTATGCCACTATCCTGGCAACAGCACAAGTGATAGATTTTGTCCTATGTACTCCAAGATGCAAGAATAGTCCACTTATAAATTCTATGTTCTGATCATTTTATGAAGTGGAATGGCTTATCTCTACGATGCCATACAGATATATATGAAAATCATTTTTTATGATTTTAAGTTCTAAATTTGGGGTGTGCATTAGATTCATGTAAATAGGGTTAAAGTATTTTATTAAGAAATGTCCTACATTGATTGCTACTACTATGTACTAAAGCGATCAATTAGAGTAACAAACTACTACTTTTACCTACATAAAATCATGAGCAAATATCTACATGGAATATGTTTACTAGAAGAATTGAAAGCTCTACAATATTAGCTCTTAAGCAGTGATTGCTGCTGCAGCATTGGAGACTAAGCATAGCCAACTGAACTGCTACTGTCAAATGCAATGTTTCGATGACACATGTATAGTGTATATATCTCTCTCTCTTCCACAATACATACATACACTATACAAACACACACTTCCTAAGAAATATAACTGAAACAGTTGCCATGATAAACATGACTATGCAAGCTGAATTGCCTGCACCAGCAGAACTTTAATGTTCTATCTGTTATTGCCATTCCACTGAAGTTAAACCAATTTCTTCTCATGTATGCTATCTCAGATTGTGCAGTGGAATGAGGGCATTCTACACAGCCCAAACTCTACCGAAAAACTTTCACAAGTTGTTCAGGGATCTTTTTCAAATGTTTTGATATAAGGTCTTCGGTGGCTCATTACTTGGTATTTCATTGTTTTCGGTTTTTTAATAACACAACCATCTTTGTATCTGCTTACTTGGAATTTTATTGTTTCCTTACAAACACAATATTTGACTGCTGTAGTGTGTGTTTACATTATGGTCTGCCACCAATTAATGAACTACTCATCACCTCCTAACAATTCCAATTATTTATATTTAAGGATGGATGACCAAACATTACAAAAAATGACATGAAAAAACCCAAAATACACTGTTTAAAGTAAATATTCAAAATGTTGATGCCATGATCACTACAAACTTCATAGCGATGCCTCACGATCTGTTGCACGTGCACATGAAGATTGGCGCATATTGTCAGCAGCTGTAACAATCCTAGCAACCATGTCCATATTAGTTTAGATAGTCATATACACTAGGTTCTTCACGTGGTCCCAGATCTGGTGATCCAGCTGGCTATTGAACAGGGCCATCAAGACCAATCCATGCATGTATTATATTATGTCATTAGACAGGCCATGAGGTATTGCTGTTAAATTTGTCTTGATCATGGCAGTCAACATTTTGAACATTTACTTTAAACGGTGTAACAGAGTAATTTGGTTTTATCAGTAATTTTTTTTTTATGTAGTCATCTATCCTTAAAAATAAATAATTGCAATTGTCAGGAAGTGATGAGTAGTTGTAATTGGTGGTGGACTGTAATGTAAACACGCTCTACTGCATTTAAATGTTGCATATTTTGGAAACAATCACATTTCGAATAAGCAGATACAAACGTGAGGTGAATGTTGCATATTTTGGAAACAATCCCATTTCGAATAAGCAGATACAAATGTGAGGTGACTAAACCAATGAAATTACCCAGTAATAAGCTACCAGTGACTATGGGTTCCTTACATCCAAACACTCAGAAAAGATCTGTGAATAACTAGTGAAAGTTTGTCAGTACAGTTTGGATTCATCCTGTATATACAATATATATTAACCATTTTAATTGAAGAATTTTTTAAACATTCTAATTACATTCTTTAGCACATAAATTCCAGCGAAAAATAATGGATAAATTACAGCATTTTATTCCTTACCTTTACTTTGATATTACATGAAAGTGGAAGCCAAGAGCAAGATACAAGCACTTCTAATGACATTTTCTGATATGTAGTTACTGCCTTTTTGCACTGGTTGCAAACATATTGATCTGGCTTAATTTCCAGCAAAAGATCATTTTCACATCCAGCACATACTGGCCATGCAAATGCTGTTTCTTCATCCACTCCAATCACAGCTCCTGAAAGCATACAAAACTTGTAAAATAAATAAATATATATAACTTTATTTTATACTACAATAGAAAAGAAAAGGAAAACCAGATCCTCCAACTTATCACTTTGTCTTGTATCATCAATGCTCAGTGGCTGTGATGCCTGAACAGTAAAAGAGATATTAAACACTATTAAAAATATTCTGCATAAAGCACTTACAACCTTCTCTTGTGTCTTGAGTTGTATATTGTCTTTCAATTTTTGGTCAATGTGGTTGTTTTGATTTTTTCCTCTTAACAGATCACGCACACCAGCAGTATGTTTTGGGATATGTTGTTCTTTCTAATATAACATTTAACCCAAGCTGCATTAATAAGAATGGGATAATGGGATAAGTCACAGGAATTCTGTAATACTTCATGAAATTTATAAAATTTTGTAGTTTTGAACCCATAACAATATGCCTTGAGTGACAGCTTGAATTATTAAGCACTATGACAAACCTTTTATCTGTTGGTGAATTTCGCAGTAATTGTGTATTAAGCCAGTTTTTGAAGTCTTTGGCCATAATTTCATCATGACTATCTACTTAAGAATCTCAAGTGTAGCTAGCAAACATTTGGGGATTCAATCTTCTCTTACCCCAGAATGGCAGTATCATCAAATACTTCTGTTTTAAAGTCTGTGATTCTAGAACACAATTACATGTGCCATCATTTCATTAGTTTCAAACTATAATGCGAATTTTGTTCTATTAGGTTTGATGTCCGATATAATTTCAATATTAATTGAATTTGGAATCTAACACAGTGAAACATGCATTAATAATCTCTTCTGAGTTGAAAATTGGTTTCGACACTCTTTTATGGTTTCACTTAACCCATTGCTCAGTGGTCATTTAAACCCTGCACTGACTGTTTTCAGATATCCAATAAACAGATCTAGGTATTTAAATCAGCCAGCAGAACAAACCTTTATATTTTGTTTATTTTTATCATATTTTAATGAAACAAAAAGGGCATTAAATGCAGTACGAGCCAACTACAACAAGTTATGCTTTACTTATTTGCAAATATATATATATTTGTATCTTTGATTCCAGTTTGCAGAACTAAAAGAATGCTCTACTTTTTTCTCTCAAATGCTACCCATTATTCAACACTTGTGTTTAGTAGCATTGCAAGCTCTTAGCAAGCTCCAAGTTCTTATAATATATAAGTGGAGAAATGTTTGTTGGAATGCAAACCCTGCACATTACATTTGCATGACATAATAAGCTTAGTTTGTTATGCTCAGTCAGTTATACCATTTTCACCTGCCGAGTTAGACAAATAAGCAACTTGATGCTGAAATACGTTCTTGGCACATGTTTGGGTTTATTTATTGAGAATGTTTTTGTTTCAAATAAATACTAACGAGGCAAGGTTTACTTGGCAAGGAATTACAAAGTTAGAAACTTCTTATTCTCAGTTTGAATCATGGCTTCAAGTAGTGGTTTAGCTTTAGCTCATTTAGAAAGGGTTCGAACTTCTGAAATAACTTCAGAGAACATTGAGAACTGTTGATATGTGATAGTGATTTGGATAAGGACGGGGAGTTTTCCAATTTTGAAGCTGGTGTTCAGGATGTGGGCAGCAGTGAATATGGAAGTGACTGTGTTCCTGTAGGTATTAGTGCAGAGACAGGGTTATGGAGTTCCAAAAACCATTGTGGCACTAAAAGACACACTTTCTGGAGTACAACCTGTGGTGTAGAGCCTCATATGGAACTCAAAAGTGACAGTCAACCAACTGATTTTTTTTACCAAGTTTTTTACTGCAGATTTAGTAGCGCTCAAACACTGAAACAAATGCATATAAGTGTAAAGTGCGTGAAGATCTGATCTCAAAAGGCAAATTAGGACCTAAAAGTAGAATACAGAAATAGTCGGATGTAACACAGAATGAAATTTACAGGCTACTTGGCATAATTATTCTCATGGGTGCTATTCAAAAAACATTAGACATATACTGGTCTGTAGATGACATGCTATCAACTCCATTTTTTGGAAGATGCATGTCAAACAACAGGTTTTCATCTATAGTGCAGTTTTCTTCATTTAACCAGCACAGAAAACATTAAGTGATAAAAAAAAAAAAAAAAATAATAATAATAATAATAATAATAATAATAATAATAATAATAATAATAATAAAAATGTTTGACTATTTTTGATTACCTTATTTCAAATTTCAAAGAAAAGTACATTCCTGGTGAAAAGGTCACTGTGATGAAAGCTTGATGCTCTGGAAGGGCTGCTTGGTTTGGAAGCAATATATCAGAACAAAAAGGGCCAGAATTGGCATAAAAAGTTTTGGGGTTTAAGAAAGTAAATCAGGGTATGTCTACTACACTGGCAAATGGACTGACAACTCAGGAGAAAAAATTTTGAGGATTATCTGGCTCCATAATAATGCACCTCATGGAACCTGTGCTTGATCAGGCACTGTAGGAGTATATATATACACAACTGGTACAGGTCCCCTAAGTTATTTATTGCTTCATATAAAAGAATGACAAATGCCATTGGAACAGTACATTCAAATTCTATTGGAATGCCAAAATATATGACTGTATAGGCTCTAAAGAGAGAGGAGATGGAGGTGCATCAGTTTCCACCTTTGACCTACATTACTTGACATGGAAGGATAGTTCCGGCTTTATCTAATTGAGTTCCAAAATTTTGATGAACAATACGGGAAAGCTAGATGCCAAAATCAAAATGACAATTTTCAAGCCTGATATTATACATGAATACAATATTCATATGGGTGGGGTTGATTTTGCAGACATATCCTTCTTTACGAAAAACTGTAAAATGGTACAAAAAAAAATTTTCTTTCACATGAACAACTCTACACCTGTCAGTTTGACGAAACCCAGAGAGCATTCTTGAATTTCTGCACAACACTCAGCAGCTGATTCATTTATTAAAAAAGTTACAGCAAATGAAAAAGCATTGTTCTGTATTACATTTTCAATCATGACAAACAGAAAAATGAAATGCAGTAATACAGCACCTTAAAAATAACAGTATTCAGAATCTACAAGCATTGAGATATATTGGGCAAGAATTGGATGAGATGCAAATGTTTAGATGGTGGAGGACATAATGCTTAACAGTTCTGCGATGGTACTCATTCATTTGGCAAAACTGCTGGAGAAGGAGTTGAGGAATATTCCTGATGAGAAATGAACTAAATTCTAGGGATATTGAAAGCATGACAGACTTAAAAGTGATGGAAAAGACAATGGATGAGAAAATAAGTAGAAGAATGGATGGATTAAAGGTTAATATAGAAAATTTCGTAGAACAGATACATACAGAATGTAATACCAGAATGCAAACTGGGTGTCATATTTGGAAAGGGTAGAAGAAAAGACAAGGAAAATGAATGTGGTTATATTTGGAATTCAGGAAACGAGATAAATGGGCAGTGCAACAAGTTGAACAAATTATTTTGGATAAATTAGATTTTCAAATGGCAGGTAGGGAAATTGTAGATATTTTCAGAGTTAGCAAAAGGAAATCTAATCCAAGATCTTTTCTGGATTCAGAAATAAGGGTTTATCAATGTTGTTGTTCTGTTGTTGCTGCATATTTCATCATTTTTCCTGCATCGAGCATATAACACATGTATTTTTAATTGTAAAATAAAATTTAAACACATTTGTGCCAAAATAATAAAATTCTTACTATGGAGACACCCATAAGGAGCCTCTCCAATGTAGTGGTGACAAAATCACATGATGTTACTGGGGAATTCCTCTTTCAATTTTCCTCGTCCATATTGTATCACCATGCATAACAAACCTGGCCTGCTGATCTGATGCTGTTCAGTTTTCAGTGAAGTTAAGATAGTGTTATAATGCCGAAAAAAAAGTAATCTATAAGTTTACTTTCAAAAAAGGAATTTAAAGAATGTGGGCAGCATGATTTCACTATGAATAATAAAGCTATTTATTGTGTGAGTGCAATAAACAATTTGCAGTTGATAAAATTTTTCATTTTACTCAGCACATATCTACCAATCGGTACACTGCAAACAGAGAAAAATATGTCAAAAAACCACTACTGATACAAGTTCCTTCAACTTCACGAAAGAATGAATTTTGCAGTGATTTATGTGAAGCTCTTATAGCCACAAATATACTGTGGAATTCACTCAGTAGCCACAAGTTCTGCAGTTTCATGGAAAAAGATTGTTATAACGCCATTCCTGATGAACCTACCCTAAGAAAAAATTATCTAGATAGTTGTTACTGAACAGCAATTTTAGAAATTCAGGACCATTTAAAGGAATTTCTTGTGTATGGGGTAGTAGATGAAACTATAGGTGCCTGTGGCTGTCATGTGGCAAATTTTCTTATAGGGAAACTATGTGAAGGTGAGCCAGGAAAACCATAATTGCTTATAGGGTTTTAGATAAAACAAATCATTCTATTACTTAAATGTAAAATTGGAACTTAAACACAGTGAAGTCAATCATATTAATGGATATCATTGTATGATTAGTTGAACTACACACTCTGTTTCCTAGCATACCAAAAGAAAAACTCCTGATTTATCTACATGATTGGCTAAAAACAAGTGGAATTAATGATATACACATTAAAGAATACATCAAACTGACAGAAATTTGCATAAACCAAGCCTTTTTCACTTTCAAAGGAAAATTTTATAAACAAGAAGCAGGACTTACAATGGGCAGCCCCTTATCTCCATTTCTAGCTAACCTCTTCATGAGTAGATTTGAAACACACATCAACACAGCGTTTCCATTCATATTTAAGGTATGGTACAGATATGTGGATGATATATTTGCCATAGTTGACAAAAAACTCATTGACGATGCCTTAAAACTTCTAAATATTCAAGATAAAAACATTTCATTTACATACAAAATAGAAACAGATAACATGCTGCCATTCCTGGATATTAAAATAATGAAATGCCAAGAAAAACTTAAATTTAGAATATACAGAAAGAATACACATGCAGATAATCACATCAAAGCTGACAGTTTAAACCCTACAGCACACAAACATGCAGTAATTAACAGTTTAACACACCGGCTAGTTAACCTACAAATTAGCAAAGAAGAATATTTTAAAGAATACAAACAAATAGAAGAAACAGCAGTTAAAAATGGTTTTAAGAAAGAACTAGTACATAAAAAGGTGCAGAAATTCAAGAGACAAAAACATATCAAAGAAACCACAACACTTTCAGCAAAAAAAGATAAACTTATTTTTAAAAAATTCACATATCATCCATGGGCCACAAAAAAATTTCAGAATATTCTTAAAGATTTTAATATCAGGTTGGCACCGATTAATAGATTTAATGTTCAAAATTTGCTGATAGATAATGTTAATGACAGTATTCCACAAGAAGAAAAATCAGGTATTTACAAAATAAACTGTGCAGAATGTGAAAAAATCTACATAGGGAAAAGAAAGAGAAACATTGGCACACGGTTAAAGGAACATTTCAGGAACATAAAGTACAAGCAAATAGAGAAATCAGCAGTAGCATATCATTTTTGGACACAAAATCACGACATAATAAATAAAACAAAATTATTAAAATCAGTACAAGGACCTACGGAATTAGCAACCTGGGAGAAAATCTACATCTACAAATACAAAAACAGCATAATGAACTTCGACATTGTCGGGAATGAAAACATAAACTACAAGTTTATCACACCGCCACCAGAGCAGAATATACATTCCCACAGCTCAACGAATGATCCGACAGTTGAACCTTAGCATGGCTGAAGATGGGAACAAAATGTTCTCGAAACCGGTTCCATACATTTATAAAAAGTAAGTGAAGCTTTAAGAGTGTGTAGTTCAACTAATCATACAATGATATCCATTAATAAAATCATTCTATTATTGCTTGCTTTGTGAATGAAGCTCTGAAATTACTTTGGCCAGAAAGAGGCAGTGAGCACAAATGTCTGGTTCCACCTTCAATGCTACAACTTACATATTAAAAGTATTTTTCCCCCAACTCATTCATGTTATATATACTTTGTGTATGCACTTCACAGAGTAGCCAAAGCCATAAGGGAAAGTTTTCCTGATGTGAACAGTTTAATATCCTCATCAAGAAGGTATATGTTAAAGCCCCATCCAGAGTTAGTTCTTAAAAGAAAAATTTCCAGACCTCCCATTACCCCCAGAGCTAATACCCATTGGGGTATATGGACTGAAGCTGCTCTCTTCTATTCAGATAATTTCAATGCTGTTCAAGAAATTGTTGGTACGCTGAATCCAACAGACACTTTGCCAATTCAACGTTCTTAGAATATTTTTAATAGTGAGCATTTGCACAGGGACTTACTTACAAGTAAGGTACAGTACAAAGTTATAGTTAAAGTCACAAAAAGCTCAAAAAATCTGGTTTGTCTTTACATGAATCTTTATCAATTCTCTATGAGATTCGGAGTAAAGTTGAGAGTGCTCCTTCAAAGTATGCAAGAAAATTAAGTGGCAAATTGCGCAATGCTTTAGAGAGAAATTCTGACTTTAAAGATTTGTGTTTAGTGAAAACATAGTGCTTCCTGAAGAAATTTCCCCAGAGTAGGAAGGGCTTTCAAATTTTGCCCAATAACTAGATTATAATATTCAATAGTATCTAGTAGATGTGAAAATATCCTTCTCAGGATACAAACTTATGTTAACTGATAACTGTCATAAACTTACACCCGAGTATTTGGAGAAAATGACCTTTGTACATTGCAAATCAAATTAGAATGACTGGAATGATGTCCAAGGAAGAATGCACATTATAAGTACCAAAAAGTATAAGCTTAAAATTAAATTTTAGTGCATGCTTAGTGCATATTTTAGATATTTTAGTGCATACAAATCCGCCGACTAATGATGATGATGGCGATAATATATAGAAGTATAATTTGATGGAAAGAATAGCAATTGTTATGCAGATTGGATCTTGGCAGGAGTTATAAATAAATAAATTTGATATAAATTTAAAATAAATGTGTGTGTGTATGTATATATATGTATATATTTGTAATTGATGACTATAAGATGAATTGAAACAGAGTAGGAGTTTAAAAGGAATGAGGAAAATAAACAAAGAAAATAAAGGAAAAATAACTCTCTGATATTGGGATAGAATTATATGAAGTAATGGATGAATTTCTGTCTTCTGGAATTTTAGGTGATACTGGAGAAAAAAGTTAGTAGGTTTGCAGATGATAGATACAGGGATTTTAAGTACATTGTCATTATTTTATTTGGTATTGGTTCATGAATTGGAATAAGAATAGTTATTCATTTAAAAACTTTTGAAAAATTATAAGAAGTTTTTTAAAAATTTTGTTGGAACTCTACAGTAAAGCTTGTTAAATGTAAATTCTATCTAATCTGTTGTCAGCACACTCTTATCTTTACTTACTTTTAAATACGGTGGGTTCGCTATAATAATTATGTTCAATTTATAATTTAGCATAGAAATTTATTTTATTGTAATTTCAATATGTAGCTTGTTGTGTATGCTTTCAATAAATTCAATTCAACAAACACTGTTGGTGTATATAGTTGTGATCTATGAGCTTTGGATCCTGTTCACATGTGGGGAAAAACAAAAGACTCAATATGTCACAATTCTTGCAAACACTATAATTATCTATTTTTGTTTTGCAGTCTGAAAACAAAATCCAAGCTGTTTAAGTACCATAGTAAGAAAAACCCAAAAATTCGAGTACTCCAACACCTCTTTAACATTAAGGACTACTCCTTCTTGTATAACATATACAAGGTATAAGGTATGGCCAAATTTTCATGACACATTCTTCACATGAAGAAGTAAATATCTTATATGGACACGAGTCCAGAAATGCTTTATTTCCATGTTAGAACTTATTTTCTAAAATTCTTCATAGTACATTGATCATGGGAAACAAACAGGAGCAGAATGTGCCAGCATACTGCAAGAAACACTTTCTTACATGAAATGTTCAAAATACCCTCCACTAGCATTGATACAAGCATCAACCTGCTGTCTCATTGAATCCCAGATGTGCTGATGTATTCCTGGAGAATTGTGTATTGTTTTGGAGCCTCTCACAATACAAACACGGAGATTTTCTGCATATTTTACAGGGATTCCATACACAAGAGCTTTCAAATGCTCCCACAAATAAAAGTCTAGTGGATTTAGGTCAGTTTTGTATAAACAATACCTTCATTAAAATGGAACACAAAAAACACTGGCAGTGAACCTAATCAATACAACTTAACCAGATGCAATCAAGAGGCATTTTGAACATTTCATGCATGAAAGAGTTTTATGTCATATGTTGGTACATTTTTTCCTGTGTGTTTCCCATGATTAATGTACTATGAAGAGTTGTAGACAATGATTTCTAACATGGAAATAAAGTATTTCTGAACCCATGTTATTATAATATATTTTCTTCTTCTACGTATGAGGAGTGTGCCCTGAAAGTGTGGCCATACCTTATTGTTACACCCAGAATTAATAAATTAACAAATGGTCACATTTATTATGCTAAAAATTTTTCCATGCTTTTTTTTTTTGCATTATTTATACAGTTTTTTATACAGTTTCTCTAATTGTGTATCTACTTAATTTGAGAAGTTTTGTTTTCTCAGAAATTTGCCCCTTTTCTCATCTGTATTTGTATGAGACACATTTCTGACATTATTTACATAATGCTGATTATATTACTACTAGTTAATGACTACAAACATTCATTTTCCATGGTCTGCACATTTGATACCAAAACTATTAATAATATACTTAACTTTGTGGTGTACTAAACTATTTCTAGTAATACAGCAGGTCATCATACACATACTATTTTATGTCAGCTCAAGATATTGCAATGTTGGAGCTGTAAGATGATGGTAAACTTGTATGCAATAAACTATATTAACAAACACTTTATCTAACAATTATAATATCATTGAAGAAAGGTACCCCTTTTCATGCCAACTATATACTAAATAGGTGCAACTGCTATAAAGCTAAGATGAAGATTTTTTAACAGTGTAGTAATGCAATGCTTACATCAACTATTGCAGTGCTATTTATAAGAGAGCTGTTCTATAAAAGATGATCATAATTTTTTTTTATTTCACTTTATTCATCCGCATAATTTTGATGACCTTTCTGAAAGTAGTCCCAGAATGATCATAATTTTTTTGTTATATCACACCTTTACTCATTCGCATAATTTTGATGATCTTTCTGAAAGTAGTCCCTGTTGGATGCAATGCACCTGTTCCAGCATTATCTGCCAGTCTTCAAACTGGAAACATGACGGAAATCATTTTTTGACACACCTTTTAGAATCATTTCAGCAGCCTTCACCATTGTTTTTGATGGTGGAAAATGCTTCCCACAAAGGTGTTTCTTCAATTTGGGGAAAAGAAAAAAGTCACATGGGGCTAAATCTGAACTATAAAGCGGGTGAGGGACACACATCACATTGATTTTTGAGAGATGTTCAGCAACAACATTTGTGATGTGCCGATGAACATTTACGTGGTGCAGAAACCAGCTTGTTGCATGGAAATGTCACCTTGCACAGTTTTCAGGACATCACTGTAATATTGCCCAGTTACAGTATTCTGTGCAGATATGGCATGTTGGTAAACCATTCTTTGAATATAAAAAAATGAGATGACCATTTTTTGTGTGTGTGAGATGATGGATATTTCCGCATAAGACCTTTGCTGTCTGATCTCAGGGTCAAAATGATGTAACCAAGCTTCATCAACAGTGATTAACTTTGAAAAAAAAAAAAAAATTCTGCCTCTTCCTGTAACATCATCTTCAAATTCATGTTAACTTGCAGGCGAAAAGACCTTTGGCTTGAGAATCAGCAGTCTTGGAATCTACTATGCACAAAAACTTCTCATGTGCAACTTTTCAGTTATTATTGTGTGAATGCCACGAATGGCCAAGGTCATTAAGGCGCAGACTTGTGAACAAGAGATCTTGGGTTTCATTATCACTAGCAACATCTTCCCTTATAGGTTTTTCTCAGTCCTGATAACTGGTAAATGGTGGAGAGGTACCCTAAGTTTAGGCCTGGAATGCTTCTTCCTTTAAAAATAAAAAAATTCTTCCCAGAGTATCATTTCATCTCATGTATCAGTGTCCACCGCCTATGATGCCCCAATAGTTAAAATAGGCATTAAACACTATTTAAAAAAAATAAAAACTATTATGTAGGTGGCCTCCAGTGAAGTTATCGGAATTTTTGAAAGTGTTATTTGATGATCCTGTCTCAGCAATTTTAATGTTTTATCTTTGAACTGTGCCATAGGGAAGAACAACCTCTCCATACGCCTCCAGCGATATTGCATATGTCTCAGCTGAGGATTTGTTCAGACAAAAGTAGAATTTCAGAGCAGCACATTGTTCATTACATGTATCTCCATTTTGCTAAAGCCAGAATTGAACATGTCTAAACTTGCATTCCTCTCATAGGTGGGAACTGAAAGTGACAACAATAAAACTATTGCCATGTGTACAGTATGCATTCAGTTAACAAAATACAGTAAAATTAAATTAGAGCAAGAAATTATATAAAAAAATTATGATCATTCTTTATTGAACAGCCCTTGTATTTTTGCACAGCAGTCTGGGGACATCCAACTGAAATGAAAATAGTTTATTAATACAGAGCACAAAGAAGCATATTTAAAATTACTTTATATACTATTTTAATTATAAAATTATTTTCCATTAAAACTATTTGCAGTTTTCATTCATTGACAAAAGATTCAGAAAGTATAAAATACTTAAATGTAAATTGGAATGTGCACAGTGAAGTTAATCATATTAATTGATATTGTATGATTCAGTTGAACTACACACTCTTAAAGCTTCACTTACTTTTCATAAATGTATGGAACCGTTTTGAGAACATTCAGTTCCCATCTTCAGCAGGCTAATGTTCAACTGTTGGATCATTCATTGAGCTGTGGGAATGTATATTTTGCTCTGGTGGTGGTGTGATAAACTTGTAGTTTATGTTTTCATCCCCGGCAATGTCGAAGTTCATTATGCTGTCTTTGTATTTGTAGATGTAGATTTTCTCCCAGGCTGCTAATTCCGTAGGTCCTTGTACTGATTTTAATAATTTTCCTTTATTTATTATGTCTTGATTTTGTGTCCAAAAATGATATGCTACTGCTGATTTCTCTTTGTTTTTCCTATGTAGATTTTTTCACATTCTGCACAGTTTATTTTGTAAATACCTGATTTTCCTTCTTGTGGAATACCGTCATTAACATTATCTATCAGTAAGTTTTTAACATTAAATCTATTAATCAGTGCCAACCTGATATTAAAAACTTTAAGAATATTCTGAAATTTTTTGTGGCCCATGGATATGTGAATTTTTTAAAAATTAGTTTATCTTTTCTTGCTAAAAGTGTTGTGGTTTCTTTGACATGTTTTTGTCTCTTGAAAACATAAACTACAAGTTTATTACACCGCCACCAGAGCAGAATATACATTCCCACAGCTCAACGAATGATCCGACAGTTGAACTTTAGCCTGCTGAAGATGGGAACTAAATGTTCTCAAAACCGGTTCCATACATTTATGAAAAGTAAGGGAAGCTTTAAGAGTTTTTTTTTGAATGATTTATTTATGGACACTCTTTAACATCTCAGGTCATCAGCGTCCCATTCAACTCAGGGCGTGAAACGGCCGACTAATTTTGCTCAGAGGCCTCTCTTTCAAGCTTGAGGTTCTTTATTGTGCCGTGAATGTACAACATGGGACCCAGGGCTTTACTTCCCTTCCAAAGGAAGTCATACTTAGGATTTTTACGCCCCGAAAAAATCCATCAGTCCTGGCCGGATTCGAACCTGCAATCTTGGGTTTAGGAGGCAAGTATGAAGCTTTAAGAGTGTGTAGTTCAACTGAATCATACAATGATATCAATTAAGTATAAAATACCTTATTTAATATTTACCTATTACAGAAACTAGATGGTCTGCTGAAGAATTCAAATCCAATTTTGGAAATGTGACATTTAATTCCACAATTTTTGATGTTAGGCTCTCCTCAAAATCTAGGAGCCTGATGTTGGCACCAAAATTTTCCAAAGAAACAATACAACTGTATTTGTCCAAATTAAGTTTTCCTGTGAATTGTGTTAATAGAAAAATAGTTTTAGAACCACTCTTAAAACTGACTAAATAAACATATATATATTGGTTATGTTTCATTTAAAAAAATCTTACAGCATTACTGCAATTGTTCACAATTAATCTGCTAGGAATAGCAATTAAGATTCTCCAAAAATACATTTGACAAATATAGCATCACAAAGCAAATATACCATACAATATTCTTACAGTGGTATGCATTCAGGATGAAGTGAAATACTGCTTAAAGAATAATTTATTTTCTTATTGTAATAATTCATTTAATTAACAATATTTAATAATTGCTTTCACACTTTGTTCACAACATAGTAATCTGTAGATAATTTGTACTGCATTGCATTATTCTGAATAATATGAAGCAGCCAAAGCAATACTGACAAGCATTGATTTAAGTAGTGTAGGCAGCTGCTCACACACCGCAGAAGTTGGGAGAGGTGTGTTCATGTGGAAAATCAAAGTTTGCTTCAGATGAGTAACATGCTCCAAAGAAGTGTATACATAAATCTCTTACTGGTTTAGAACAAATCATAGTGGATCAATAAAATATAATTTACATATATTTATTAAATAATAATTACTTTAAATGTACACAAAACTTTTGCTTCATGGCAGCAACAACAATAGTAATAATAATAATAATAATAATAATAATAATAATAATAATAATAATAATAGGTATGTAGGAAGCAAGATATAAATGCAATCATGCATGGAGAAGCTATAGAAAAGGTTAAATACCATATTTATGCATCTAATGTGCAACTTTTTGTTCAAATACAGTATTTCAAATTGTGGTGTGCATTAGATTCTAGTGCAAATCTGTTCCATAGTTTGCCAGTAATTTGATTCAAATTTTTTGTTTATTAGGTCATAATGCATTGCTGCACTTCTTGACTTCATTATATTTATTGCTAGCCTATTATTTCACAGAGCATTTGAATATTAGGTAGTCACGAAATGGAGGGCAAACAGAGAAGAACATCTTATGATGCTACTTTCAAGCATAAAATAATTCTTTATGCTGAAAAAAATGGTACCTGAAAGGCAGGATGAGATTTAATAAATGTAGCTGAAAGCAATGTTGCATGTGGCTGCAATAGAAATTGGCATTATTTATAACTAAGGCTAGTAGGAAGAAATTTACTGGTAATTGCAAAAGAAAACATCCTGACATGGAAGAAAATGTTTTGCAATTCATACGTGAAAGCAGGAAGAAAGGGCTGCGACTAGAGACACCATAAGAAATAACTTTTTCTTCATTACTCTCCTGACAACAGCATGAGTGATGGATTTTGTCATATGTGCTCCAAAATGTACAACAGTCCACTTTAAATTTTATCTTCTGATTGTTATATGAACCGGACATGCTTATATCTAAGAAGCTGCCCAAGATCATGGATTCAATCCTGGCCAGGGTGGATAGATTTTTTCAGGCATAAAAATCTTAAGTATGGCTTCTTTGGGAGGGAAGTAAAGCCATGGGTCCAGTGTCATAGCTTTATGGCGTGAAAAAGAACTTCAAGCATGAAAGAAGAGGCCTCTGAGCAAAATTTATTGGCCGTTTCATACCCTGAATTGAGTGGGATGCTGATGACCTGAGACGTTTAAGAGCATCCATAAATAAACCAAATCCACATTCCAAGAGGCCATACAACAATAAGCCACAATATTTTTTTTATGATTTTAAAATTTTGAATATGGGGTGAACATTACATTCATTGGCACATTAGATTTGATAAATACAGTATATAAATTTCTTAGGAGTCATAATTGATGATCAATTATCATTCCAACACCATGTAAACTTTATTTGTTAACAAAGTAAACATCTGCATATTATATTTGTTAAGAAAACTATCAAAATACTTATATACAGATAGCCTTAAGTAATCTATTATGGTAATTCTTATTTCTGTTATGTAATTTAAGTCTGGGGAAGCAAATGTAATTTAAACATGAATAGGCCGCTAGTTCTTCAAAAAAATTGTTATAGACGTATATATTAGGCTAGAGAGAAAAGTTTCATGCAGAAGTATTTTTTAAGGAATCTATAATATTATCATAAATCTCATATGTATATAAGGTAATTCTACTTGTTATAAATAATTAACATGACAAGCTCCTAAATAAGGATTGCAACAATTATTGCACTCAAACTCAAAAGAATTGTCATTGCCTAAATGTAAACAAAAAGCTATCGAAAGAGATTTTACATAATAAATTGCCTCAATCTATTAAAGATCAAAAAGGGACAAAGTTCCAAACTGAATGAAAAAAATGTTTGATTGATAACTGTATGCATAGGTTAGATGAAATATTAATATGCAATTATTATTATTATTATTATTATTAATCCCTTCTGAGTAGGATATTTAGAACACTCTTTATGATTTCACTTACATGAGATTTACTCAGGACATACTTTTGGAACTTTTTCCACATCATCAGCTGTTAATCAACTGAGTAACTTTCAATCAGGATTCAGAAGTTAACATTTACGCCAAATTTGACATCTCTGCTGATGCTTACAAAATGTTGATAAAACAAGACATATTTAACAATATGGTTATGCAGTCAAACATACAGGCAGCACAGAAACTATCCAAAATATCAGGCAAAAAGTACCTTGTCTAGACAAATAGGTTGACACTTCTGAGGAAAAAAAATGGACAAGTTATTGGCATAATGCTAATCATCGGGTTAAATGAGGTCCCAGAAAATTCACTTTATTGGTCAAAGAACCCATTGTATGAAAACAAAATCATAAAAGCCACTATGCCTCATGATCGTTTTCTAGCGCTGTTGTTTTGCCATTTTGTTGATAATAATGCCCCTAGAAATGTAAACGACATGACTGACAAAGTACAGGTATTAGTTCAAAATCTGCAGTAACTTTCAAAATGCTCTAATCCCTGGGAGAGATGTGGTAATCAATGAATCTATGATTCCTTGCTGAGGAAGAATGCTTTTCAGGTACTATATTCTGAACAAGTCTCACAAATATGGTGTAAACTGTATAAAATTTGTACAGAGGAAGGCTATACTTATGCCTTAAGAATCTATCAAGGCAAAGACAAACTATTAGACGCAGATCATGCAGAGGCTACCATTATGAAAATGTGTGAGCCTCTGTTTGAAAAAGGTTGCAACAATTTCTATACAAGTATTTCTCTAGCACATAAGTTGTATAAAAATACGCTTCTCTTTGGAATAATTTGTCCAATTATAGCAGCACTTTCCAAGGATAATATGGGAGAAAAGCTTAAAAAGGGGGAAATAAGTGGAGTAAAGAAGGAAAATGAAGTCAAAATTATTAAATGAACGGATAAAAGGAGAGTTCTGATGATTTCAATGGTTCCTGGACATATTCATGTTTTAGAGGAAACAAAGCCAAAAGAGAGAGAGAGAAAAGAAAGAAAGAAAAAAAAAAAGAACAGAAAAAGAGCTATAAAGAAACCAAAGACTGTACTAGAGTACAACATTAAAAAAGGCATTGACCTCAGTAGCCAGATGTCTTCCTAATATTCATCATTGAGAAAAGGGGTGAAATGATGGAGAAAAGTAACACTGGAACTTCTATAGTAAATGCATGGATTCTACTCTTAAAAAGAGCATTTCAAGGAAAAGAATGTCATTTGGCATTTTCAAAGAGTCAGAATTTATGTAGATATGCTCCTCGTGCTCCTCCATCAAGAAAGAAAGCCTATATTTTGGAAAAAATTGAGGGACTGGCTAGAACATTTTGGCAACATGGCACGTTATTCTACAAAAGGCTTTTCGCTTAGCAAGGCAAAAAAAGCAGCAGACAACAGAACCAAGAACGTTACAACCTTCTGCAATGACTGCCCAGCACAGCTTAAAATAAGCAATTGTTTCAATGAAAGATACACTCAAAAATGACATTTTAAGAGTTCAGTGTTAAACTGTGCAAAATTTATGTAAATAAGTGTTTTTGGATTGTTTCCTATAAAATATTTTCAAATAAAGTTGACAGATAAAAATGTGTGGCAAAAATAAAATTTATTTCTGGGTCATTTCAGGTTCTAGCCAGTCACTAGTCACTACTGCTGCTGCAGTATATGTTAAATGTCCTTTTTGCTATAAACAGGCCAACAAACACTTTGTAGTGAAATGACATCATACATACTTGCAGCATTCAGGGCACATGAGCTGCATTTCAGTGAAGTTTTTGTCTGGTCACGAGTGGGCCAACATGCAGTACAGGCCAGGCAATCAAATCTACCTCAGCATGGAATGTGTTAAAAAAAAACTTATCAATGGAGTGTGTTTTCTGGGTGAACAATAATTGACTTTTTGGGGTCATGATGAAACAGAAAACTCTAACCAGTCAATTATTCTTAATTTGTTAATATACTATTGAATATGAGCTATTAGTGGAGCATTTAGACACCTACACTGTTTCAGAGAACTTTCTAATCAAACACAAAATGATCTCATCAAAGTTGTCAGTTTAATTCTTTCATCAGTTGTTACATTAAAAATTAATTAGGTTCCTTCTGTAGTAATCTCAGCTTAAGATTATGACAAAATTCACTTGAAAGCATACCTTTGTCATGTACCAGATCTTGGAGAAATATAGCTTTAGTCTTTCTTTTTATAACATCTGCTGGTACAAAACATGAAGGCTTAATGGTTACAGTCATATATCCTGGCAATGCTGCCTGTGCTACAGAGGTGTCAGTGATGAATAAAATATCTGTTGTAGCATACAGCAACTTAACCAAACATGAATGCCTGCTCATATCTTCACCTGTCTAATAAAAGATATCACAATCAAATTAGATTCAACATGGGAGAGAGAACATTTGATGTAATGCTTTAAAAGAATTATTGAAGCTATCAGAATTAAAAAAGCAATTGTATTCTGAGCATTCTATTTTATAACATGATCTTATTTCCCGTAAAATGTAGTTTTTGGGCTTAAAGGTCGTGGTTCAGTTGATAAATAATTGACTGACATTTTGCCTGTAGCTCCACTGGATGCATATAATTTCTATTTTCTATTTTCTATTGATTTTATTTTTATATATGTCATTGGCCTTACAATAAAACCTAGCAAAATAGGGGGTCATAATGTCAAGGACTTTGGTTTTACCAAATTCAATATCATGACCCATTAGCAAAGTATGCTTGACTACTGCTGATTTATGGTTGTGTCCAAATCAAGTTGTTGATTTTATACTTTTACTTTTTTATTTCTTTTTATTTATGTTGCACTTGGTAGTGCCAATATAAACTTGATTGCAACTACATGGTATGCAGTAAATCCTTGTGTAGAAATGGGTGTGTTGATTTGGTTTATTTACAGACCTCTTTAACATCTCAGGTCATCAGCATCCCATTCAAATCAGAGCTTGAAAAGGTCAACAAATTTTGCTCAGAGGCTCTTTTTTCAGACTTGAGGTTCTTTATCATGCTGTACATGTACGACACGGGACCCATGGCTTTACTTCCCTTCTGAAGGTAGTCATACTTAGGATTTTTACGCCCCAAAGAAATCCATCAATCCTGGCCAGGTTTGAACCCGCAATCTTGGGTTTAGAAGGCAAGTATGGTTACCACTACGCTACCAGGACCAACTATAGAAAGGGCGGTCACATCTGTCCTTCACTGATTTAAGTTGATGTTTCAGTCTGCTAATGGGCGTGAAGATGGTTTTCTATATTGATTCTCATCAAAAGTTTGTCAATGTGATCTATAACTCTGTTTATATAGAGCAGAAATGCTTTGTTTTGTTGTCTTGTTACCTCTGTATGATCTTATGTTCTTTTTGGGTGTGATGCCCATTTATTTCTTTTAGACCATACCCATTTGCCTGTAATGCTTGATATAAGGTTATTGAACTATATAAAAATAAAAACAATTTCAATAGAAAAGAGAAATTGTGAATGTCTTTGCTGGAAAATGCTAATATAAAAGCTTATAAATAAATGAAAGGGACAAATCATGAGACAATAACTTAAGCCACTTAGAGATTTGCAGATGTGCAACCAATTGGAAACAAGGGGAGCGGTTTTTCGTACATATATGGCAGGCAATACAGCAAATGCCATTATATCATCCATTAGCCAGGAGTCAACAGTTTGTTATGGGTAAAACATGAGGTGATTTTTTTACCAACTGGGCCACAGCCTTTAAGCTCAGGAACTAAATTTACTGGATCAATGTCAGTTGCAAAAACCGAATATGTGCACATCTTATTTGTAATCAAGATTTCTCTCTTCCATCTTGAGAGCTTCAGTTGTGAGACTCATGATGGATAATATTAAAAAATACTTAAGAAAAGTAAAACACATCTGTATATTTGAGGAATACTTTTCCTGTATATAAATATCTTGCTTATGAACTGTTGACAATGGAGTGGTAATATACCCTAAACTTAGGTATTCATTTTTTTGCACTAAACTCCACTTACTTACATAAAAGTAAGTGGAATTTAGTGTAAAAAAATGATACCTAAGTTTAGGAAATACTTTTTCTTTCAATAATGAAACAATTGGTACTTTACTGACACTTGTAACACTTTGTAAAAATTTATATATCTATATTTACCTGTTGCAATATATCACGCAGAGAACATGCACGTGCCTTTGGCCACTTAGATACAATTTCTTCAGTCATACACTTCATTTCCCACACTTCTGAACATGGTGAGAGAACATACAAGAATAGTTGGCTATTTTCTTCTCTTGTTTGCTTATCTATTGCATGGGAGTCTTCATGCTTCACAGCCTCTATATCTGATTAAAAAAAAAAATCAGATTTAAGATTAATATTAAGAGATTCAATTGTAACCATAACTTAAAACACTGTTATACTTAGTGCACATGACCAATATCAGATGCTGCAAACCATATCTGTGTTGGAAGATTAAAATGTTCAAAAGATAGAATGAACTAATGCAAACTTTTGCATAGCTATCAGATAGTTAAAATTAAATATCAATTACCATCTTTCAATTTTATGGCAACTTAGACCAACAACTAATGCTAAAAATACTAATGAGCTTTCTGAATGACTGCCATGTTTTAAAATTCTAACCATAATTTAATATACATGAAATTTACACAGAACTCAGTAAAATATAATTTAATTTTTTAAAAAATATTTTAATTACATATAAATACAAGAATCCTTAACTTAAATTAAATTAATTGATGTAATTAATTAATTGCATTAATTAATTCAATAGTGCTAAATTTACAATTATTACAGTATATTGCCTGGCTCTAATACAGGTTCTAATTATTATTCAGATTAAACCAAAAAAATTAACTTTTTTTTTTGATTCATTTTATTTAAGAACGCTCTTTAACATCTCAGGTCATCAGTGTCCCATTCAATTTCGGGTGTGAAATGGCCGAAAAATTTTACTCAGAGGCTTCACAAAAATTAATGGTATACTCTTAATTAAATGAAATATATGATCACTGATAAAGTTATACTGTCTGAATATTTTTAAACATTTTTAAAGGTAACCACGTTTATGAACTGAGCCCTTGATATCTTTAGATTTACTAAAATAGAGAAAAATAACAGAAAATTTCAAGTTATACTGTATATTTAAGATGTTCACATGTTTCAATAAAACAAAACATGTTGATACTTAAAAACAATCTCAATGTACTAAGCAAGTATACACAATAAACAATCCAAAGTTTCATCAATTTTCATTCGTTTTGAAATTTAATTAAAATGCTATTGTAGTAAAATAATAAATCAAACATTTTCTGGAGGTTATTACAGAGCGCTCTTAATACAAATATAATTTTCAAACACATATTAGATTAATATTTCACATTTGCTATCTTCATGATAATGATTCTGTTAAATATAAAACTTATGCATACAGTTTATATGCTGCATTAATTTGTCCTTTTATTTTAAAACAATATATAGAAAATTAAATACAAAAGTGCATTAAAAATTTAATTTTTCAGATGTATCTTTTACTTTATATTACAATTTCCCTAATTTTCAGAAAACTATTTTTCTTATTTTAGTTAAATGGTATAAACCAAATTTTGTAGTGAAGAAACAAATATTGGTGCTGCTAGATCAATTTTTAAATTTTGGGTTTCAGGTCAATCCCCACTTGTAATGGCCCAATTTCCCTCATTTTCAGAAACTATATTTATTAATTATTTAAATGTTATATATAGAGCAATTTTTAAATTTTGGTTAACCCCCTTCTAATGACTGGATTGTCCTGATTTTTGGAAACTACTTTTATTAATTTATGTTAAAGAAACTGACTGAGTTTATGAGAAAAAAAAGAAAAAAAAAAAGAAAGAAAAGAAAAGAAAAAAATAAAAGAAAAGAAAAAAAAAAGGAGCAGCTGCTAGTTATTTTTAATTCTTTTTTAAACATCTTTGTTTCAGGTTAATCCCCGAACTCAACAAATAGTTTTGTTAATTGATGGTTATATGATGAAACTATATATATATATATAGTTTCATTAAGGAAAAACAGAAATTGCAATCACTAAAGTATTAACATATTAGTATATATATAATGTAATGCTACTAAATTAACAATAATTACAAACCAGTAAAGGATAAAACACTAAGAAAAAGTCACAAAGTTGTAATCCTATATTTCAAACTGCTTGACTATGGCCATAGAAGAACTCAAGCAGTTCGAAATATAGTGATTACAACTCTGTGACTTTTTCTTGGTTTTTTATCCTTTTCTGTTTTTCTACTTATTGTTACTCTAGTTACATTGTTAATAGTCAGATATATATATAACATTTAATTATTATTTTTGTTCTTTCATTATAGGTGCCTAGTAGGTGCAATCGATGGAGCTTTGGAAAAGTTATTACAAAATCCTTCCAACGGTACAACCACAATAATTTGCATTCCTTTGTAATTTGCTAAAAAAATTAAACAAATGTTTTGTGGGTCCAATCATAATAGCTTACTTCCTTCAGAATTTGCTAAAAAGAACATTAAACTAGAATAAAAGAACTAAAAACTCTAGAAAAGGGGATAATTAACACATAACAGAATCGAACCTCTAATATTATTCCTACATTTAAATGGCTAGAAGACTGTCTTCAGAAAACCAGAATACCATAGGGAGTGCAAATCCTTTGGCTATCTTGACCTAACCACAAAGATTTCCAATGCCCTATACATATTCTTTCTTATCTTTCCTGTGCCCCTGCATTTCCTTATTCAAATCCACTTAAAAACTTATATTCAATTAACTAAAAATCTAAATCCAACAAATGCTGATTAATTTTCTTTATTAACTACTAATATACATTTTGTCTTCACACAATACAAAAACTCCCCTACCTTCCTATACCGATTAACATTATTAAAAATATTCCTAAAAATATTTCCTTCCCAATTTGAAACCATTTCTCATTAATTAACCCATTAACTGCCATAATCCCATTTGGGGATTTGTTTTATTTTGCAATTTTTGTAACTGTAATAATGTTGACAATAATGATTACTGTTTGGCATTGTCTAGACCTTTATCAAGCATCAATTGTTGGTTAGTTGTTGTTAAGTGAGTGCACTGTGCAGGATAATTTGCGAGAAGAATGATTTTGAGAGTTGTAGGATATTACTATTTAAAATGCAGTGAATCATATTATTATGTAAATCATTTTTACCTCCTCTGTGCTGACATGTTTCGTCATGGTTTTAGAAGATATTTATTGGCTATTTACCCTCAAGGCTTATTTTATTTTCTCACGAGGGGCACATGAATTTCAATTCGCATTTGGGCTCATGGTAGCTTCAACCTAAAACACCTTTCTGTTTCTCTTTTCTCCCCAGGTGCAACGAGTTGCTATAAAGCACTTTTCATAAGGGAAATTGAAGAAATGCTAAATGACCCCCACTTCATGGATTCTTCTTCTGATGAAGGTGAAGTGAATGAGATTATCAACATCGTCAAACTCCCTCCAGATCATGTGGATGAGTTTCTGACAGTGAGGATATCAATGAAAATATTTTGGAAGATACTCTTCCTGACGTGCCAGGTACCTTGGAGGTTCATACTAAGAAGGAAAGGGAGGAATGCAATAAATGTGCTGGCCATCGTTTGAAGAAAATGAAGACTAATATCAGTCCAGTGTCTTCACTGGATACCATGCTCTGCCACAGAACATTTATACTGGAATGAAGATGAGGACTTTGATATGACAACAGTGTATGAGCCACAACAGATACCTGGAAATCAAGCACCATCTTTACTTCAATGATAATGCACTCCTGAATAGAATTCCAGCTGATGAAGGGATAAACTTTTCAAAATTTGTCCCTTGATGGACTTGTTTAATAAGAATTTCATAAAATTCCAGGTTTTTTTCCGATAGCCTGAGCATTGATGAACAATTAGATATTACGGACATCTAAAACAATTCATTTGCAGGAAACCAGTCAGATGTGGATTCAAATGTGGGCCATGTATTGTTCCCGAAGAGTTATTGTAATTACATGTCAATCTATGAAGGACATGGGGGTTCAGTAGTGCTGAATATGATTTCTGTGCCACAATCTTCTGCATTTCACAAATCTATTCACAATTTTTTTTACGAATTTCTTTCTGATGAAAACTCTATCAGTAATGAGAGTAAGGGCAACAGGAAACACTTGAATGAATCGAATGAATAATTGCTCCTTAGAAAGTGAGAACAGCATGAAAAAGAAACAAAGAAGAACATATGAACATATGACTACTGACAACAATCTGGAGATCATGGCAGTAATGTGGAAAGATAACAGTTGTGTAAAACTTATGCCAAACCGAGAGACAGTATATCCAGTAAGCCAGGTAAAGAGATGGAGCAAAGCTGAGAATAAAGAAGTACAAGCTCCACAGTCAAGAAAGATAGCAGAATACAAGTACATGGGGGGCTGGATAAATTAGATTGGAATGTGCAAAAGTACCGTGTGAGAATTTAAGGTAACAAATGGTACTTTCCATTGCTCACCAATGCAATAGATGCATCACTGGCCTAAGTCCAAATCATCTGCTGCCTCACAAATGAAAATATTTCACTGCTGCAATTCAGAAGGATGGTGGCAAGGGTATATCTTGCAATCATCCACGGTTTCTGATCCAAAAAGGGCAGGAAGTCCATCATACCCAAAAGCTTCAATTTCACATGTTCCAGTTGAACTCTGTACTGCCAGAACTGGATACAAGATTTAATGCACGAACTTGGGAAAGTAAAGAAAATGTGCTGTTTGTAAGAAAAATACAAGGAAGAAGTGTTGTGTGCGCAGTGTGTTGAATGCTTTGCTACCTGGTACAAAATGTAAATGGATGGTGGCAACTGCCACAATCCCCATTTAGAGATTGACTTAAAATATATTATTTATTTCAAGGTTATTTAATTTTTAAAATTTATATTATTTTTTCCAAGGACCTATGTAAATCAGCTAACCCAGAAAAAAAAATTGGCAGTCGATGGGAAAATACCTTTCTCCACTCCATAGTACTTCAACAAGCATATAGATAGGGCACCCTATTGGTTCTACCCCTTTCCTGTAACCCTGCAGTTTCCATACTACTAAATGATACCAAGCCCAACCATTTCTCTCTTTCTTGTTACAGTTATAAAAATATACCTTCTTCAGTGTAGAATATAAGAGTTTTTTCCCTTGTTGACAATCCAACAATTGCTCCTCCATATCCTTTAATCTAACTCTAACAAATTTCCAAAAACCTCTGGTTAACTTCCGTACTTTCTCATAAGTCTCCAGTTCCATTTATGGCCAAATGTCCCTTTATTTTACCAAACCAATTATCTGTCACTTAATGTTTCTCTTACAATATAAATATTCTTTTAAAAGATCTTTTTTAGTTTATCTTTTCTTTCTAATTTCAGCATATTTGACTCTACACTTTTTTGCAAGTGAGCAGTGGGTCTCCTGATAGAAGGTAATCTTGAATGTATGGTGCTGTCAAAATTAATTTCATAACTTTAACCAAGCCTTGCTCTCTTTAACATTTCTGAGTGCTTTTCTTAAAATATAATTTTACAGTGACTCAGATAACACCATTTCTTTGGTGTGTGTTACTCATAATTAGCCTGGTATTAGTGTATGCTTGTGTTTTTGATTTTCTCATGCTCCTGAAAGCAAAAGTTCTCTCCCTTAGACAACTCGGGGCTTACCATCCCAAACTAAGATTTCCTGCACCTAGTGTTAACAGGACAGAAAATTTTCCCAGGTTAAAAGGATAAAAGATGCAATTTGACTTCAACTACACTGTCAATTCATATACCATATACTATGGTAAAATTTGGAAATTAAGTGGTTATGAACAGATCATTAGTATTAGAAAAGAAATATAAAAGATGTATTTCTGAATTAAAAAACATACAGCCTTGAAATAAATATTTTGAAAGACACCTGACAGAGATAGGACAGTTCACTGGATTAAAAATTGTAATACATGTATAAAATGCTTGACGGAAATATAATTCATAGTATGGATACCAATAAATCAGTTGCATAAAGGAATTGCTACTACAAAAGAATTAGGTGCTACAATAATTACTTCAAATGTATGGAATCCTAATACTTTTTTTTTTAGAAATTCCTGCAAAATTCATTACAAAAT
The DNA here is from genome assembly GCA_030762175.1 of Metallyticus violacea. Taxonomy (NCBI): domain Eukaryota; kingdom Metazoa; phylum Arthropoda; class Insecta; order Mantodea; family Metallyticidae; genus Metallyticus; species Metallyticus violacea. The sequence goes on from CM060841.1 coordinate 22,701,126, forward strand.
ATCCTCACAGAACTACTGATTTCTACAGTAAGGTTAATTGAGTTAACAGGACTGCATATTGAGTCGGTTGTCGAAGTCTTACAACTAATATGCAGGTAACAGCTTGTAGTTAGTTTAAGGAGAGCTTTGTCAACGAGTGGTTGTGCATTTGTCTGCTCCTCAACACTTTTATTGTGTGTAAATTGTGTGCTAATTGATTTTCATTAGTTATGTAATCACATACAGATATAGTCTTGAAGGGATTTATGTATGATACATTGTTTTTATTTTTTTTGTTTGTTTGAATAGTGTTTAATGTCCATTTTAACTACTGAGGCATCACTGGCAAAGACACTGATGATAATGAAATGAAATGATAAATTAGGAAAGGATATTTTTGTAAGCATGGAAGCGTTCCAAGCCTAAGTTTAGGGTACCTCCCCGGCTTTTGCCATTTATGCGGAATGAGGAAAACCTAGAAAATACCCCAGTTAGGGAGGACGGTCCTGGTGGGAATCGAACTCCAGACCTCTCACAAGTCCTTGCCTTAATGACCTCGGTCACCCGTGGCAGTGAGACATTGGTGAAAATGATTTCTTGCAGAGAAGTGATACGATGATTTAAATAAAATATCCTGGGAATCATGTTCCAGGTAAACTTGTTAAAAAGTTATGAGAAACAGGATCTTTCAATGACAAAAAACATATTCCAAATCATTGTAACCTTAAGGAGGAAAAGTTAAGATGAAATATAGGAATTTCTTATGCAGATGCCAATAATGTATTGCTACTAAAGAGCATTATTTTCAATATATCTTATAACAAAGGTTATCATTTACCAGTAAATTTTAAATACTGCATCTTTTATGCTTTCAATAAAAATAAGCTACATGAATAGTCACTCCATCTCCCTTTTTTCTGGTTTATTACTTCAATAAAGCAGTCTTTGTTACTTAATAATCTGATAGTGTCAAGAAACTATTTTCTGTACCAAAATATTACAAATATTAGTGATATAAAATTTAGTAACACTGTGATTTAATAGTTACTTTCTTTACTTGGAACAGCTATAGTATTTAAGGCAGTATCTATTCTACACAAGTAGTATTCTATGTGGTGAGTGGATATATATATATATATATATATATATATATATATATATATATAAAGTTTCTTTAATAAACAAATACCTGCTGAGTTGTCCAGTTTCTTCACAGACTGCTCCTGTACTTCACTGCTTGGACCAGCATGCTGAGAGTTAACTGTTACTACTGTTTCCTTAAAATGCAATTGTACATCTTTCAAAACTGACCAAAGATCTTGATGCCTGTACAAAAGATGTAATTTTAGGAAATATCAATTAATAATGGTATATAAATAAAACTTTACTGATTGTTCTACAGAATGGGTGAAATGTCTGTGAACCACTACTATAATCCACTACTGTGACTCAGATGGTAAATGCATATGCTTGTCAACTGGCAGGCCTTGGTTCAATCACAGCTTGGGACAGTTACCTGGGTAAGGGTTTTTGAGATTTCCATTATCCTGAAAAAAGTAATATACTTTAGATGCTAAGGATTCCAAATTTATTAACCTCATTATCCATTCCTTCCATTCAGTGTCTACAGACCTTGGTAATTGGTGAGACATTAACCCCTTGCCCGATATGGATGTGTATACACATCCAGCAAGTGCTACAAATTGAATTATTTTCAACCCGTAATTGTTTTAACATTTATTTATAAAACAAACTTAAATAAATTCTATAATATAGTTTAACCTTACCTTTATATGTTTTTGTTTTGAATTATATACCTTGAAGAATGGGTAGTTACATAAGGGCACATCTTCACAGTCACCAAAATTCATGTTTGTTTCCTTGCATATGCCCCTTTTGTGGCATACCACATTTCCAAAACCGAAGCAACTATTTTCCCATAGATTGTATCCTTTCCAGGAAATGTTTTTCCGTCAATATGGGGGTGGCAGAGGTTTTAGACTTTCTACCTACTGTATAGGCCTCTGAATTTGGTAGTTTGCAATTAGACTGAGAGCAATTGATAAGCAAAAATCCATCTATGTCATTGTTTTTTGTGGGTTTAGTTGTTTTTTGTGGGTTTAGATCTCTCCAAATTACCAAATAATTGTATATGGTGATATCCAATATATATATTAAAAATAGTTTTTTTGTACCAGTTTACAATTTTTCATAAAGAGGGATATGCTTGCAATACCTGATCCACTAAATTAATATCACCCATTTGCATATTGTATTCATGTATAATGTCAAGCTTGAAAATTTTCATTTTGGTTTTGGCATCAAACTTTCCAGTATCAAATTTGTGGAACTGCAATTAATTAAAGCCTTAACTACCCTTCAATCATGCCAAGGGAGGTGGAAGCTGTTGTATCTCCATTTCCTTTCTCTTTAGAGCCTGTACATACATTATTTTGGCATTCCAATAAGATTTGAATGTATACTTTTAGAATGGCATTTGTCATTCTTTTATTTATTACAATAAATAACTTAGAGGAGCTGTACCAGTTGTCTATATATTGATTACTACCCTGATCAAGTACAGGTTCCATGAGGTGCATGATTATGGAGCCAGATGACCCCAAGTCTTTTTTTCCGGTGTTGTCAGTCCCTTTGCCAGTTTAAATACAGCAATTATAGATGTATCCTGATTTACTTTCACAAAGATCAAAACTTTTATGCCAATTCTGTCCCTTTTTGTTTTTATATATTGCTTCCAACCCAAACAGTCTTTCTAGGGCATCAACTTTCATTAACAGTGACCTTTTCACCAGGAATGTAATTTTCTTTGCATTTTGAAATAAGGTAATCAAAAATAGGCCTAGTTTTGAGTAATTTATCACTTATGTTTTCTGTGCTGGTGAAATTAAGAAACCACAATATAGATGAAAACTGTTGTTTAACATGCAACTTCCAAAAAATGGAGTTGCATAGCATATCATCAATAGACCAGTACAGGTCTAATGTAGACTTTCGAATAACACTCACGAGAATAATTATGCCAAGTAGCATGTAAATTTCATTCTGTGTTATATCTGAACACTTTTCTAACCCACTTCCAAGTAAGTGGAACAAAATTAGTGAAATTTGAGTGATTTTGTAACAATAATTTGTCATATTATGGGAAAGGATTTATACTGAAAATACATGAGTAAAACTTTATGAATTTTGATATCCCAGAAGCAGACAGCTCTTTATTCAAGTTTATTGCAAGACCACTGAAGTCAACCAATACACCAACCAACCCAACTTCTATGGATGATACAACAGTCATTTAACAGCCAAGGGTGTGGATGAGGGTCCACAAAACATGTCCTGAGTAACTCTGCAGTAAATGAAGCCAAAAAGAGTGTGTTTAAATAGTTAGATTCAGAAAAGATTAATAATGCATGTTTCACTGTATTAGATTCCAAATTCAATATTGATAATATTAATATTGAGATTCTTTGTGCAGGTTTAACTCCTTATTTGATAGTTCATTCACTAGAGAAGAGTGATACGGTAAAACTTTCAAATATTTTTAGTACATGATTTTCCATTGTTTAATCCAGAATATCCAACTTTGTGACAATAGATTGGGCATCAAGTGATTAGTTAAATATTGTACTAATGAAGCTGTTGACAATGGAGTGGTAATATATCCTAAACTTAGATATTCATATTTTTACACTAAATTTCACTTACTTTTATGTAAGTGAAGTTTAGTTTTATGTAAGTGGAGTTTAGTATAAAAAAATGAATACCTAAGTTTAAGTGATTAGTTGTTGAATAAGTGCACAACAGTCGAACCATATTAACTGTCTCACAGTCTTAAGTGCATCCTTTAAGGATACTGTGCTATAAACCTTCATATTTCCCAACTCACTAATGTGATGGCACCAAAAAAATGCTGCTAAAAGTTTGTAATAATTTATATAAGTATCTGCCCAAAATGCAGTCATTCACTGATCCACAAAGCAGTCGGAGGTGGTTTTTTTTTTAAATTGTCGTTGCAATTTTTTTTTCTCTCTCTCACCATTATGCTTTGCAATTCCAGTTCTTTTGTTTCGGTACCCCTTATTTTCCAGGTTGCAATTTTCTTCAATTCCTAAGTGTTAGCCCTTTTTATTACATGAGACCTGTCCACACTGTAAAGATTCTGAATAATATGAATGTCCTTATTGCAGGATACTGACTGCAGCTAAATGGGACTGCCATATATATAAAAATCTCATTAATTAACTAGGCCAAGAGTGCTCTTAATTTAAATTATTTCTTAGGCTCAAATTTCTTTCACAAAGATAACATTCAAGGCTTACACGCTAAGCAGATTCAAATAAAAGTGTGTAATTGTATATGTTTTAGTTGAGGATTACATTGTAGCTCAATAATAGAGCTTTGGAAAAATATTTTTGATTCTATTCTAAGCCAAGACTTTAAATTTTTTCTATCTGATTTTTCTTTTAAATAATTAAAACTTTTTAGCATGATCTACTATATACTTTCTCAAAGCAGTACCACTTTTATTATTGTGCATCCTATGTTCCAGAATATTCATCAGTTGCTTGTTTTTTGAAGAAGGTTTCCAAACTTCTTGTCATGTTATTTTTATTACTCTTTATTTCTAAAGGTTCTCTATTGTTTTTGTTTATGCAATGTTCCACATGTGCCTATAAAATGGTACGGCAAGACAAAACTTTAAAGCAATGTATTTTTTGTGTGTAAATGTTACTATAAATACAAATCAGTTGTCATGTTTATGAGCAATTGCCTCTTTCTTGAACTACAATTCATGATCTTGTGAATAAACAGTTTAGTGCAAAACAAGAAACATGTGCAAAGATGTACAGTTTTAACAGAAAATCAATTAGAAGAAGATGAAACAAATCTTGAACATCGCCATCTACCAAAATTAGCACAATTTGGAGTTTCAGTGTCTTTTGTTTATATCGCAACAAAATTGTTAAAACTCAAACGTTACAAGTGTACACAAGCCATTGGCTATGGCAAGGTGATCCCATGGCATGTGTGCATTATTGTGAGTGGTGTCTTTCATCACTGTCTACAGGGTTAATGGATCCACAGCTTCTTTTATTTTCACATGGTTCCAAAATTGCTCACAACACTCGCTACTGGTGTGCTGAAAATCCAAATTGTATACAAGAAATCCCTTTTTATGATAGGAAAATTGGAGTTTAGTGAACAAGACATATGATCAGTCTGATTTTTCACAAGCCGACAGTAAATGCTGTAAAGAGGAACTTAAATTATATCCTGACCACATTTTTTAATTAGCTGAAGAAAGAAGAAAAATCATATGAATGGTTTTTGCCGCTGCTTATACAGCATAGGAGTTCATCAGTACATTTTGTTTTGATTATCACTGCAATTTGTTTTGTCTTTCTTTCATTATGTTTTGCAATTCTTTTGTCCTGACGTCCCTTACATTCCAAGTTGCAATTTTAATACTTTCCTCAATTCCTAAGTGTTTGCCCTATTTATTACATGAGATCTGTCTGCACTGTGAAGATTCTGAATAATATGAATGTCCTTATAGCAGGATACCTGTCTGCAGCTAAGTGGGACTGCCAAAGTGATATCCAAACATTAAATGAACATGAACGTGAGAAATGCAATACAATATTATATTATTAGGTAAGTGTTTGAAGATAAAATGACAAAATAATTTGTGCTGGTGTTTGCTTTCTCATTCCCCAGATCGAACAGTTTGTGGTTTTTATTTGTAAGATAGTCTGAAAGCCACAGTATACAAAACAAATTCTCACATACTAGAAGAACTTACAGAAACCATGCATGCTAAATGAAATTGCAAAAATTATAGCCAAACTAAATCATGTCAACTGGAATGTGTTTACTAGTATAATGCCTGTTTAGCTGAGGAAGAAAACATTTCCAGCATTTTTTATAAGGTAAGATTTAATACACAGTTTTAAGAAGCAAAGTTAGAGTGCAGGTACAGCTGGCTGGTATGTCTAGCTGCTGAGATGCAAAATCTCTGCAAGTGGTAAGGACATATTCTGGAAGCACTCTATATTTCATTAACTAGATGGCAATTCAAAGTTAATCTATATATCTTCTCCATTAACTTCACTTTGTATACAAACTCTCCTAATTTCATTATCTTTACTTAAGTTTGAAGAACTTTTCCAAGCAGTCATTTTGTAAATTTTTAACCATTTCTCTGGAAATAATTCCTTCTTCCACTTATTAGTATCTTTATATTCCAGCAAAACATATACTACATCCGTGACATCCCCACAAATAGGACATAAATTATGAGGGATATTTTCCCCCTTATACACTTTTAAACCTTCTGCTACTAACTAAAATCAAATTATTCATTCCATCTCATCTCTGTTGCATTTATCTAGATATCATGGCCCAACTCTAAACTTATAATAAAAGATTAATGACACCTTTGTAATATTTATGATAAATAACATCTTTCACCTGACTTGTTGAAACTTGCCTACTCTTATGTCTTCGGTCAGTTAGTGTGAATCCTGTGAATCTATGAAGATGTCCAACAACTTGCCAAGTTGTAATATCAGCCAAGCAATTTAGAGCATTCACTTCTGCTGGTGATGAACCAAGAATTATTTCACAGTATTCTCCAATATTATCTCTTCCTAGCAAAGACCAAACATTTTCTTTTGAAGTCCTAGAATAGTCAAGAGTATAAAACATTAATCTAAATATAAATAGTAAAGTGGACTACTTGCTAAGCAAAGAATGGAACAAGTGCATAGATTACCTACCTGTCTATATAATGAAAAACTTTGCATATACGCAACTGCAACCAGACACTTCCTGTAAGCAAACACCCATGACGAGCCACGATATCTGTAATTGTACCATGCCAAGCTTGATGATCTAACTTAGTACTGCAGTACAAGGGTTCTTTAATAGGTTTGCCATTTGGCAAAAGATGACTAAATATTTCAGTGCTGCCATGAGGAAAAGAGAACTGGCATTTCCTCTGGTATGCTGGTCCTGAAAAATGTTATACATTAAACATATTTTTTATTTATTTTTTCCAATTTCCAAGCAGATATAATATTTTTAACATACAAACAGAATCAATTTTATGCAATTTTTACAAACAAGTAAACATTTTTTTAAATAGTGTTTAATGCCCGTTTTTACTACAATGCACTTTCAATGTTTTATGAATTTCTGTTCAACAACAATGGAGAAAAAACAACATACGTGAGAGTAAAGATGAATGACCAATTCTGAATTCTAGATAGAAGCCTAGTTAATCAATTAGATGTAAATTAAATCAAACTTTAACATCTGGAAAATACATAAGCAATATAACACTATATGTAGAGTAATAGAATAAGATATTACTGTACTTATTTTCTGCATATTGTAGTTTAAATCAAGAATTTGCAAATAAGTGTTAACAAGATAATGGGTTGTTCCCATATAAACATCTGATGAAACTTGAAATGTTAATTGGAGTTTGTACAGTAAAGCTAATCATATAATTAAGATTGTTGTATGACTGAGTCAAACTACAAACTCTTATTGTCTCCACTTACTGCTTTAAATGTAGAATATGTTTTGCAGACCATCATCTGCATCCTTAGCTAACTGTTGCCTCATTTTGAAACATTTTCTACATTGAAACAAGCGGAGCCAATAAGAGTGTGTAGTTTGACTCAATCATAAAATAATCATAATTATTTGATGAAATCATTGCTTTGCATTCTTCCAGAAGACAAATTTTTGGTCATGTTCATTATAGTCGGATGGCACAAATAAATTTATGAACTGTTTTAGTATTACTATTCATCACTCACAGTATGCAGTTGAATCTATATTCTACTTGTTTATCAGGTACCACATGATTAAATTCTTGTAATATTACTCTTGAATAATGTGAACCACTTAAATAGATTCTCTGCATTCTGATTTGGCAGACCAATGAAATGTTTAACAATTTGGTAATAATAATAATAATAATAATAATAATAATAATAATAATAATAATAATAATAATAATAATAATAAACTATTTTGAATTTAAAAATCCACAATGGAATCAGACAGTTTCATAAACAGAATATTGGCTTCCGAACTTTATATCTCATTTTCACAACATAGAAATTAGAATCCACAATCATTTTTTTAAAAAATAGCAGTTTCTCATCAGTTTTCCATCTTTCCACACATACTTAGCTGTGAATATCACTGGACTATGAGTGCTATCAACTCAAATGTAAATTTTTGATTAGTGGGAATTTTCACAGTGAAATATAGTATAATATAACAAATTATTATTCAGGAAATCACTCAAATTTCACTAATTTTGTTCCATTTACTTCGAATGTTTCAAAGGGTGTTGCCTTCATCTTCAACATGTTTCCACTAGAAACACTGTACTGTATTTCTAGCTAGCCATTTAATAAGCAAATATGAAACACAAATCAACAGCATTTCCGTACACATTTAAAATCTGGTACAGATATATTGATGATATATATACCATAGTTAAAAAAAGATATATTAACATTGCCATAAAATTTCTGAATATACAAGATAAAAACATATCGTTCACAAATGAAACAGAAGTAGATAGCATGCCACCATTCTTGGACAAGACAATCACATTCAAAGCCAACAGATTTAATCCAAAAAACAAACATGCAGTAATCAACAGCTTAATGCACAGATTCATTAACCTGTCCATTTACAAGAAAGAATATGCTGAAGAATACAAATAGAAAGAACAGCGATTAAAAATGAATTTAGCAAAAAAAAAAAAGGTTTATAAAAAAAAGTACAGAAGTTCAAGAGGCAGAAATTTATTAAAGAAACTACAACACTTTCAGCAGGAAAAGATAATTTTTAAAAAATTCACATATCATGGGCTACATGCAAATTACAAAATATTCTAAAATATTTTAATATTAGATTGGCACAAATAAACAGAATTATTATTTAAAATATTCTGAATGGCAATATTAAAGAAAGTATTTCACTAGAGAAAAAAAAGCAGGTATTTACCAAATAAGTTAAAAAGTATATATTGGAAAAACAAAGAGAAACACAGGCACATGATTAAAAGAAACATAAAATACAAATAAATGGAGAAATCAGTAGTAGCATTTCATTTCTAGACAGAGAACCATGATAGTGAAAAAAATAAAATTTTTAAAGTCAGCATAGGGACCCATAGAACTAGCAATATGGGAGAAAATTCTACATTTATAAGTACAGAAACAGATTAATGAACTTCAAAGCTTCCAGGGATGAAAATATAAACTTTAAGCTCATCACCCTTCCACCAGAGCAGAATATGCATTCTCACAGAAATACTATGAACTATCCAGCAGTCGACAGTAACTGAGTATGTGGATGATGGACTGTGAAACATGTTCTAAATATAAACAAATAAGTGGAGCCAATAAAAGTGTGTAGTTTGACTCAGTCATACAATAATCTTAATTATACAATTTTCTTCACTGTACTTGTTCCAATTGGCACTTAAAGTGTAATTTTATTTTCTGAATTACTTTATAAATGTCATTAAATATTTCTTGCTTATAGTTTTCAATGCTACATGTAGCTAATGTTTTAACAAGCTCATCATCCATTGATAAAATGAAGTTTAACTATGTTAAACATTGTGTTAAATTAATCCCTAAATCATGAAAAATGGAGAATATTGGGGATACAAATGCCTTAGGTTACTCAAATAATGGTATCTGGAATGAGTATTTAAAACTTTAATTTTTATTTGGGAATAGGTGAGAGTTTTTATTGTCTTAGTCCCTTACCTTGGTTGAGGCAGGCACAGCTAATAGTATATACTGGTTCTTCCTGGAATGGTTTAGATGAAAGTAATTCCTCTTTTGGTTGTAATGGCAATTCCTCCACACAAGTAACACCCAACACAAGAGTTATGTTAAGCATTGAGATGCTCAATGTTTGCCTGTAACACAAAAATGTTTTTATCTTCAGTGGGGTGAGAACATTTAGACACTAAAAATAGGAAATGGCCAGCCTAAAAAACATTAACAATTTAAAAACAGGCACTTAAAATAAGCAAAATTAACTTTTTTTTGTCAACTTTTAAACAATCAATGAATGATTCAGCTTGAAAAAGAAAAGACTACAGAGAAATTTTTGTAGTGTTTTTCTCTAGTTCAGTGCCATTACAATTGGTACTTCTCATATTTTGTCTGAAAGAGAGATGCCTTTTTTGAAATACAGATATAACCATATTCATTTTTGTTAAAGAACTAATATTCAGAACAAGGTTACTTCATATTGAATGAGGAAAATTATGAAAGGTATACAGAAACAAGAAATGTAGCAAAGAAAGCAGTTCAGGAAGCAAAAAGGAATATACGGGAAACATTTAGAAAGGAATTAGAAGAGAGATTCCAAAATAAGAGCAAGGAGTTTTGGAAAATAGTCAAGAAACTAAAATCTGTAAAGGGAAAAAGGATAAGAAACATAAAAGACAAGAACAATGAAGTAAAAAAAAAATTGGATATACATTGGGAGTGTGGGGGAATTATTATAAAACTGTTTTTGGGGATAGAGAGCAGAAAGTACTTATACAGGAAGGGGAAAAAGGAAAAGAAGGGACATATAATGAAGAATAGATGGAAGAAGAACCAATAGAACTACTAGATATGGAAACAGTTCTAGAGGAGATGAAATTGAAGAAAGCAAAGCAATAGGATAATATATCACCAGAGATCCTGAAATATGCGGGAGGACAGCCCATTAGAGATTATTGGAAATTATGAATGAAGCATGGAGAACGGAAAAAATCCCATTGGACTGATAAATTTCAATACATAAAAAAGGGAGTACATTAAGTTGTGAGAATTACAGAGTTATATGCCTATCACCTCTACCACCAAAGATTTACTCAAGAATAATTGAGAGGAAATTTAAAAGGAAAGTGGAGGGAAAAGCAGAAGAGGAACAAAGCGCTTTTAGAGAAGAATACCAAAAACAGGATCATATTTTTGTAAAATCAGACAAATAATGGATCATAATGTTCTTAATTACCTAGTGAGTCAATTTAATAATCTTATGCTCCACTTACTGTTGAATTATGCAAAACTAGTTTCGCAGGCTTTTGCCTGCATCCTCAGTTGTGAGTCGACTGTCGGCTTCGTTGCTGGTTGGCTGGAGGATTTGGTGTAGCTCTCATGGACATTTTATGAACTTCTGGATTAATTTATCTTCTGTTGGAATCTCAAAGTTCATAACCGTAACCTCATATTTTTTTATATAACTTTTTTCCCATATTCCCAGCTCAATGGATCGATTTACGAATTTCAATAATTTCACTCCCATTTCTATATCATGTTTATCTCTCCAAAAATGATGTGCAACTGCTGATTTCTCTACCTGATTGTACCTTATGTTTCTCCAGTGTTCCTTCAGCCTGATTCCAATGCTTCTTTTTGTTTTTCCAATATATACTTTGTTACATTCTGAACAGTTGATTTTGTATATTCCTGGCTTCCTTTCCTCCGGTATTCTATCAATATCACCAGAATTGAGCAGATTTTTTAGGCTAAACTTGTTCACTGGTGACAAAGTAATCCCAAACTCTCTGAGTATTTTTTGGAATTTTTTGGTGGCCAAAGGATGATAAGTGAATTTCATGTGGATGGTGGATTTTTTTATTGCTGTCAATGTTGTAACCTGCTTTAACCTCTTGTTTTGTTTGAATTTCTTGATTTTCTTATCTACAATTTCTTGGTCATATCCATTGAATTTTGCTGTTTGTATAATATGATGGTATTCTTTGTTGTATTCAAACTCATTTGTAGGTATGTTGATGAGTCTATGTGCTAAGCTATTGAGTACTGCATGTTTGTGTGCTGTGGGATTGAATCCACTTGCCTTTATGTAATTCTCAGTCTGTGTCCTATCTGTATATTCCAAATTCCAAATTGTTGCCTGTTCTTATAATCTTTAAGTCGAGAAAGGGAATCATGTCGTTTTGTTCTGTTTTGGAAGTGAATTTAATTTCTTTATCTTGTAGGTTTAGCAATTTCAAAGCATCATCAAAGAGTTTCTTGTTGACCACTGCAAAGATATCATCCACATATCTGTGCAATACTTTGAAAATGTATGGAAATGATTTGGTGATTGCATTTCTAAATTACTCATATATAAATCAACCAGAAAAGGCGATAATGGATTCCCCATAGCTAAACCTGCTTCTTGTTTGTAAAATTCACTATTGTACTTGAAGAAATAATGACTAATATGTACTTCGGTTATTTGGATGTATTCCTCAATCTTCTTGTTGCTTTGTTTCACTGACTGTAACCATTTTCGAAGAGATGCTGGAAGTTTGCATTTTGGTACACTGGGAAAAAGCGACTTTACATCGAAAGACACTAAAAGATCATCCTTTTGGATAGACAAACCTTTGATTTTCTCCACCAGCTCTTCAGAATTCTTTACACTTAACTTAATACATGCAATATTTTTAAAAGGCTAAGGCTTGCAGATATCAAATACTTTTCCCTAAATAAAGCTTATAACTAATATATACATATACCACTTATATAATAATGAGGTTGCTCTAATGGGTGATTGGGCTATAAAACCAAGGTCATAGCAAGAGTATTGAAATATTGGTATAGAATAGGGAGACTAGAAGAGAAGAAGCAATTTTAATATAGATTTGAATAGTCAGGATTTTTACAGTGAAATATAGTATCATATAACAAATTATTTATGAGAAAATCACTCAAATTTCACTAGTTTTGTTCCGTGCTGACGATGAAAGAAATTTGCCTTTGAAACATGTTCAAGTATGTGGAACAATACTAGTGAAATTTGAGTGATTTCTTCATAAATAATTTGTTATAGGAGAAGCAGTGTTTGGTAGCACAAGGAAAAATTATGGGGAGAGAAACTTGGATATCTAAAATCCAAAATATTCTACAAGAAGTGGGCATAGGATCAATAGGGTATGAGGGGGAAACAATGGGGAAAGGATTTTGGAAAGAGATAACAATAAGAATTGAGGATATTGAAAAACAGGAAATGTGGGCAAATCTTAATACCAGAAAATATCTGAAATTATATAGTACACTAAAAATGTGTGGAGAACAGAAAGATATATTGGATTCTGTGAAGAGAAGGACTGGCATGGTTTAGAACAGGAATAATTTACTTAAGTGGAATAAAAAATAAATATATTAAGGGGATATGTACTATGTGTGGAGAACTAAATAGTCTATGCATTGTGTATTAGAATGTAAGCAAACTAAGTGTTGGAGGGAACATTTTCCATTACAAAAGTGGAAATATTTAACAAATGAAATGCGAGGCAGAAGAATTTTAAATTTAAAATTAGAAGAAAATATTAAGAACTGGGAAAATACATAGGCAAGGTGAGATAAAAATGGTTATGTGCTTAAAACACTTACGAAAGGTGCATGAGAAATGGTATATAATTGTTAGGGGAGGGAATGGGATTAGTTATTTAGTATTAGATAAATAGGATTCTTATACACCAATAATCAGGTGTTAGTTTGTATCAGGTCCAAAGGAATAAGCAACTCTCAAGGACAGAAATTTAGCCGAAGGGGTTTAATTAATAAAAGAGGAAGGTTTAGCATTGTACAAAATATAACCTAATATTATATTAAATGTATAAATTATTTTGAGTGTTGTGTTTTTCCTTGGTTGGATTGGAGCCTGGTCCCCTGGATATTCCAGCAGGTAGCTGCTGATAAACCGGAGACTGGGGGGCTGAACTAATTCAAATTGGAATAAATTTGATTGTAGTTTGTACCTTCTGGAACTGTTAAAGGTAATGTTCCTATTTAAAAATAATGTTTTTTCTATTTGTGTTGATTTTTTTGTTAAAAAAATTATATGTTAATGCATGAGAAATAAAAATTCAATTCAATATATAACAATGATGATGATTTTTTGTTGTTGATTTAATTTATTTATGGACACTCTCATCTTAGGTCATCAGTATTCCTTTCAATTCAGGGCTTGAAACGGCCAAAAATTTTGCTCTCAGGCATTTTTTTTTTTCAGGCTTGAGGTTCTTTTATGTGCCATAACTCTACAACATGGGTCCCACAGCTTTACTTCCACTCTGAAGGAAGCCATATTTAAAATTTTTACACCCAAAAATCTACTGATCCTGGCCAGAATTGAACCCTCGATCTTGGGTTTAGGAGGCAGGTATGATTATCACTACACCACTAGAAAGAATGATGATGATAACATAAAGGACAATAATAATTTATTTGCCCCTAGACAGACTATATTTTAATAATAGGTTCCAGCAGTTGCTATAGCAGTTGATTATCAGCAAAATTAATTAAAGCAATGAGTTAACCATCTATTTCTCTGACATCTATAGGTGCTATGTGTATCTAAATTCGAATGGTTTATATAACCTAACAAGAATTAAAATAAATCTAATCCTTGCAAATTGATGAAGGTGATGTGCCCAGTGAAAACAGCAAGTTTTAATGGGGAATACAGTATATTTGCAAAACTGCCATTTCCATATTAAGAGAGTATAGGACACTCAAAATTAGTTTAGACTGAAACAATAGGGTATAATTTGTGCTTCCAGACAAATGCACTTAGAATACATGTGGTACATATACATTGCTCTTTTAATTTATGTATATTATCATATGCTCATTTTCATAAAAACCATTGTTCCAGCTTTCCAAAGTTGTAAAGAACCATGATTTTTCAATTATCACTGTGCTTGAAGTGGATATAAAAGGAAACAGGGTGATTGGTCTGTCTGTCCCCCTACCAGTGTGAGCTGTACACACACATGCAGAATGCTAAGCCATTTTATACTTTTTGTTAACAGTAACAGTAAATTATATAAAAATACTTTGAATTTTAATTACTTAATTACTTTTAATTTTAATCTAATTAAACACACAAAATAATTTCCATATGCATTTATCATTCATATGGATATCTAATGGACTGTAATTATTTTCACGTTGCATCTAGTGCAACTTACACTTAATATTCTTACAGATGCAACAAATAGCCTACTGAGCAACCCAGAATAGTTATTGTTATTTCTTATGTTTTTATTTTAAACTCCCACTGTAGCCAGTCATATATGACAAAAGACAGGATTCCTTCAAATTTGGATAGCAGTTTAACTTGTTGCTTGATGGTCATTTAAACCCTACACTGACTGTTCCTGGATACCCAATAAATAGATCTAAGTATTTAAATGGTTCACAATCTAAATTTCTGCATTGTAGAACAAACTTTTATATTTTGCTTATTTTTTATTATATTTAAATGAAACAAAAACTGAATTAAAGGACATTAAATGCAATATGACCAACTACAACACATATTACAGTATTTATTTGAAAAATCAAAAATGGGAGGAAAAAAATAAAAAATGGATTGAAAAAAAAAAAGAATGAAAAGAAAAGAAAAAGAAAAAAAAAAAGTTCAATTTTTAGAACATATTTTATGAGTTCAATTGAAATTTGTGGAGCTAAAAGAGTTCTCCATTTTTTTCTCAAACGCTACTACCATTCAACACTTGTGTTTATAAGCATTGCAAGCTTTTAGCTGAGCTTTAGCATGTAATAAATATTGAAATCATATAACAAATTATTTATGAGGAAGTCACTCAAATTTCACTAGTTTTATTCCACTGTGACTTCCTCATAAATATTTTGTTATATGATACTATATTTCACTGTGAAAATACCAAACTATTCAAATAAATATTTAAATGTATGATATAACACAAAGCAACTGCACATACACTTCTTTATCGTTCGTAGAGAGTAGGTTCTTATACACAACTATAGGTGAAGTGGTTGAATCATATGATTGCGTTTGCATTACACAATAAGCATAGTTTGTTATGTTCAAGTTAGCTATACAATTTTCAGCTGCTAAAATAGATAAATAAGCAACTTGATAATGGAATCTGTTCTTGGTACCATTTGTTTGGATTTGTTTATTGGGAATATTTTTATTTCAGCTAAATACTAATGAGGTTAGGTTCACTTGGCAAGGAATTACAAAGTCTCAAACTTGTTACTCCCAGTTTGAATTATGGTTTCAACTCGTGAGACAGGGTCATGGATTCTGAAAACCAATACAAAAAGACATGTTTTCTGGAGTACAACCTGTGGTGTACAGCCTCATACACAGCTCATAAGTAACAGTCAACCAATTGATTTTTTACCAAATATTTTACTGCAGATTTAGTAGCTTACATAGTTACTGAAACAAATGCATATGAATGTAAAGTACGTGAAGATCTTACCTCAAAAGGCAAACACGTTCAAGTAATATTGGATTGCCAAAGTACAGGCTCTAAAGAGTGAGGAAGTGGGGATGCATCAGTTTCCATCTTTGACTTACATTGTTTGGTATAATAGAAGGGTAGTTACAGCTTTATCTAATTACAGTTCCAAAATTTTTATCTGATACAGGAAAGCTAAAGCCAATGACAAATGAAAACTAAATGACAATTTTCAAACCTAATATTATACGTGAATACAATATATATGGGTGACGTTGATTTAGTGGATCAAGTATTGCAGGCATATCTCTCTTTACAGAAAACTGTAAAAGGTACAAAAAACATTTTTTCACATGTTGGATATCACTATATACAATTGCTCAGTAATTTGGAGAGCTCTAAACCCACAATAAACAATGACATATCTGAATTTTGGCAATACCATCATATTGGCAGAAAAAAAATTCCCCAAAAAGATACTCTCTATGAGAAAAAAGTTATGTCCATTTCCGAAAGGTGTGATATGCCGCAAAAGGGGCAATGCAAGGAAACCAACATGATTTTTGGTGAATGCAGAGATGTGCCCTTATGTCACTACCCATTTTTAGAGGTGTATTATTCTCCATATCCAAAAGGTTAATCATAAGGGAGAAAAAGAAATGCAATAGTGCCGTATGGTCAATTAGAGGGAATTTTGGAAAAGAAAACAAAATATGCAACATATTTAATGCATTACAGGCCATTCTGGGATGGACCATCATTTCAAAAAAGTAATGAAATGATTTTTAAGTTGTTTGAGAAGTAGACTTTCTGTCCCATTTCACCCCACTTCAAGTGCTTACTATTATTATATTCCAGTAAGAAACTGATGAGCCGAAGACAAGGGTTCAGTAATCAGTTAAATTAGCAAAACTAAATGACAATTTATTGAAAATGTATACTTTTTTGACTGATAAAGATTAAAAACTTATGAAACTATTTAAAAAGAAAGGGGGGAAAAATCTAAATTTAATTTGATGTTATTTGTTGACATAAAATTAATTCATTCATTATGATGAAAGGATAGCTAAGTAATTCCAGGGATGCAAGTAAATTTTGTTTGGAGTCTATGGGGCAGTGGTGGGGGAAAAAATGCTCTATGGAATTCAGATATGGGATTTGAAGGAAGGGTGGGTTAATGTGAATCTGATAAACAGAAACTTTTGCAAACAAATGTTGGGCTTACCCAGAGCCTCGAATGGCGTGGCCCAAGTTGAACAAGGTAGAATAGGCAGTAAAGGGAAAATTATGGAGTGCTGAAATACTGGTTTAGAATTAGTAATATAGAGGAGCATAGTGTTTTATATCAGTGTTTGGTAGGTCAGCAAAGGCTTAATCAAGGTGGTACTTGGCTCAACAAGATAAAAGAAAATGTAGATAAAATTGCTTTTGGGGACATGTGAGGGGCCTGGGGAGTATTTGAAAGCAGGTTCTGGAAAGGGGTTAGGTTAAGAACCGAAGACATTGAAAGGCAAGAACTATTTGCTAGTTTCAAACTGAAAAGGTTGTATATATACATAGAGAAATGAAAGGAGTTTGGAATTGGGAAAACTATGTTGAAATAAGTGATAAATCAGCAATAGGTTTTGCATAGATGAGAACAGGAGCTATGAAATTGAAGGGTTTGAAAGTAAGGGGGAAGCTAGATAAATGCCCATTATGTAAGTCAGCAAGATAATAATTGCCATATATTACTGGATTGTGAGGAAACCAAGTTTTTTAGAGAGAAGCTGGGATTGCAAAGATGGTCTAATTTACTAAAGGAAATTGTGGGGAAAATGGTGTTGAAGGTTAAAGTCAAAAAAGGGATGGTAGAATTTGGTATGTACTTAGGTAAAATGAGAACTAAATGGATGAGAAAAATTAGTAAGCAAGATAATGAAGAATGTGTAGAGTGAGGGGGCAGATTGGAAATAGTAGGAAGGGCCCTATAACTCAGTAACTGAGTGTTTGAGTTTATCAGGCCTAGGAAATGCAGTAACGAGGCTAGTGAAGCCAGGTTAAGTAATAATGAGGGCAAGTAAACAGTGTTTGTTATCCATATAAAGATAATTCTGGAGATTAAATAAGATTCACCATTTGAGAAGAAAATTAAAATAACAAAACCAATGCAGAGAGTTCATTTTCTAAATTTTGTTGTAGAAACTATTTGCTTACCATGGAGGATATATCTTGATCCTTGAACCTAACGTAAGATGCGGTGCACATGCAGGATCAAGCACAACAATGAACTGTGCAGACACTGTATTCTCATCAAACTTCTGTTCTTCACTTATATTCAAATGGGATGATGTATCTAAAAACATATTAGGAAGAATGCATTTGGCATGATTAAGCTGCAAATAAATTTTAGACTACTCAGTATGGAATGATGGGATGGGCTTTGCACGAAAATGATCAATAAATTTGCTACTTATGAAAATAAATATAAAACTAGAGAAATTACACCTCAAGTTAAAGTAAATTTTTTAAAACTCCAAGTTTTATACAGGAAATATTTCAACATATAAATCTTAATTATACATAATTATTTTTAGAGTCAAACCAATAACATTCTAGCAATTGCATTAACTTACTATTTCACTAGAACAGGTTTTGCAGCATTGTTTGCATCATCACCTACTTGCCAACTGTCGGAAGGCTTGTGATAATCTTTGGAGAACATACTGTTTGGCTCTGCTAACTTGAAATTTGTATTTTCTTTCCCTGGGATATTTAAGTTCATTAGCCAATTTTTGTATTTTTCAAAGTACATTTTTTTCGCATGTGTTCAGTTTTGCATATGCTTCTACTGCCTTTAGCAATTGCACTTTAAGTTCCTGCTGTGTTCATTCCGCCCAGAATTTTTGTTCTTTGTTTTTCCAATATTTTATTGCAGTCTGTACAACTTAGATAATAAATTCATGACTTCTTTTCTAGTGGTATACTGTCTAAATATTTGTTTATAAGATTTGAAGTTCTTCTTATGCATGTTCAGTCATCCTCCAAAGATTACAACAATCCTTCCAACAGTCGACAAGTAGCTGATGAATGGAGATAAGGGGCCGCCCTTAAAAAATCCTGATTATTGTTTATAGAAATTGCCTTTGAATGAAAATGGGATTGATTTATGCAAATTTCAGTAGTATAAAAATTTAATTTCAGGTAATACAATCTACTGACAATTTAGTATCTTTAGACCTAAAATCTCTATTTCAAACTATACCGAAAAATAAACTTTTAACTTATTTCTGTGAATTGCTAAAAAAAAGTAAAATATAATGCACACATAAAGGAGTACATAAAAGTCCCTGGGTATTGGCTCATAAAACCCTGGGGAGTACGACCTGATACAGATAATGGTAAACTGTTAAAGAAAGAAGAACAACACTCTCCTTCAGTTCTTCCCTGTGCGGATGATCATATGTATTTTATTTCTGATTGTTCTGCAGATAAAAATCACACATAGTAAGAATATGGGATCAGGCCATAATCTTTAATGACATATCTTCAAAATTTTCCTTAAAGCAAAAGAATCAATAGCTGCATGCACTATAGCAAAGACTAACTGCAGCAGATTTTAGCACGTTAATTTACACTTTTCCACTTTCTAACAGGCAACAGTACAACATCATACATGGATTAGAGCTTTCTCATGATTTTAAACACTTACAATGAATGCTGAATCTTTCAATTGCCATTGCTACTTGAAAATATGACATTTTCCTTTGCCTAGTAACACCATTCCTTTGCACCAGCTATCAAAGTGAGACTCTAATTATGCCACTAAACAGTACTTATCTTGTCTTGCCATAATACTGTTACAAACTTTTGGAAGATTTTTGGCGATAAGATAACAGTTTTGCTGCCAGACACCATCACCCCAATATTGAATACAGGTGCAGCAGAATATATTACTTGAGGTTTAATCATGGAATGGAGTAATTATGTAGAAACATTGCTGTGACAGACTTTACAGGGTTGGAAAATCACAGAGATATTCCAGGGGTTATTACGTAAACTTTGCTGTGACAGACCTTATAGGGTTAGAAAATCACAGAGATTTTCCAGGTCCTTACAAAGCTGCACATTCAATGTTTTGATGAGACCAGTGGTATTGATGACTGTCCAAGATCCAGATGTCTGCACTCAGTGAGGACCATAACTGTTGTCAAAGCATTTAGGTAAAATTCAGTTTGAAAGGACTGACCCATGAAATAAACATATCTAAGAGATTTATGTCCAGAGAGACAAACCCTTGAACTGAGGGCTTTTAGTTGCATTACTAGGCATTTATTAACTGCAGAACTGAAGCAGAAGAAAAAGTTGAGATGTGAATGACTGCTACAGCATTACACCAGTGGTTGG
The DNA here is from genome assembly GCA_030762175.1 of Metallyticus violacea. Taxonomy (NCBI): domain Eukaryota; kingdom Metazoa; phylum Arthropoda; class Insecta; order Mantodea; family Metallyticidae; genus Metallyticus; species Metallyticus violacea. The sequence goes on from CM060841.1 coordinate 22,721,803, forward strand.
CAAACATTGATTAATGAATCAATATAGAGACATGGCATATACCCTTGTATATAGCAACCCATGCTGCACTCTGCATTTACTCCCTGCTTCCAATCTCATAGAGTGAATGAAACCAGTGCGGGATCAACTAATCAGTCTATTTACATTTACAATTGCGTTAACAAGGCCATCAACATCTGCTTACAAAAGAAAGTTTAGCAGTCATTGGGAAGGAGAGTATTTCTTTATACCTTATGGAGACAATGTGAGATGTTTGGTATGTTCCAAAATATTAAAGGACATTTTTAAAGCAAATGGTCAGTTGTTTGACAATGTGAATAAATGTTTCACGAAACATGTCCTGTTTTTTTTTCAATTTTTGAGAGTGAAACCATAAAGAGTATTTCAAATATTTTAAATATTTTAATTCAGATTGATTTTATCCCATGAGAATGAAGCCATAAAGAGTTTTTTTAAATACTTTAACTAGAAAAGATTAAATATATTTGATTTGAAATTCAACGTTTAGAGTTAAACAAAATGTATTGTTAAAGCAAAGTAATTTATTATCACAATAAAAGTAATACATTATTGAATATTAAACCTGCTTAACATTTTTCAAGATTGGACAGCATGTGGATAATTTATTTTGGGCTACATTGAGAAAGACATTTAAAACAATTAAAAGAAGCCATCAAGGAATTGGAGTCTATAATAAATAATTAAGATATGAAATGGCAAATAAGGAACTATTTGCAAGTTATCACACTGCCTGGGAAATCAAGTCAATGAAATCATTCGCAGAAGGTGAATGTGTGAAAAATGTATTTTGAAAGTAGCTGGAATATATCTAGAAAAAATAAATAATTTTGAAAGACTGAGGATATCAAGTCGCACATTAGAAAGACAAATAACAGATATATGAAAACATATTGATAATGTCATTGCATTATACATTCAGAAATGCAAATATTTTCCCAGTAGATTAATGAGATGTCTGGTATAAATGATACAGCTCAATTGGCAATATTCCTTTGCAACATGGATAAGGACCATGGGTCCCTAATAAAAGGAAGCAAACATTAAAATGTAACATACTGTACAATATATCTATTTTACAATGAAAGAGGAATAGATTTTGAATGAACATGCTTGATGTGCATGAAATCTCCTATGATTGCATGGACGATTTACAATTGTTTTGTTAATGTCCTTTGTTTTGAAAACTTCAGTCCTCATAGGCCTATTCACTATTTTGCTCAACTAGATAGATCATGTTCATTTGTTCTATACTATGCACTGCTGTTTCTTTTGTTACAGTTTATGTTTATGATAGGTCAGCAAAGATATTTAATGTCAAGTGAAATGAGAATCTAGTTTGGATGTATGAAAAAAACAAGCATTTAATTTATTTACGTTTTCATGTATGTACTTTACACTTTCCAGTATGCCAATGGTCCACCAAATTATGTTCACTCTGCTTCAGAGTGACATTCTTCTATTGCAATTCGGGCCAGTATGGTTTTCTTTATTAGGCGCAGCATAAATTTTCTTGACCACTGCATTGCACTAACAATGACTAACAGAAAATTCTTTTTAACCCCCGCCCCCAAAAAGGGCTTTCCATATAGAAGAAAGCTACAACTGCCAAAATAACGGAATATATGCCTCACCTTTACAAGAAGTGTGAGAGTCCTAAGATCCAGAGAATCTATCATCTTCCTCAGTAATGGTTTGGTGAGGAAATTAGCTATGATGGTGTCACCAAATTTCATTTCTGTCAAAATGGATTGAAGGCAACCTCCAAAATGTACACTAAATCTCTCTGCTGGAACCTATTGAAGAATATGAGCATGACTTTGTTCAAGAATAGGAACTGAAGTTTCCATAAATATTCCCCTCCACCCCATGAAGCAAGATTCATGGACCTACTAACAATCATGTATGAATGAATGAATGAATGAATGAATGGTGTTTAACGCCCGTTTTTACTACAAAGGTACCACAGGCGGTGGACACTGGTGATGAATGAAATGAAATGATATATTGGGAAAGGATTTTATGGAAGGAATCATTCCAGGCCTAAGTTTAGGGTACCTCCCCGGCATTTGCCATCTATGAGGACTGAGGAAAACCTGGAAAAAACCTGTCAGGAAGGACGGTCCTGGCGGTATTCGAACCCAGACCTCCCGCTCACGAGTCCGAGACTTAACGACCTCGGCCACCCGTGGCGGTAATCATGTATGAGAGTTAAAGGGAATTGTTTTTAGAACTGATTGCTGCTAAATGTGTGGAATATGTGAAAGAACAAATCAAAACAAATTAAAAATATTAAAGGTCTATCATGCAGAAGCTGTGCAAACTAAGCAAATTCCTCAGCATGTTGAATTTATGAAATTAATTACAGAGCACTAGACCAGAGAAATTACATATTGAATTTACAGAAATTGGGAGGAAGCAGTGATTCGTGTGTCCGCTACCACAATTCATAACAATCACCTCTAGCCTTTTCCCTTCTCTCCTAGAAGTGTAATTGATTGCCATATTTTTTTCAGAGCCTTTGATAATATAGTGATAGAGATTCTGTCTTACTGCACTAATAATATTTTAGCTTCAGCCAACAGTAGTCTAGGATTTAACTACATGCAAACTGCAAGTGGAGTGATATAGTGGCCATGTTTTCTTCAGAGCCTTTGAGATCAACTGTTTAGCGATAAGAGGTTCTCTGTCTCACTGCACCAATAATATTTTAGCTTCAGCCAATAGTAGTCTAGGAGAGTTTATCAGTGTTATAGTTGGAATATTAAGCAACATTTATATAAAATATTTGCCACCTCTGTTGATATCGGATGGGTATACAATTAGCATGGCAGTAATAGATTATTATTTTACAGCTACTATCTCCATGACAATGCTTCTGCCAAAAATAAAATATATGCATAAATTAGGAATTAATTTGACATCCCCCCCCTTTTTAAGAGAGAAAATTAAATGCTAGAGTAAGTGCTTTCTGAATTTCAGTTTTCAGATTATGCCTTTTACTAATGGTCTGATTTCCCTAAAGTTCAGAATTATTTTTCTTATTTTATTTAAATGGTATGCATCGAGTTCTGTTACGAAAAAACAAATATTAGTGCAATTTTTAAATTTTGGGTTTTAGGTAAACCAGTCTTAATCTGATTTTGCTTATTTTCAGAAACAATTTTTATTATTTTATTTCAATGGCATACACAGAGTTTTGTTGTGAAATAAACAAAAATTGCAGCCACTAGAGCAATTTTTAAATTTTGGGTTTCAGATAAACCTTACTCCTAATTGTCTGATTTTGCTGATTTTCAGAAACTACCCATCTTATTTTATTTCAGTGGCATATACCAAATTTTGTTGTGAATAAACAAAAATTATGGGCTCTACAGCGATTTTTAAACTTTTGCTTTAAGGTAACCTCCAATCCCTCTAATGGCCAAAATTTTCTGGTTAATGAACACGATGAGTCATTTGTTGATTGATCATTAGATGCAGTTTCTTTGAGAAAAAACAAAAACTGAACGTGCACGCATGCACGCACACACAAATTTTCATCATTTTTGGTGGCTAGTAAGTACATTCGATGGAGATTTTAAGAAATTTTTCAAAAGTCTTTTCACAGGTACAACAATAATAGATACATCCTTCAGAATTTGCTGTTCAATATGTTGTTGTTACTCAATTAAAACCTTGTAACAGTATTTATGACAAGACGTAGTAGTTGTTGGAACAGTTTTGTCACCACTATAACATTATACAGCATGCTGATTTACTTCCAAGGATAGCAGCTTTGATATCCAGTTATGTTATAGGTAAATAAATGATCTATGAAATAGACTAATGCAATTTGTTAATTTAAACTGAACCTAAAAACACGTGTGCCATCCCAACAATATTAGAAATTAACCTCTACGTTAAGTTTAAGCTAGGCAAAGACAATTCTCATTATGAATAACTTTAAAATGACGTTTTTTGCTATGTAGCACATATATGTGACTCCTTATTGTGAAAGTAATTTTTAAGGTAACTTTAAACATTTTTCTCTCTTTAGTGTAATTACATATTTTGCACATTTACCAGTGTCTTGTTGATAATGCTGTAGATTTATATTTAGTGTCAAATAAGAATTATCTATGTTATCCCTCTTTTCCAAATAACTGAAGGCATTTTCATAAAATAAAAATCCTATTATTCGGTATGCACCATTCCCCAATTTCACTGTTATGCTATGGCATTGCAAATACAAGATTATGTTTTTCTGCATTCCAGTATCTATTATTCTTTGTTGATACATGCCCTTGTTAAATGGAACTTGCTTCATCAGTGAAGAAAATGAAGCATGTATGTAAATGTACCTGAAGTAACTGGTTTTATGGCACTGCAGTACAGAAGCAGACGTGAATATTCTCTTCTCACTGAAGAGACTAAAAGCACTACTCCTTTCTTCTTCCAATGAGTATTTCTTCTGCTTAACTCATGCTGCCATATACGAGTTGAGGAATGCTGACGTGACAGCAGCTTCTGCAAACGTGCTGCCAATCCTTCCCTGCATAAAGCGAGGGTTAAAATTCATTCTTTAAAATAACCTTTCAAACAATAAAGTACATAAAATTCTTAAGGTTTTTCTAAAGAAAAAATCTACATAAATTTTCATATGCTCCCCTATAACTAATCTATCATTAACAGTTAAAGTAAATTTTATGCTTAGGCACTCTACCAATAATTATGTGCCTCTCACCTTATCTGATACTTGAAACACATACCAAGTACCAACCTTGTAGAAAAACATTTTTACTGCAGATACAAGTGTGCCAAATGATTTAATTCATCATGCAGATTGTTAAAGTTTACTGTCTTAATGATTTACAGGAAATTCTGTACACCTACTCTAGTTCAATAGCTTGACTGATCAAACTAATGTATTCTAATTTTATATAAAAAGAACCAAACTGGTATAATTTACTGAGTTTAGGCAGGTAAGTTCTATCACCAGAATATATTACTTTTTACACTTGAATACACATTTTTAAGAACTTCTATTTAAGAAGTTATAAATCACCAGATTTCTAGTTGACTGAAAACTATTAAAGTTTCATCTGTCCTTAAATAGGTAAACCTATATGCTCCTCTCCTGGGAACAAATATGTATTATACATAATAGAAACTATCCGATTTCTCTAGTGTACTTATAAACATAGAGATACAGAAGCAGGTATATGTGTACATGTGTACATAGTCTTGTATTTTTATGAATTTGCAAAGTAAGAATTGCCTCTACCAAAATTTTGTTATGCTGTATACATCTACTGCATACTTTGAAGAAGCTGAAAGCAACATTATAAATCATGGCCATCATGGCCATATCGAAAGGGGCATGAAAGCTATGTCTCTTCATAAATTTGTAAAAAATAAAAATAAAATGTATTTAAAAAAGACTCTTGATTGCTAGGCATTAAAAGACTTTGAAATAGATGAGATGATTAAAGAAGCCAGCACATTCTTCCTTACTCTAAAACATGCATGGCAATTTTAACACTCCAACCTTGTTCCACAAGTACTACTGAAAGAGTATTTAACACCTTAACTTATTAAAATAAGTTGAGATTGACGATGAGAGAAAAACCACTTAAATGGACTATGCTTAATGAGTGATTACAAGATACCGGGCTTCAGAAATATTGGAGATGGAATTGAAAAAAGACTGCATAGGATCAATAATAATAAAAAATGAATTTATTTACAATTTCACAGTGCATCTTAGTTGCATAATACATACTGAGCATTAATTACAAAAGAAATATAATTACCATTAAATAAGCAAAGGAAATAGTAAACCTATCAACAACAGAGAGTAAATTTACACTCATCCAGTGAGAAGCAAAGCTTCCTTTCACCAGAAAGGGGCATACAATCATACCAACACTGTTCTCATGCCTAACTAGTTCTTTAATAACATCAAAACCCCCAAGACAAAGATTTCCTCTTCACCCATCCATCACTAATTTACTGAAGTATATCTAAATTATAAATGTCTTTAGTGACATTAAAGTACTCGTAAACCTTTTGTCTACTCCAATTTATTGCTTGTCACATACTATCCAGTAAATATTTTCAAATGAATTTGAACTATCTACCAGAACAAAACCTGTAAAGCTATATATGTAAATTCCTAATCCCATTACTTAACAAGATAGTCACTGGTATGAGATTTTTCTTCCTAAGTATTTCAATTAATTTATTCTGCCAAAATTAATATATTCTACAACCTCTCTTTGCTAGTTATTCACCTTTATTGTTCATTTATCTCCTATTTTGCCTTAACAACTCTGTACACCTATAATACTATTATCCCCTCTGACATATAATATTCTTTTATAACCATTTCTAATTATAATCTATACATTTTCTCATCTATATGTTTTTTTCTCTCTCTCTTTCATAATATTCAAGAAAAAATGCAACACACATCTTATCCTCCATGTATTGGACATCTGGTACCTGCTCTTAATCTGTCAAAATGCATGACACCTGTTCTTGAAGATTGCTAGTGCTGTTATAAGCAATTTTTTCATTATAAAGAATCGGTTGACAAATATATTAATAATATAATTTTAATAAAGTGATTGAATGTGTCTTTTTGTTTTTTGATAATTGGGTTAATAGTAATGAAAAACCTTAATCAGGCAGTTAAACTATTAAAAAATGTAAACCTGGGATTAACAATGCCTCCCCTTATTGTAATGTTTTTCTTTCTGCCCTCCTATGCCCAATCCTAATCCTAAACCAAGATATTTGATCCCAGCCAAGATCGATGGATTTTTTTCAGTTGTACAAATCCTAAGTATGGCTTCCTTCAGAAGGTATTAAAGCCATGGGTCCCATGTCATACATTTATGGCAGGATAAATAACCTCAGATCTGAATAAAGAGGCCTCTGAGCAAAATTTGTCAGTCATTTCATGCCCTGATTTGAATGGGATGCTGATGATCTGAAATGTTAAGAAGCGTCGGTAAATAAACACAAACAAGGAAGAAAAAAAAAAAAGAAAGAAAAAAGAAATTAAATGCAGAGGTAAGCTGTAAAATGCAGTTTTGTGTAACTATTAATCCACAGAATCACAAGGATAATAAATTATCTAGTGTACATCAATATCAATACCTTAACTACTTACACACTTTAAATTTGACTAAATCTGTAAATTGAATTATGAAGAAAGAAGGGCAAGGAGCAGAAATCCAGAAAAATCCCATTAGTAAATTACTTAAGAGGTATTTGGTGCTACTGTGAGCAAGCAAAGGACAACTGAAAGATTTATAAACAATGTATACAGTTTTTTTTCACACTAACTCCATTCACTTACATAAATTTGGAACATATGTTTCGGGAGCGATCCCTCCCATCTTCAGCCTGTTGACAAACTGTTGTTAAACGTGGCGGTTGGGTCTCTTGATGTTCTTGTGGCGGCATCTGTTGGTTCTATTAGGAATTTGCTGAGTTCATCCAATGGAGGGATATCGAAATTCATCAAATTATCCTTATTTTTTGTAATGAAAATGTTTTCCCAAGTGGAAAGTTCTATTGCATTATGAAGTTGTTTAAGTAGTTTTATCTCTGATTTAATGAATAAAAATCATGAAATTACTTAAACAACTTCATAATGCAATAGAACTTTCCACTTGGGAAAACATTTTCATTACAAAAAATAAGGATAATTTGATGAATTTCGATATCCCTCCATTGGATGAACTCAGCAAATTCCTAATAGAACCAACAGATGCCGCCACAAGAACATCAAGAGACCCAACCGCCACGTTTAACAACAGTTTGTCAACAGGCTGAAGATGGGAGGGATCGCTCCCGAAACATATGTTCCAAATTTATGTAAGTGAATGGAGTTAGTGTGAAAAAAAACTGTATACATTGTTTATATATATACCACTCCATTGTCAACAGCTTCGTAAGTACACTTATTTGAACTGAAAGATTGATATCTGTAAATAATAAAAGTGCATACTTATTCCATCTTGGGCGTCTCTTCTTCTTAGCTGAATCACAATACTGGACAACTTCTTCTCCTGATACAGATGTTGAAGTTTTAGTAGGTGTTGTACAGTCACTAATATCCTGACATGCAACTGGTGACACACTTCTGCTGCTACTGCTCTTCCCGCTTATTTCCTACGGAGATTTTACAAAAGAAATATTGCTCTTGCCAGTGACCATTTCATCATTGTATTAAAATATTTTTATCAATTTTAGTGATATATTTATGTCTACAAATAAAATATTGATTTTTCCTTGTATCTACATGCATTCCTTTAATTTCTATCTTTAAAATCAAGTTTGTTCTATCAATTTAAATAATATAATTGCATTTGTATTTCTTCTTTATATTGCTCTAAATGTATTATACCATACAAAGAGCATTAGCTGTTTAGGCAAAACACTTATTCATAAATAAAAGGGATTTTCATTCCAGCATAATTAATTATATAATTAAATATGGGGCATTCAAAAAGTTTCTCCAATATTATAGTTTCAAGGAAAACACAGAGAATGGGAGGGTTGTAGCACATATGTGATTAAACAACATTGTAATCAAGACCTTGCCATTAGGGTGAAAGAGCCATGCTGAAAGCTGAGAGCCATTCTATAAGCTAAATGGGTGCTAAATTGCAATTTGTACCGGAGAAAAACAATGTTCTCTTAAAAACAATTTTTATGGGCAGAAGGTGCAACAGTTCAAAAATTCATTGTTACTTCAGAGTTAATAAGAAGGAACAATTACAGAGAGTGGCATGAAGCTGTGGCCAAAAGAGGAAGGCAACTTTAAAAGTGGCAGAGAGATAACAGGAGAGAATGAAGTTTTTCATATAAAAGAACAGCATAAAACAATTTATCTGACCTTAACATACTTAACACAGTGGACTCTCTTTAATTTCAACTCCAATGGAATAAAAATATATTGAATCATCCAACATTCGAATTAGCAAAAACATATAAGTATTTTAAAGAAAATCAATAAAACAAAATTACTTTTTGTAGAAATAATTAACATGCAGGTATTCCATAGTCTTTGGCATTATCACATTTCTCCCTCAAACCTTTTTCCACCTCTTTTCGAACTACTTTTTTCTGTAATATTTTTTGGATGGTAAACTTGCTTTTCATATTCAATTAAGAAAGTATAGCTTATACTTTACACATGAGGGGCATAATGATCAGATTTGAGAGATTTGAACACCAGAAAATACCTCTCTTATGGACAAAAAAGTGCTGCACGAGGCAATTGACAATGAAAGAAATATCAATATAGCTGGGTCTTTCAAAAATCCTTCATGCTTTGGATCAATCCTGATCATTTTCACATTAATGAAGATTTTTAAAATGAATGACCTAACCTTGTTTCAATGCAGGGAATGCTCTGTTGATGAAACTACATCAAGACAAATCAGAAGAAAGTTCTGAAATCCATTGTCAGAGGGAATGAAACTATTAACCTTTACCATAACCTCTGTCCAAAAAAAAAACAAAAAAAAAAAAAAAACAAAAAAAAAAAAAAATCAAGAAGCCAAGGCACTCAGCTTTATGGTTACAATCTTTTGGGACTGTGAGGACATTCTATTTATTGACTTTAAAGGATGCTTATGTAAATATTGCACAAGCTACAAAGGTCTATGAAAGAGAAAAAATAGAAGTCAAATTAGGGTTTATGCCTACTTAATGGCAAATCAAGTTTGCATAGCTGATATGGTACAGTAAAGGCTTTAAGAAACATGTACCATTTCCAAACACAAACCTAACTTTCAAGAAAGGAAATTTGTAATAAAGTGTTGCAGATTATGATTATGACTATTCTTAAGGCAAAACTGATTATAAACTTAAAAGAAGTTAGGAACAGTCAAGTTTGTTAAATTATACATCTAAGTTTGTATTAGGTGACGCTACACTTCACTATCAATTTTTATTCTTCAGAACATGTTTCAAGAGCGCTCTTGAAACATGTTCTGAAGAATAAAAATTGGTAGTGAGGTGCAGTGTCACCTAATACCGACTTCTTGTATAAGCAAAACTGATTATTTTTTCAAGAACATAGAAACATTAATTCAAGAATTTGACAGTTGTTCCAGTAACAGCAGACTAAACTATTTTTGTTTCTATCACCCCTAGAACACTGCCTGGTTGAAAACATATGGACTTGCACTATTACAGATAAAATGGCAACAGGTAATTGCATACAGACAATGAATCTTAGCATGGCCAACAGGACACTATGAAATAAAGCACAATAATAAGATTCAAATTAATGCAAGAATTTCCCTGACATGTTTTGAATGAAATATTACAAAATATGTAATTCTCATAATAAATGGCAATGTGATCTTTTTACACAGTAGATCTGCATATCTTGCAGCTCTGACAGTCACTATTGTTCAGTATATAAAAGTAAAGTCAATGCTTTAGAAACTCCTATCTCCTGCACAAACTATGAATGATTTTCATAAATTCTTTAATATTGGAGTTTTATGCAACATTATACTGGGTTACTTCTGTAATCATTTCTTTAGTTTTTATATTTTTATCTCTCTAAAATGTCCTAGATTATCCACTACAGAGTGCCTGCAATATTTTCACTCAAAATACATGGGTCAAGGCCAACTGCTCCCCTTCATTTATCACGTGGTTACCCCTTCTAATTATTATTTCCTGTGAATAGTAAGTTAACTTGGTAAGTGGCTAGGAAGGCGAAGATGAATGACCACACAGTAAGCACTGGTAGAGGGGAAAAATGAATGATTTCACCTGCCTATTTTGAGTGAAAATACAGAAAATTTGAAAAATAACCAGTTAGTAAATCGGCACAAATGCTACATAGTTCAATGTATAAAAATAATACTAACCTGTGATGTATATTCCTCATTTATATCATGGTTTTGCACAGAATCAGTTTTTTGGGTGTATTCATTTTCTATAGTTACTTCAGATGTGCTAATGGTCAAAGCACTTTCTTTTTGGCTTTCATTAACATTTTTCTGAACTAAATGCTTGTTATTTAAATTGCTCTCCAGCATATGCTTGCCAAAATCTCCTACATCCTTGCTTATAAGATGCCCATCTTTGATGGTTTCAAGTTCTGTAATTTCAGTTTGTAAGTCTTTTCTATCTGCTTGATTATTTCCCTGTATTCTAGCTTTTTCAGAAGAATTTTCTTGAACTTTATGCTGTATAAAGTAATCATTATCTATGCATTTGCTTCTGTGCTCCCTTATAAACTTTAGTCTCTGCTTATATCTAGCAGCAGATATCATAGTTAAAGTTGAAACTGATTTTTCTGGAAATGAAAACTGTATCTGCTTCTCTTCCATATAAGTTAATTTATATGGCTTGGGTGTATTCACCTGCTGTCTAATACTGTCCCTTACTTCAAAGAGAGGTAATTTTCTATCCTCTATTTTTCTCTGTTGTATCTTACACAGGCTTATAAATGACCTTAATGTAGGACTTAAAGCATCTTTCACTGAAGAGTTATCATGAGTGATGCAAGACTCTTTTACTGATTTCGTATTTGATACTGAAGGATTGTAAGTAAAATGTTCATATTCACTTTCAACTGCAATTATTTTATTTGCTGCACAGTTTTGCTTTGGCAAATCTTTGTTTTTATTAGGCACTAAAGAAACCGTGCTGTACAAAGGGTTTTCTATATTTTCTGATCTTTTATTTTCACTGATGTTCCCATCTACACTATTAATTACAATGCTGCTTTGTCCTACTGATTTCCATTGATTCTCCTGCATTAGTCCTGTATTTATGTTGCTGCTGCTTCCATTACAACAAACATTTTGCAATGAAGTATCATGTTCAAACAATGACTTAAACCCATGTTCAGAGTTACTGTGTCTCTCCCATTTGCCTTTATTCAATGCATTTGTATTAGAACTGCTAATCGATAAACTAACTTCTGGGCTCTGAATTCCACCATTATCTACAGAAAGATGTTCAACATCTAATTCTTCTATCCCTTCAATACTCAAAATTTTCTTTCTGTCATATTTTTCAGGAACCACTGCTCTTTGAGTTCCAAATGGCTTTGCTTTATTAATATTTTCCCTTAACTTCAATTTTTCAGGAGTTTTCTCAATCGATTTCAATACTCTAATTTCCTTCTTACTTGGACTAAGTGCATTAACATTACTTATGTATTTAAGAGTATTTTTTTCTTTTGTTTCTCTATCAGGTATTTGATACTTAATTTTATCAACATTTTTCACTTGCACATCTTTGTCATCTTTTTCCAAATGTTCTAAAAGCTGCTGTATATTTTTATTGTTTCTACAATCTCTAACATCTTTACAGATATGTACCTTTCTTCTACATTTCCTCTTGGCTGGAAACAGAACAGGTGAACTAGGTTTGTACACCTGGTCCTGATTAACTGATGTTCTCATTCCTACATTCATATGTTCATTACTTATGATACTAAGATGTTCTATTTTTTCCTGTGGATGTAAATTATCTGTTAATTCTCCACTATAATCTACTGAAACACCATTATTGCACAGATTGAGGTTAATGGAATGATGTTGCATCATACAGCTTTCACCACTATTATTGAAACCATTTTCAAAATTCAATTTTCTCCTGCGCTTATATTCCAGAATAGGAGAACAAGGAGAAACATGTGAACTATTATCTGCTGTACACATAAGCAACCTTGTTTTCCTAGGATGCCTGTTCATGATATATGCTTTTGGGGTTTTCTTATTGTGGGAGGTACCAAGTAATGGTGACTGTGGAGATTCTAGGGAATCCTTTGCTCCCTTAATTACACATATATTATCCTTACTGCTCAATCTTTTTTTATATGAACTTGAGTGTTTGTGCTTTTTCCTAACAATGACTGGTGACAGCTGAGGAGATACCTCTTTTACAGGAGACACTGGATGATGATAAAGTTCATTGTTTTGTTCAATGAGGCACTGAGAAGTATCATTTACAGTTCCTACAACTAACTGCTCTGCATTTTTAATGTCACTGCTAGAGTTGTCACTCTGATTCAAACTTCTAATGTCTGTTTTAGTTGCAAAATTCTCTTCAGTTTGTGCCACAGTATGCCCTGATTTACAGTTTTCTTCCTGCAAGATAGAACCATTTGTTTCACTTACTGGTGAGGCAACACAGTTAATAACATTGCGAGTCACCTTGGCTCTGATAAGGTGTGGTGCCACCGCATTTTGTGGAACACATGAATCAAAATTTAACTTTGTCACTACATGATGATGCATAAGTGGCCTTGAAGGGACATAGCATTCATTGATACTGCTGCTGCCTGAAGAACTCCATGAGATACTAAGAGGTGAGCTGGGAGGTGATTCAATGATACCACCCAAATTTGTTAGATCTGACACAACTCTCTTCCACTCCTGCAAAAAGATTAACAGTTGTGTGTCATTACTATTTTCATATGAATTCCTTAATGTGGACTAACTATATTACTATAAACTATAACTTATTATCATCGATCGACTGTGTCAGTGCAGAGAGAGGAAAAAGAAGCAGCTTTGGTAGAGAAAAGGAAGAGGACATGGTGATGGTATTGTGGGGAGAATAAAGAGAAAAATATTATTGGTTCCGAGATGAGGAAAAGTAGCACCAGAGCAATGGGGAGATCAGGAAGAGGAGAGAAAAAGCATTATGCTCTCAGATTATGGAAGCATCCTTGTGCTAAAATCAAGGAAGGGCATTTGGCTGAGAAGTAAAAAACATTATAAAAATTCAAGCCTTTTAGGAATAGAATGAGATCACAATAATATGCTGGTAAAGTGAGGGCTTAAAATAAAATAAAATCTACTTACCCCAATATATAGAGTATTTATTTGGGTAAGTAGATTTTCTGGTAACTGTAGAAATTTGGTTAAAAGATAACAGCATTGTGCTTAAGGATTTTAATTGCACAGGTAGAAATGGGGAAATGGTAGCAAAAAAAGGGAGAGTATCAGGAGGGCTGGGATTTTTTGTTAAGAAGGCCCTAGTAAAACAATTGAAGAAACATGGTCTAGTTGTAAGGAAACATTATGTAATGTCACAATGGAAGACTAAACAACTGGAAAATATTAACATAGGCACAGGAATAATTTACAATCCATTACACCATAGTTACATAACCCAGAATTACATTATCATTTGGATAAAGATATACAGAGGCTAAGGGATATATATATATATATAAAATTATATCATATATTATTATAATTTCTATATTGATATAGCAATTACAATAATGGGTGATTTTAATGTTCAATAGAGGAAAATTTTGTGCATTTAATTGATCAATGGCAAAAAATGATATAATGGTTAATGGACATAATCTCATAAATAATACACATAAAGTTGCAGGTGGAGGGAGTTTACTGACTTTTGTGAATTAATTGTCTTTGATATTTTGAATGGAGAGGATGAATCTGGGGAACTTAGCTTCACTAATAAAAATGGCCAAAGTGTAATAGATTATGAATTATGACCAATCAATGTTAGCTATTTTGTGAATAATTTTATGTTTTAAATATCTATCCTAATAGTGGTTATATTCCACTAATAATAGATGTTAACATTAAGACCCAACAATTAAGTAATTAGGAGATAAAGAGTAGGTGTAGAAGGGAATATACTAGATTTAAAAAGAAAGAAGAATGCAAGATAAATTTTGAATATGCTCTGGATTCAGACATTGGAAAAATTTGTCAGAATGAAATGATAAACATGACAAAAAAATGCAGCTAACTTTTTTAATTACATAATGTATTGGACTAGTGAGAAATGACTATAAAGAGGGGGGATAAAAAAGCTGGGACTGGTTTGACGAAGAATGTAAATTAAATAAAAAGAGTGTAAAGGACATACTGAAGTGGAAGAAAATAGTCAAGTAAAATCAATAGAAGGCTATATACAAGTAAAAACTTTTATAATGAATTATGAAAAAGTAAAAAATAGATCTTTGGAGAAAGAAAAGTATTAGAAAAAGAATTTATATTATTAATGAAAATAATATAAATAAGACATGAAGGGCTATAAAATCCTTACAATATAAGTTGCCAAACCCAATATAAATCAGGCAAAATGATTAGATTAATCATTTGGCTGTGAAAGCTCCATGGATGGTAAGATAATCCATGAAAAAGCAAATTTGTAGAGATTTTAGATAATGACATAAAAGAGGAAGAAGTTATAAACCAGGTTAAAAACAGTTATAAAAATAAAGCATCTGGAATAGATGGTATATCAAGAGAATTACTTAAAGAATGATGTATGGATATGAATAGGATTAAGGTAATAACATTATGTTAATTCCATGAAAGCAAAATGATATATACTAGTTAGTAGGACAAAATAAACCATACATCCAATATTTCAAGGTAAAGGAGACCTGAATAAACCCAATAAATAGGGGGCATAGCTTATTATGATATAGGGGAATAATCTTTTCAGGTATTTTAACTCACAGATTTCAAATAATTTCAGAATTTCCAATGGGCTTTAGGGAAGGAAAATGAACATTTGCCAATATATTTCTCATAAAAACATTAATACACAAATATCTAAAGATGTGGTAAAGTGAACTACTTGACTAACCACTTACCAAAGCAAAATATGATGCAGTTATTTTAAAAAAGTTTGCATTTTGTACGGTTATTTGAAAAACAATTTTAAAGCAGCTTCCTATCAAATCTATACAGAAAGAGCTTAACTTAAAATATTAAGAAATCTTTACACCTTCAAGATATTCTGCATAGACATATATTAGATAAATTACTTAAATATCAGTCCATTTAAAAACACATTAAAATTACATTACTTACTGACTGACATGATGAGTTTTGTTCTGTGAAGTGCAGTGCCCGTGACTTTGAAAGTTCCAACGACATCATCTCATCAGCTAGAATTTATACAAATGTTATCAATTTATATTTAATTATCAACATTTCAATTTTAATTTTTTATAAAATTTTCATCTACTATTTATTTCTTAACAAAAGCAAATAAGTTAATAAATACAATTAGCTGTCAGATCTGTATCTCTGTAAAAATGGTACTAGTTGAAGGTAGGGCACAACATAATGGATAAACTTTTATGTTAATTAACACTGTTACATATGTACATATGTAATGCATATATGAACATATTTAATTATTTTGTTGAAATTACATAGCATTTATTAAGTACAAAGCATTCATTGCCATGGTATAATGAACCTTTTAAATTAAAAATGCAGTGTAGCAGTGTTCCACTCTACCAAGATCTACCAAAAAAGGAGGTGGGATTTGAGTGAGAAAATTCTAGAGGAAAGTAAAGGAGCACAAATTGAGGAAAGAAAAAAATACGTGCACAATGTGTTCCAGCAAACTTTATGCCAACCATACACACAAGTGAAGTGAACCCCTGCCTGCCAACATGAAATCATTAGTTGTCTCCCTGCAAATGTTCATGTAACTTTAATATAGATTAATAAAAGCAAGCACATACTTTTATTTTTACAGGTGTAAAAGCCTGTACACCTAAGTACATATCCTGTTTGGCACTGTTAACAGAAAGGTACCAAGAGCATACAGGAAGGCACCAGCTGAGGCATAAGATGACTCATATGATAGAGTGAACTTTTGAAAACTAGTTTTTCTTTTATAAAATAAACATTCTACTGAACTGCCCCCTTCACTAAGCTTATGGCACTGATACCTAAATTAAAGTTTTATCGATAAACAAAGCTTACTTGAGAGTCATATAGATGGTCTATTTCATGTTTATATCAAAAACATTTTTCTTTAAAACCGGGTACCAAAGGCAATATAGAAATATAACAAATTATTATAGAGGGAATCACTCAAATTTCAGTAATTTTGTTCCACTTACTTAGACATGTTTCAAAGGCTGTTGCCTTCATCATCAGTATGGTTCCACTTTCTCCTTTCCAGAATGGTATTATGATGTCACTCTGTTGATTTTATGAACTTAGTGATGAGGTTACTATTGTTTGCGAGATCAAAATTAACTAAATTTTCCTTTTTTTTGGTTTATGAATATATTTTCCCACACTGTTAATTCTACGGGTTTTTGAAGAGCTTTTAAGAGTTTTGGTTCCTTTTGTAATTCATGGTTCTTTCGCCAGAAATGATCTGCTATTGCTGATTTTTCCATGTGTTTATATTTTACATTTCTCAGGTGTTTTTTAATTGTATGGTAATATTTCTTTTGATTTGTCTATGAATTTCATATTGCAGTCTTTACAACCAATTTCGTAAATGCATGATTGTTTTCCTGGAAGAATTTTGTCTTTTGTGTTGGTTTTTTAAACATTTGTTAACTGGAGCCAAAATGATGTTTGCCTCTTTAAAAGTCTTCTGGAATTTTTGGTGTGCCCATGAGTGGGATGTGCATTTCTTATATATAGATATCCTTTGTAGCCTTTTAGTGTGGTGATATCTTTTATTTACTTTTTTTTTTTGAATTTGTCTATTTTCTTGTTGATCAAATCTATTGTGTAGCCATTTTTCTGGTTATATAGATCTGGTAGCATATACTAAAAATACTTTCTAATTTATATCCCAAAATGTACATAATTATTGAAAGTCAGTAAGAATTATAGCTGGTAGCAAGCTATTCTACCCCAATTTCACTTTATAACTATACCACTAACCAGTGGTAAGCAGCGGTATGTACTGATATTCAGTACTTTTTACTTGAATTTTTCTAACATTAACACTATTTAATCATCACACTAATTATTTCTTCAAACATCTTTAAATCATTTCACCATATCCTACTAGTCATTTTCTTTTTAATAACTTAAATTACATTACTTAATGTTCTTTTTTCTCCTCATCTTTCCTACTCATTTCATTTATTTATCGTAACACCTTAACTCACTAAACACTATAACCTCACTTCCACCATATCATTCACCACCTTTTCTTTCTTCCAGCTGTCCCATCCTCCAATTCTTGATCCTCACAGACCCCTGGTTCCACCATTCCTCAAGCTCCGCTCTTCCTCTCCAGACCCCACTTCTCCATCCTCCATTTCCTGCCACTTCATTCCCCTAGCTGCAACGTTCCCAATGATCCACCCATCCCGTTGTGCTCCACTTCCTTGCTCCTCCCCTCCGATGCCTCATCCTCTCTTTCCTATTATTTACATCTTCATTCATCACCATCTCTCCTTTACTTCTTTTTTCTTCACCTTCCTCAGTCTACTTGTATCTTCTATAAGTGTAGTGTTTTATGGTTATTATGTTGTGTTCCATATTTCCTCTGATCATCTTACTTCTTTTACTTTCCTGTTGTTCCTTATTATCACTTCTTGTGGAATTTCTTCATCCCAAGTTAACTTATCTTCAAGGCCAAGTTTTCTAAATGTTTATATAACTATTTCTCAATATGTGTATTACTTAATACCACTCAAAACCGTCTTCTTTGACTTGGTCTAAATAATGAATGCATTCAAATAGCACGTGCTCCGAATTATCCTGAGTGTCTGTTAATTTTTTCCAGCACATTTTATAGGGTCCATGACCAGTGAGATAATGGACCATGCCTTTAGTTGGTTGTATGTGTTTTAGTTTTAATCTTTCAGAAATATTGTTGAATGGACTGTAAGTTCTTCTGCCTGTTTGCATATTTTCCCCATTTGTACTGCCATTGTGTTTTCAAACTATCTTTTACATCATGTAAATTGTTACACTGTCTGCCAATTATGTTATTTGCTTTCTTCAATTTGCCTTTTCTGAGCCAGAAAGCTGCTCCTCTTAGCTTAATTGATAAGTGGATTGGCCATATTCCTTTCTCTGTGATCTTTCACAGAGAAAAGTTTTGTGAATCTTAGGTGGTGTTTCCTATTTGGATGTTATCCATTTTCATTGCCAAAACCCCTGCTCCATAAGTTATAATTGATCTGAAAATACTGGTGTGATAGATTGTAATGGCTTTTAACAAATTTTAAAGTTAAATTGAACTAATCTGACCAACTTCATTATTATTTTTAAGATGTTTTCCTAATGTAGTCTGTATGTTTTCTAAAGTTTAATTTCTCATTTAAATACAGAGGGTGCCAAAAAAGTATACACACTTCAAGCAAAGAAAAACTGTTAATATAACAAAACTGAATTAACACAAACAGAAGATGATGAATGCTAATCATCTTAGACATTTACACTTACAACAGTTGCTCAAAATGACCATCATTGGCGTCGATACACTTATGAGTACGTTGAACTATTGAATGAGCAACGTTTGCGAAAGCGTCCTCAGCGATTGTAGCACATGCCGTTTCAATTTATTTCCAAAGTGCTGCCAGTATAGCTGTTTTTCTACGATATACATCATCCTTAAAAATTCCCCATAGGTAGAAGTCCCACGGAGTTAGATCCGGAGAAAGCGGTGGAAACTGAATCGGACCTCTTCGTCCTATTCGGCGTTGAAAGATTGTCTTCAATACGCACGTACATCTCGGTGGTAGTGTAGTAGTGCACGATCCTGTTCGAAGTAAAATTCCTCATTTCCATAGAGTGTATGAATGGCGGGTTAGACGGAATTGTTACTCGCGTTGGCGGTTCTGTTCTGTAAACATGTCTCCATTGCCTTTGAACTTCAACAACATTCTCGGTTTTCCAATATTACTTCCAAATTGCTTTCCGCTGTTCAAACGAAACTCTTGGCTCCATTTTGTTGTAGCAATGCTAGCACAACATAATGTGAGTCACATCTGCTTACAGAATAACAAGCGATTATATTGGCTTCATTTGTTTATTGTTGATTTACGATAATCTTGGCTTCATTTGTTCATTGTCGATTTACCCTCACGTAGCAACGCTATCATAATGTGAGTCACCTCTGTTTACAGAACATCATGCTACATTTTACTGTTGTTTTTCGGTTCAACTTTAAAATATATTAAATAGATATTTACTGTGAAAATGTGTATACATTTTTTGGCACCCCTCGGTATATGCCAAAGAATTTGGTTTCTTTTTGGCGTTTTATATTTTTATTATCATACTTTATACATGGATCTCTTTTAAGGTTACCTTTTAACACCATATAACCTGATTTATTTGCAGTTTGTTGTTCTACGCCAATTGCCTAGTTTTTTTGTTGAATTGTTCATGGGATTATCAATTTCAATTCTACTTTTATGCAATGGTATTCGTGACATTTACATCGTTATATAACTCATCAAGAAACGTATTTAATAGACAGATTGGTCTATATGATTTGGGCTCTTTAGAATCTTTATCGGAACTTTTCTTCAAAATAATGATCATTGCTTCTTTCCAGCAACAAGGAAAACGCCCCTTTCAAATGCAGTCATTAAAGAGTTGAACTAAGAATGATGCAATTTGGTCTTCAAGATTTATAAAAACTTTGTTTACAATGCCATCTGGACCGGCTTGTTTCTTCTTTTTTAAATTCCTTGTACTTAGTTTAATTTCTGAGATGTCGAAAGGATATATTACGCTGTCGTTTGTACATAAGGTATTCATTATAAATAATTTTAAGCGTATAATATCATCCAAACTTTTATCGTTCTGCGGAAGTAACTTATTTAAACGTCTGTTTACTGAACCTTGTTACGTTTTTCTCTGTTTCTCCCGTAACTATCGATTTTTTTAAAATTTCTCCTAAGTTTTCTAGTTTTACTTCTTGCTTTTTGTAATACATTATCCTAGTATTGTCAAAGAAATTTTGGGTATAATTTTAGGAAATGATTTCTTTATCGCTTTTGTATTGCTTGGACCAATTTGAAAGCATCATTATCAACAGACTTCCCTTTGTATTCCAGTTGCGCATGTTCAAATTCTTGTTTTGTTCCAATCTACTAGTTTATAGTTGTATATTTGTTTCTTTTCTTCCGCCGTTTGTATTTAGATCTCCCAGTACCATATTCAAAGTAAACTAATCTATGATCGCTGATAGTCATATCTTGTCCTACTTTACATTTTACTGTTTAATTGCTTGAATTGAGATTGCATAGTGTTAAGTCAATATTAGATGTAGTTCCTGCTCTGTTTTCAAAAGTAGGAGGGTTATTGGGTTCATTTTTGATAAATGAATTTTAATTCAGATATAATTTCTTTCAGTTTCTCCCCTCTTTCATCTATGATGTAATTTTTTCATCAGTCAGACTTAGCATTAGCATCACACGTGAAGATTTGTTCAGAATTATTAAATATGTTGTTTACTTCTTTTATTTTGGTTAAATATAGTTTAACCGGATGACTGAATTAAAAGTATTGCTTTTTCAGTATAAATTTACCACTATCGTGTGTGACTTTTATACTGTTCTCCTAATTGGGTTATGTTTACAATTTACAAATTTGGATTGTATATTATTATGACACCATGGGGTTCTCCCAATGAATTATGATCCTTGCTCTTACAGGCGTATGTGCAATTTTTCCCTTGTGTGTGTATGACTCCTGAATACAATACATAATAAGTCTAGTTTCAACTCTCCAGTCCTGTCGGTCCTGGTGGTGTAGTGGTTACCATACTTGCCTCCTACACCCAAGAACGCGGGTTCGAACCCGGCCAGGATTTTTTCGGGCGTAAAAATCCTAAGTATGGCTTCCTTCGGAAGGGAAGTAAAGCCGTGGGTCCCGCGTCGTACATTTACGGCACGATAAAGAACCTCAAGCCTGAAAGAGAGGCCTCTGAGCAAAATTTGTCGGCCGTTTCACGTCCATAATTGAATGGGACGCTGATGACCTGAGCTGTTAAAGAGCGTCCATAAATAAATCATTCAAAAAAAAAAAAATTCTTCCAGTCCTCTTTAACTCCGACATCACATGTTTTGCTCCTTTGGGCAGTTATCTGTCCAATCTTCATTGATCTACATACATAGTTTTTTCCTATGTTATTTTCTAAGTAATACATAGTCTGCATTCAAATTATAGTGATGTTTAGTTCCTGCCCTAGAATCTTGCTCTGTCACCTCTCTGGATAATTTGTGAACTCTAATAATTTCGAATACTTCTTGACCTGATGTTTTTGGTTTTGAAGTGGTAAGGATTTTGTCTTTGGGTTTATATTTAGTTTATTACTTCTACCTAGTTGTTTTATAATAGTGCCAAATTTTTTCTTTGTTTTTGTTAGTGTTTATTATGTGGGTGTTTTGTTTCTTGATAGGGCTTTTGTTTTGAAAGGTGTTAGCGAGATGCCTGGGCATTGTTGGAGTACTAGGTCTTTTGGGTTCATTCTTTGGAGTACTTCTGAAGTAATTTTTGGAATAATTTACTCCATCGCACCGAATTTGAGCATAACAATTAGGCCAACTTTGATTTATGTTGAAACATTTCCTGCCATAATAAATTACAAAGAGTTTGTATACTTCACGGAGATTCAAATAGCCATTTCTCTTTTACAGATGGTGTTTAATAGTTTTAATAATTCATTTTGGTCTGTTGTAATGTTTTGAGTTTTTAATTCTATATTGTCAATGGGATCTGGCACAGGAAATATTATTGATTCACCATTTTCATGCAGTTTATGTGTGATAAGTCGCAAAGTGCCTCGTTCCTCGAGTCGACTCAGCTGTAGAATGACTTCAAAATCTGCAATGATGTGCTTAATGTCTGAAGTTCTTTTGTCATCAGCATTTGTCAAAGTTGTGTTTTCTTGTACATCCATATTTACAGTTGCGTTGAATATTATATGGTGCCTACTATCGATTTCCTCTACTTCGTTCATCTCTTCTTGCACCTCAATTTCTTTCCCCCTTTTGACTTGAAGTTGCTTTATCTCAAATTTTTGCTTCTTCTTGCCCATAACGATTTTAAAAAATTATTTTGCAGTTTCTTTTGTGGAATAAATTGTGCAATCTTCTATTTCTTCTTTGTCCTCTTCCTCTTCATACAATACAATTTGAGGCACTTAGCCACTGAAATGAAATCTTTCATACTGACTGATTGAAATCCATTATATATTCTGCCATTTGAGATTATGTGTTTCCTTAGTTTGGGGAACACCTCCACCATGTGGTATATGGTTGCCCTGTTTCTTGATTCAGTTTTGAACTAAATTTGAATTCTTTTTTGAAATCCGCTCTTGATATATACTCATAAAAATTCTAAGTTTAGATATCTTTAGATAGTTCTTCCTTAGCGCCAGCCATTATATTATACAGAATCATCAATGGATTCTTTTTCTGGATGTTTCAATCTTCAAAGTTTTTACTTTTAGAATGTTGCTATTTATAACTTTGTTTAAATCTTCCTGTTTCTTTTTCCATATTATATTTTTTCCGATATTTCTCAAACTTAATTTTCTTTGCTACTAGTTTCAGATTTGTGGTACTATTCTATGTAACCTTCTTACATTCATGATCGTGTTTGAAGAAATGTAGATTGTACATTTTTTAGATTCAATTGTTTTCTGAATTTTTTGCATTTTACCCATAGGTGCAGGTGTTGCTGCTACTTATGCAAAGGTTCTCACTGGTTCTATGCATCTCATATAATTCCTTTGCCAGATTTCGCCTTATCAACTTCTAACGTCACATTATCATAGATATTTTGTAATTTGGCTAATAATAACTAAGCCTCTTTTTTTATCCATATTAATCTTCTCTTTGACAGTAAATGTGTTAATTTCAGTTATAATATCTACAAAGGTGTCCATAGGCTCCATGTCAAGGTCAGTTTACTTTTGCTTATTCCTTATTTCTTAAATCATTCTCCATCACCATACCCCCCTACCTTCTCTCTACTTCTTACAGGCAGTGGTCACTGATGATACAAGAAATGAAATGATATATTAGGAAAGAATATTTTTTAGGGAAGGAAGTGTTCCAGGCCTAAGTTTAGGGTACCTCCCCGGGATTTGCCAGTTATGAAAACCTGGGAAAAACCCCAGTCAGGGAGGACGGTCCTGGTGGGATTCGAACCCCATACCTCCCGCTCATGAATTCGTGCCTTAACGACCTCGGCCACCCATGGCGGTCAATGTGGTGGTGAGGAACTGCATTGGGCAATGGGCTATCACTCCAGGCAGTTGGTCCAGTCCCACTACAGCTGCCAGTGCCACTGCCGGGGGTGGTGGTGGTGGCGGTGGTTTATTGATCTAATTGATCGCTTTAGTACATTGTAGTACAATTGATGTTGGACATGTCTTAATAAAATACTGAATTATATACAAGAATATCAAAAGTAAAAAAGTAATACAATTAGGTATACAATAATATCAAGGAAAGTACAAAGATGAAGTGTATGGTCATTCTCATACTATTAGAACATATTGCATTTATGAAAGAGTTATTTATCTTTATTTACAAGGAAATCTTGAATGGAATAGAACCAGTGATTAATTAGATGTACCTTTAGAGATAATTTGAAATTATCTTGTTGTATTTCTTATGGAAGGTTATTGTATATCTTTATGTCAAAGTGCAATATGCTTCTTTGGTATAAGGAAGTATTATGCTTATGTACATGGAGGTTTGAGTTTTGTCTTGTATGTATTGATGGACTGCTTCATTCTTAATTAAGAGTGAATCTGTATTATTAATGGTTTTATAGATAAATATATTATATCAAATATATAGATACAAGGAAGAGGAAGAATACCTAATTTCTCAAAAAATGATTTACATGTTGTTCTTGGATTTCCTCTTATCCATGGTTGGCATTATTTTCTTTGCATTATGAAGCATATCTCACTTGCACTTGATTCTCCCCAGAATATTATGCCATACCTCAACAAGGAGTGGATATATGCAAAATAAGCCATTCTGATAGTCTCCTTCCTTGTACCTCCTGTTAGTACCCTTATCATATAGCATGCCGTACTAAGATTTTGTTTATGTGATATATATGTGTATTAAATTGCTTTGAACCCATGGGCCAAGAAATTTGGTGGATTCTACTCTACTACCAATTGTTTGGTTTAGGAGTTATTTTGGAGCTATATACTCTTTATTTTCTTTTGTGTGGATGTCCATTTCTACTGTCTTATTGACATTTATTATATTGCTTTCTATGAGATAGTTAGCAATTTGGTCTGTTATTTGGCAAATTGATTTTAATAAGTTTTCTTTGTTTGATGTCCTTACCAGGACATTTGTGTCAACAGCAAAGAAGAGGGACTTTGTAGAATGATCAGCTATAATGAAGTCGTTAATGATTAGTAAGAAAAGAATAGGACCTATATAGAACCATTTACCACTAGTGCACTTGATCAATATTTCTTTACTTCTATAATTTCTCTGTTAATTTCAACAATTAGTTTCCCATTATTCAAATGTGATTTT
This sequence comes from Metallyticus violacea, assembly GCA_030762175.1. Classification (NCBI taxonomy): domain Eukaryota; kingdom Metazoa; phylum Arthropoda; class Insecta; order Mantodea; family Metallyticidae; genus Metallyticus; species Metallyticus violacea. The sequence continues at coordinate 22,747,103 of CM060841.1, forward strand.
GTGCAGTTGTGGGGTATTCCTCTAATTCCAAGCTTTTCTAATTTTACTAATAGTTTTTATGGTCAATTGTTCAAATGCTTTTGACAGATTTAAGAAAATTAGATCTTACTTGCCTCACAGACCAAAGGTTGTGGGTTTGAACATGAATTTTTAGGACAAAAAAAAAAGTTAAGTATAGCTTCTTTCAGAAGAGAGGTACAGCCATAGTGTCTTATATTTAGAGCACTTAAAAAAATCTCAAGCCTGAAAGAAGAGGGCGATGAGCAGCCTTTTCAACTCTGAATTGAATAGGACACTAATGACTTAAGATCTTAAAGAACATCCTTAAATAAACCTAATAATAATAATAATAATAATAATAATAATAATAACAACAACAACAACAATCATCATTGCTTGAGACCGCCCAGGCTACACAAGTTGGAGCAGGTTAGGTTACGCTGGGTTTATTGAACTACTACATTGATCTTGCTTTCTCACACTACTCAGTAATCAAAACATAACAACACATTTAATTTAAAATAAAGCCTACCAAGAATAGTAAATGGCAAATACTAGTCCTAATTATTCTATACAATGAGTGTTTACTTATGATTCATATTAATTAGAACATTAGTAGAAAAATGCCTTTGTAACAAAAGAGGTAGACTGTATTTGTTGTTTTCGGACTTAAAAAAAGCTTTCAACACAATTTAGGGATGCACTTTGGATCAAACTGAGAAAAAAACTTTATAAAGGTAATTCACAATATTTATAAGGAGAGTGAATTTTATATTAAATATGAAAGGGGGAGGGTTACTGATAAAATATCAAACAATGTAGTTCTTGAACAAGGATGTAAATTAAGCCCTGTGCTCTTCATCTATTAATTGGTGATGTTTTAGAAGAAATTAGTATAAATAATGTGCATTTGCCAACTACAAAGAGATACTGGGTCTACTCTTTGCATGATTTGATAATAGGTTCTTTAACAAATTTAGGATGAAATGTGATCACTAGAAGCTATAGGTACATTTTGTAGAGAATGGGGTCTCAAGATAAACAAAACTAAATCTAAGATTATAATAATGAAAAATGTTTCAAACTAAAAAAAACCAGGAGAAATGATGGTGGGAAGGCACAGAAATTGAAGTTGACAAGAAAATTGATTACCTGGATATTTTGGATATTTGGATGTTCTTGGATATTTTGTTGTTCTTGTTTGGGTATTCATTTTTGTACGCGTTTCAATTTTGAGGAAGTTCTAGTTCAAAAGGTTTTATGGTGGCTCCTTTTTTTTTTGCTAAAGTATCAGCAATCTCATTTCCCTCAATCCCACATGGCTCAAGATCCAATGTAACACTATTTCTGTTTTTTTGATCTGGATTGTATGATGTGGTTTTCTTATTTCATTTATAGCGTATGTTGGTGGGGAAATGTAATTCATTATACTTTTTAATGCTGCTTTAGAGTCACTTAAGATAACAGTTATTTTATTTATGCTCAGTCTATACAGTAGATTTTTTTTAAAGCAGCTCAAATGGCCATTATTTTGCCATCAAAATTGTTTACATACTGTCCCAAAGGTGTATATTGAAAGAATTCTTCCAAAACTGCCTCTCCACTTTTAAGAGATCCTTCTGTATATACTCTATACCATATATCAGTCAGATAATAGTTGTTTAGTGTACTTAGTGCTGTATAGAGTATATACAGAAGGATCTCTTAATACCTCAGGTAGGTCATTCTTCTTGTATCCAGATTTAGTTTCATGCTGATATCTATATATTGTAAAGGATCTGTTTGTATAATGTTAGGTTTAGTGTTTATTTTTAAAATATGATCTGATCTTCTTTCTGTATGTAATTTTTGAAAGTCTATTGTGTTTTTAATTGTTGTGTGTTGTCAGGAATATGAAACCATTTATTCCTGTGCTAATTACTTTTTAATTTCTGTCCCTGTATTTTCCTTTTATTATCTAGTTCTATTTTAATTAGCAGGTAGTTAATAGATCTTATACAAATAAAACACCAAATACCCAAACAAAATGGCTAGAGAGAGTATGTGGTCCAATAAGAGCAGAATATGTGGAATAGAAATTTGGGGGCCAGATGGAGGATGGAAAGCAATAAACATGATAAATGGAAAGCGATAAAGATGATAAATAGACTATTTTGTACAATTATTTGTTCTAATAGAAATAGGAAGATTGGGCTCTAAAAGCACAGTAATAGAAAGAGTACCTGAAATATTGGTATAGAATAGAGAGACTGCAAGAGGAGAATACCATCAAACAGTGTTTGGAGGCACAAGGAAAAATTAAGAGGGAGAGAAACTTGGATATTTAAAATCCAAAATATTCTATAAGAAGTGCCATGAGATATGGTATGATGGGGGAAAGAGTGCGAAAAGGATTTTAGAAAGAGATAAAAACAAGAATTGTGGATATTGAAAAACTGGAAATATATGCTAGTCTTAATGTCAAAAAATCTGAAATTGTATTGCACACTAATGATTGGGGAAGAGAAAGATATTGAAACCTATGATAATGTAAGAAGGGAAAGACTGGTATGGTTTAGAACAGGAATATATTTTAGTGAAATAAAAAATGGATATATATGGATATGTTCAATGTTAAAGAACCAGATAATACTTAGTATTGTATTTTAGAATGTAAGCAAACCAAGCTTTGGAGGAAACAGTTTCTTTTATGAAAGTGGAAAAACTTACCAAACGATACAAGAGGCAGAAGAATTTTGAATCTAAAATCACAAAAATTTAAAGAAACTTGGAAAATACATGGGCAAGATGAGATAAAAATGGTTATGGAAGGTGGGCGAGATAAATGGGAAGAACAATGTTGGCAATGACACTAACTAGGAGTGAATACATATCCCCATTACACATTCAACCAGGTGTTAATTGTAATGGGGTACATAAGGAATGCAATCCATAAATTGAGGGTTATTAAGTGGGAAATTTAAATGTTGATTTCGTTTATTTGCGGATGCTCTATAACATCTCAGGCCATAAGCATCCCATTCAATGCAGGGAATGAAATGGCCGATAAATTTTCCTCAGAGGCCTCTTTTTTCATGCTTCAGGTTCTTTTACATACTGTAAATCTACAATATGGGATGCACAGTTTTACTTCCCTTCCAAAGGAAGCCATACTTAGGATTTTTATGCCCGAAAAATACATCAGCATGGATTCATTCCATGCCAGGAATGAATCCGTGATTTTAGGTTTAGGAGGCAATTATAGTGACCACATCAAAGCCAATGGAAATTTAGATGTTTTAGTAGTAGTAAGTTTACATGCATTGAGAATATGGAAATATAAATTGTTTACTTTGATTTTAATATGTTTACTTGTTTGTGAAAACTGCATGAAATTGGTTCTATTTATATGTTAAAAACATTATATTTAAATTATAAGAAATAAATTCATTCATTTATAAGATTCACATGTCTGTACTGAGTCTGCTTGTGCTATCAGGGGATTATTGAAGAGAAAGTTCCAAATAATCAAGTTTCAAGTTATAATGCAACTCATAAATTACATAATTGTTAATAGATAATTTCTTACGCAAATATTAGAAATGTGTGGGAAATGAGGGTGGGCAGTTCCAGCATCTCCTTGCCTAACATGGGTGAGTACATGACTTTTTAAGTGCATTCAAATTTATGAAACTATTATTTATGTTATTCTACCACTTATTCTTATGTTGTCCCACCTGCTCGCTCCAACCCTAGTGTAGCCTGGCTGTCTGTAGTGATGATTCATCATTACAGTCCCTGTCTGTGAAAATCATCAGATAACCATATGATCTGATATTTGTGCAATGCCATACATGAAAGCATTCTATTACAAAATAGGAATAAATTTAAAACAAATGAGTATGTAAAGAGTAGGTATTTTAAATACTCTGCTAAGTACAACATACCTGATGGATTTAAGCTCAAGATCACTATGTTGTGGGCTGAGAGAAAGTGCATGACTGTGTTCCTGAGCCTCCATATTGATTTCTTTGTGCCATTATTCACCTACATAATGAGATAATATTTTTTGCTTACTATGAGACATATATTTTATCACAGGGAAACAACACAGATAGACTGGTACATTTCCTCATCTATTTTCTGACAATTCTAATTCTGAGCCCTGTATCACAGAAAAGTTTTTCATCTTTGACATGTGAAGCAAAATCACTCCTTTTGAACTGTACTCCACATTAAAATTTAAGCCTATCAGTCTTAATGATTTATCTTTTGAACCTATTAGCGAAGGTTTGTTACCACATGCTACAAAATCCCAGAACCATAAAATTGGCTTTAGAAAAAATTATATATTATTAAATGTAATAGGAACTTTGAGACCAGGAATACCCCATAATTGTTATTACCCAAAGATAAAGTAATTGTAATAGGAGATATGAATAGAAATTTGGCTACTTTGAACAGAGAATATGTGGATTTACTTACTGTTTAAAATCATATGATCTAACAGATGTAATAAATTTGCCAAAAGTGTTGTCACATTCCTCTACAATAAATGGTTACATATTTACAAATGTTAAAGAAGGATATTCTACAATATTACATACTTTCTACCTTTCAGACCATTATGCTCAATATATTGATATATTTGACATCAGTGCACACCAAGTACAAGATATAATTTATAAAATTAGAGATACATCTTATAAAAATGTAAATAAATTGATTCTAGCCCTAAACAATAAAACATGGGATAATGTTTATAATACACAAAGATTTTATGGTATTAAAATTTGCCCACATTTCCTGTTTTTCAATATCTTCAATTCTTGTTTTTATCTCTTTCCTAAATTCTTTTCCCATTCTTTTCCCCTCATATCATATTGATCCCATGCCACTTCTTATAGAATATTTTGGATTTTAAACATCCAAGTTTCTTCATACTTGAATGACATGCCCTATGAAAAAGAAAAACATTAGGAGGGTGAGGCATCAACATTTTTAATTACTGGAAGAAATAAATATTCTGCATAATTAAATAAAAAATGCATATGAATTGTACTAATTTAAAACTGAACATTATAAAATCAGGTTCAATGAACTAAAACACTACACAAAATTTTAAAACTATGCAGTATAAAGAACAAATCACGCAATCATCAAACATTAACAAAATATTTTGGAAAATTATAAAAGAAAAATTGACAGCAAGCAGCCATGATCAGGATAATAGTATTCAGTTGTTTCACAATAAGGATATGTATGTGACACCCTAATAAAATATGCTTAGTTTTTAGTGAACAATTTGTAAATATAGGTACAAATTTACATGATATTGCTAATAATAATGCTAACTCCTCTGGCCTAGAAACAATTCTACCTTTGAATAGTTTGGGATTTTCACAGTGAAATATAGTATCGTAAAACAAATTTATCAAGTGAGTTCCTCATAAATAATTTGTTACATAATTCTATCTTTGTTTATGCCACTAATGAGAATGAAGTTGATAACAATCTGCAGTTTTATAAATCACACATCTTCAGATTGGGATGGCTTGTTACCAAAAGTATTGTAAAGGTACTAGTTCTAAGCTTAAACTGAAGAAATGTATAAATGATAAATGCATTTGTAAACTGAATGGATTTTAAATTTACTGTAAATACAAAATGGCTATGTTAGAAACTTGTGTCTTGTCTATTGGCAGTAAATAAATACTATTAGTATTATTGTTTCAAATCTTGTTCCAAAGACTCAAGACAGTTATGCACATTAAATTTGCATCTATGTTGTGTCAGCTTTATGCTCATTTTGTCGCAAATAGATTGATTTAATTAACTCATAAATGCCTAATTTCTTTATTGGAAGGTATGTAGGTTTTGAAAGTCTACAGAGAAGAAGAATTTTTTATAGTGCTTAATCTCCATTTTTACTGTTGAGGCATCACAGACAATGGATACTGGCGATACATGAGGAATATTCGTTGGGAAAAGATCTTTTCTAAGGAAGGAAGTGTTGCAGGCTGAAGTTTAAGGAAATTCTACATGACACTGGTGATATATGAAGGATATTCATTGGGAAAACACCTTTTCTAAGGAAGGAAGTGTTCCAGGCTGAAGTTTAAGGTAATTCTCCAGCTTTTATGAAGACTGTAACCTATGCTCCTATGTTGGTGTGAAAAAATAATGGAGAATATCCACTGTTATTATGGATATGCTTTAAATCAACATTTCTATTTGTAATCCAAGCAGCATTTATCAATCAAATAAGGCTGTTTATTATTTTCTCCTAACATGCACTGACTCATTTTGCATAGACTAGTAAATTACTGAAGGATCCTTGCAATATTTGTGGTGGGGCAATTATTTTATTAGTGTATGAAGGTTAACACATTCTATGAGGGGTGCAACAATGAATTATATTTTTTATTCCAATCATTGCTAACTAGCAGATGTACGAAGTTGGATGTCCTCAAATAATCGTGCTGGGCACACAGGATTTTATACTCAAGGAAAAGATTGCCAATACTTTTGTTTGTTCATTCACTGTTGTTTCTATTTATCAAGTTTAATACTGCTATTATCTGAGTTGGTGCTGTGGTTGTGTGCACGTGAAACTAAGTAGTGTAACTTTGAATCCTTGTATTCTCCATTTTTTTAATTAATGGGGAAATATTTTGACTTTTATAAATGTTTTCTTATTAAGTCACTTATATGGATGTGCATAAAGTCTAGACATACTGCAAAGAGAAATAAAATGAGAACACTACATTATTATAATATTTGTAATTATTCTGTGTACACTATGGTTATGTTTCTCTCGATTTTATTCTTTGTTCTTTCTGCTCTATCTCTATGTGTCTAGAGTTTATTCCTTCATGTTTTTTGTCTCTGCCTGTGTCCAAATTTTATATTACACTCCATATAGTAGATAATGCTACATAAGTAGAAATATTTTATTTTAGCAATCTGGTGGCCCAAAAAAAGATATTGTGCACTAAGTTTAGAAGAAATAGTTGTCATTGTAATTTATATAGATTTCCAAGAAAAATTTCAGTAAGGATCAAGGTTACATTGATGTTGTCATCTGATGTTGATATACTAACTGATGATGATTTTTAATAGTATTTAATGCTCATTTTTACTGCTGAGGCATCACAGGCAGTGAACTCTAATGATACATGATGAAACAATAAATTGGTAAAGGATTTTTTTAAGAAAAATAATGTTCCAGGCCTAAGTTTAGTATCTCCCCAACATATGCCATTTTTAAAAAATGTATTTATTTATATTGGCATATTTAAAGCCATAGCACCTTTTGTTCAACTCAACCAGTCTTATACATACATATTCTATTTACTTTCATCCAAATAGTCTATTCTAATGACATAGAACAAGTCAACTAAATTAAAATAAATGGACAAGCAAAACATTTTATAGTACAAAAATAAAATGCAAAAATAAATATAATTAGAAGAACAGACATATATATTGTTAAATATTTATGAGGACTGAGGAAAACCTAGATGAAACCTCAGTTAGGCAGAATGGTCCTCGTAGAAACTGTGCTAAAAAGGTGCAGAAATTCAAGAGACAAAAACATATCAAAGAAACCACAACACTTTCAGCAAGAAGAGATAAGTTAATTTTAAAAAGTTAACATATCCATGGGCTACAAAAAAATTTCAGATATTCTTAAAGATTTTAATATCAGGTTGGCACCGATTAATAGATTTAATGTTAAAAACTTACTGATAAATAATGTTAATGACAGTAATCCACAAATCCACAAGAGGAAAAAGCAGGTATTTACAAAATAAACAGTGCAGAATGTGAAAAAATCTATATTGGAAAAACAAACAGAAATATAGGCATACGGTTAAAGGGACATTTCAGGAACATAAAGTACAAACAAACAGAGAAATCAGCAGTAGCATATCATTTTCAGACACAAAATCACGACATAATAAATAAAGCAAAGGACCTACGGAACTAGCAACCTGGGAAAAAACATCTACAAATACAAGACAATCTAATGAACTTCAACATTGCCAGAGATGAAAACATAAACTACAAGTTTATTACACTGCCACCAGAGCAGAATACACATTCCCACAGCTCAATGAATGATGCGACAGTTGAACTTTAGCCTGGCTGAAGATGGGAACTAAATGTTCTTGAAATCGCTTCCATACATTTATGAAAAGTAAGTGAAGCTTTAAGAGTGTGTGGTTCAACTAAATGATATCAATTAATATAAATAGTTTTGTTCTGTTGATCCTGTACTGAATAAAGCTCCAGGATACAGAACATAGCATACAATAAAATTAAATATAAAATAGTAAACATTTTAGCTAGTGAGTTGATTTAATACTCTTAAGTTTCATACACTAATGAGTTATACAGAACATGTTTCACAGCTGCTGATGCTGAAAAGGCCTATGAAACATATTCTGTATAACTCAATGGTAAGTGTAGCTTAAGAGTATTAAAGCAACTCACTAGCTATTTAAGAATTAATTCTTCTTTTATTAATATTAAGTTATTTCTATCCCTATATTGTAAAAAGCTCGAATAATTAAGATTTTCTCTAAGTGTTTTTAAAAGATAACATATTTGTATGTCATTAACAATTTTAAAGAAATTGGAATGCTATTAAATCTGCAGAGAGCATGAAAAACCAGATAATTCCAATTTTGATCGAAAATAAGTTATTAGCATTCATGGACTCTCGGTGAGGAGTTTCACATCGTGAAAAATCAGGTAAATTGACTTACTCACATTTTCACACAATCAAAATGAAGAAACAAGGAGCTAATATTCAAGTAACTGAACGTCGCATTCTGTTGGTAAAAAATAAGCATAGTAGCTTCTTGTTTCCATGAATTCATTCTGCAGTTGCCAGAAGCTGTAGAAGAGATAATATTTTATTTTGATGCAGTTTTATTAAACTGTGAAAAAACATGTGGAAGTGCAGATTGTGGTAACCATTTCAAGTTTTCATGATGGAAGAAAAACATTTCTTAGACTTCAGCTCTTAAACTAAAAGTGGCAGTCCATTCCTGATAAGAAAACTGGCACCAAAGGTAACCAATTCCTTTTGATCACAACTCACTGCTTAAATACACCCAGGCCAGGAAAATATTCAAGTATTTCTTCTGTCAGGAAAAGCATTTTCTGGAACATTCCATCAGAGGACTTGGAAAAAATTTGTTGCCCCCTGTTAGTCAGTGATTCATGATGGTCCTATTCCTGTAAGTGCTGAAACGAAGAAAGACATCTTGGACCTGTTACTATTGATCGATAGCATTTTCCACGACTACTAAAAAGTTTAAGAGTAGACAATATTCTTATTATTGAAGATGAAGATGCATGCAATGACTTGAAGATGCCTGTAATGCAAACTGCAAAATGTAATGAAATTAATATGGCTAACATTTTGTTTTTGAAACTATGCAATAAGAATTCAAATAAATACATGTTTAATGTTTAAGTTAAAAAAGACAAACTTAGGAAACATGTGAAATGAGATATTTTAAATACAATTTTTAAATTTTTCCGATACCATTTAAAGTATGTTCTTATAATTAAATGTGTGATTCAAAAAGAGTTGGCTATAATGAAATGTGTGCAATTAAATATGCTGTAATACTCCCCTGCTTACAACTAGGAACATTTTCTAACAAAAATGAAAATAAATAGTTAATGTTTGACCCAAAGTGTGTTGTTTAATATGGACATAAATAGGTAAGTCACCAATACAGCTGTACTACAAATGGAAAAAGCCGATTTAGGTCAAAAACTACAGGGCACAGTGAATGTAAACTTTTCTATTTGAGAGATTTTGTTTAAAATGCTTTATCCTCTGAAAACCACTTTATGACCATTAATTCAAGATTATGGGGGCAGTTCCAAGCTTTATTTCTTCTCTCCTGTAAAATTTGCTTTTGGACACTTACTTGGTTTTTCAAGCTTTCTGCAGATATATGTTTGCTATGAAACTGCCTTTCTGTAACATTATTTACTATATGCCTGGGTTCAAGTATATGTAGCAATACAAATTGCCTTTTAAGGAATTATTCTCTCACTAGAGAACCTGGGGTCTTCAGTTTATACAGAATCAGATGAGAGTGGTTCGCAGATCCATATTTGGAGGAAGCCACAGTAGCTCAGTTGGTTAGAGCATCAGTCCACAATGCTGAAGATCCACAGTTTGAATCCTGGCCATGACTGAAAATTTTCCAGTCTGATTTTTCATTTTCCAACTTATATCCTATATACAGCTAATGTGAAACAACAACTTCCTTACATTAATGAGTTTGTTACCCTGTGTAAATTGGCCTTAAACTGCTAAATTAACCTTAAAGCAATAATATTAATAGAACAAATACCAAAATTATATAGTGATTGTTATATTTTTAATTTTTTTCCCGATGGCTAATCTTAGAAAACATAGTTACCTAAAAATTTCTGTAGTGTAAGAACTTAGTCCTTGTATTTTGTGGAAAATTCAAGCACCAAACTTTGTTTTATTTTGCATTCTGTAGATTCATATGTAGGTAGTTAGGCACAATGAATCATGAATGCAGAACATCTTAACTGCATTAATATTAGCATGCATCCCACTACATAAAAATGACTAAATCTTGTATAATTATCTTACAGTTGAAATATTACTCAATATTTCAACACAGAATGAAAATAGGCAAAATATATAAATGTTAAAATGTCTGATTGAATTAAAATTTCCTAGTTAGCACTGCTCTTTGATATTTTAAGTATTCAGTAGTTTATATAGTAAACAAATTATCTTGTTATAAAAAATGCGTAAGCTCCATTTAGCTGATTAGATTGAAACAAAATAACCTATATTACAAATTTTAATCAGCTAAATACAATTCATAAATATTTTTATAAACAAAGTACATTTGTTTGTTATAAACATGTGAAAACTTTATATAACAAAGAACAGAGGTAATAAAACGTTCCTCTATCACATCTTCTTTTAAAAGTTTATTTCCATCTTCGTAAATCTAGTGTCCAGAATATGAATGTTGACCAATATATTGATCAGAGAAGTGTCAGTACTAGCATACTTGATTCTAACCAAGTCACAACTCCTACTATTTTTTATTAACTGTCCTATTATGATAGTGAAGTTTCACACCAAATTCTCCTGTGTAGCCTTCATGGAAGTTTCATTTTTCCCAAACCGAAGTGGTAATGAGCATTATTTATTTTAAGTTTTTGCTTTCTTTTATACAAATTAATTTAAAGCACTTTTACTCCACAGAATTTTATACAAATCAACATGAAAAATATTAAAATTCTTGACATAGGCTTATACTCCATCACTTTTTTAAGTAGGATGTCATGATTTAACCAAATCGCAAAAATTCTAAGTATAAATTATAATTCTTCGAGCACACCATATCTCATTCGTAAGACTAAGTATCTTTTCTACATTTAACAAAAGTGGATTTACTGCTTAACAATAAGTTTGCCGATAAACACTATTATAAGGCACAGCTTGAAATGATCTGAAAGTAACTCATAAATGAATTTACCGAGTATCTTTGCATTCTTTCAAACTATTTACTATATTCAGTATATGAATTACGATGTTTACCTTTCATTTCTTTGTATCTTTTTTGCATCCGACAAGTACACACATACCAGTATTACTCGAATCTTAACCTATCTAAACATTATATATCTGTCATAGTACTCTTGTAGCCAAAGGCCATAAGATAAGCATGGCATAAACACACAGTTTAATTTAAACTCCTGTTTGCATTGTTTCGCGCTGAAACATTTTTATAATGGCATTACCAACATAACGGCTTTTCAACAGCAAACTCCTTTGCTCATTTAAAACGCGGGAAGTACAAACACGTTATTTGCCTGGCGAACGCCAATTTAAGTATCAAATGCATTTATGGCATCTTTAACGAAGAGATTGAATAGGCTCTTTACTTATACCTAATTTGACAATTTTATTAAAATAAAGGACATACAAAGTGTTGGGAAAAATGGGTTTGTATATTTGATGTAATTTACATGCATTAAGTCTGAGTATATCAGAAATTTAAAATTTTGAACTGTAATAATTCAAATATTTTCATTTATTTTTTATTTCTTCAGTTGAATTCATTATAAATAATAAAGCCTATACAAAATTTATTCTGATATAAGCTTATATATAACAATGATAGATTTTTGAGTCACATTGGTTTTTAAAAATCAAACCAAGCTTTAATAATAAACAATAAAAGTTTATAATTTAAAGTCTCTTTTATTCAAATACAGTCCTTCATGAATTATATAACTCATCTCTTAAAAATTTAGTGAGATTTTTATAGACAGTAAAAGCAAAGAGGAAGTATAAGTAAATGGGTTAGAAAATTTATAAAATTGAGGAAATCAGAGGAAGAATTTTGAAAGAATGGGATTGTTATTGTTGGAATATAATTAGGGAGAAAGGTACATTTCTCATCTTCTGGAAATTTAGTAGGTAACTATTGGTCAGCTGAAGATGGGGTTTAATTGTTTTAATTAGTTAAAATAGAAATATTTGTAATAAAGTAGAGACTGATTTGTAGTTTTGTAAAATTTCTTTCTTTCTTTTGTTTTGTTACCAATTGTCAATAGTATGTGTATTAAGAGTTGTATGGCTCGGGGATGACTGAAATCAAGTCAATATACATATATTGATTTTCACTGATGAAATCTAGCTTCAGTTTTAAATATCAATGTCTATTTTGCTTTGTTTATCTTATTTCCAAACTAAAAAATGCATTTTATGGCAATACAATGATTTTCCCAAAGGAATACAGTGCTTTTGGCAAATTTGTGTCTATCTTAGAATTATTTTTAAAAGTATATATTGTCAGGGATACTAAAGAGCAGCTCAATAATCTCAAGTAAATAAAGTATTAAACAAAGAATTCAATTTTGCAAATTTTCTCAGAAATGCAAGAAGGAATGAAGAAAGAGATGTAGTGTAACATTAAATTGACAGCTATTGAAATGTTTGTTTAATTGTAAGCTATAACTGATAACCTGTTTGCAGCTGCAAAGAAAGTTTCAGGTCACATTTAATGCAAAATTCTGTTTTTTCATTGTCAAACAAAAGCTTTGATATGATGGTATAAGCCACAGTGTGGAGATTATAAACAAAGTCTTCACACAGAGCATTGTACTCATGCATGATTAATGATGTAAGGCATCCTTTTATAGTGATGAAAAAAAATGCATAAGTTATTTTATAATAGGCAACACTCTGAAATTGTTCATGAAGTTGTAAAATTGTTTATGTATGTAAAAAGAAATTGTAACAGATCTAAAAGGGAGTAAATATAAATCGCAATGGAAAATCTTTAAAACTTAGATTGTTGAAGGCCAAGACTGAAATTTCCAACTTTTAAGTTACAGATAATAGTAAATTATTAGAAGTCAAAATTAGTTCACCGAAGAGTTTTTAACAAAATTAAGAAATAATTTTTCAAAAATGGACATCTGACAGATCTATTTTTATATTTTAACAGGGAATCTCTTATCAATTATCAGGATATTATACAATTTTTTAATAGTGTTTAATACCCATTTTAACTACCAAGGCATCACCAGTGATACCCTATTGGTCCAGGTGGTGCAGTGGTAACCATATTTCCCTCCTAAACCCAAAATTGTAGGATCAGCCCGTCAGGGTCAATGGATTTTTTTCAGGCATAAAAATGCTACATATGGCTTCCTTCCAAAGGGAGGTAAAGCCATGGGTTCCAGTCATAGATTTACGGCATGTAAAAAACCTCAAGCCTGAAAGAAGAGGCCTCTGAGCAAAATTTATCAGCTATTTCACCGCCTGAACTGAATGGGACACTGATGACCTGAGATGTTATAGAGCATCCATAAATAAACCAAATCAATAAATCAAAAGCTGATACCTTGTGTTATGAAGTTGACTTCTTACTTAGTAAGAAGTATGTAAATTGCAATAGGACTAAGCAACAACAAACTTTCACTTAAAATCCCTGTAGCAAAAACTGTAATGCTAAAAGAATTAATTTTCATTCTATGATATAAATTTCACTCAGAGGACTTATTAATTTTAATTTCACTAAATGTAATTAAGAATAAAACTCATTTCTGCAAATTATATTGTTATGAACTGTTTCATCAATAGTTTTTTTTTTTTTTTTACTTTTATTATTTAGCATTATTTTTATTAAGCTTACTAAAACATCTCTGGCTTACCTAACTTCTTTTTCATACTGCTATCAGAACCACTAATTTTGCACAAAAAGATTTGCTGAAAAGTTCATGTTTCACAAACCTACTAAACAAAAGTACTTAACAATAATTTACTGACAGTATGATTTATACATATGTTATCCAAGTTTTTGAAAAAGTCTATTATTGCTATGTTCTTCTTTCATATTCAACAGTAACATAATTCCTGCTTTTCAGTTTAGTTTTGCATGAAATATTGTATTACTAACCAGTTCATTAAGAATTATATAAACCATTATCCAAAATTTGAACAGAAACAGTTTACAATTGCCATATTTTGGATATGCTCAGGCATTTGGCAAATTTTGGCACGTCAGTTTATTGCTAAAACTATATCAGAGGGATCTACCCTTTATTTAATTATAATCATGAACAGTTTTTTATAAAAAATTCCATTTCATTTATCAACTTGCATTCCATCCATTAGGAACCATTTAAGCAACATTTCTATTAAATATACACTTTTACGTGAATCTAATGTGCACCTTTTTGTCCAAATGTATTATTCAAAATTATGGTGTGCATTAGTTTTGATGACTTATTAGTTTGGAATATAAATCCATTCCGTAGTTTGCCAGTAATTTCATTCAAATTTATCGTTTATTATATTATAATGCATTCCTACAATTATGAACTTCGTTACATTTATTGTTGACCTATTATTGCATAGAGCATTTGAATAGTAAAAAGTCACTGTGTGGATTGAACTGGCCCAAATATCAATGCCTTGTTTACTCTAACCAGCTGGAATATGCACATGCTAAAAACTAAGGAGTCTGTACTTGTAAATCATATAAATGTTATTCCTTTGCACATACAGCTAAGCTTGCTCATGAAACCATTATCCGTTTTGGTTGGGAGACTCTAATGCACTCACCATATTCTCTACACATTGCACCATGAGATTATCATTTTTTTTTCTTAGGATAATCACCTCTGAGATCAGCTATTCTGAACTTTGCCAATCTGAAAATTGTACTGGATGGAATTTTTGCTTCCCATCCTAAGGAGTTCTATCACAATAGTCTCCCATCAATTGGCAAAAGATACCCAGTAGTGTTGGTGACTACATTTAATACTAAAGATATTTTGCTCAGAGTATGATGCTTTGAAATTTCTGATCTGATATTAACAGAAAATTTTTGATCACCTTACACTTCCACTGATATACATTGATGATATCTAACTCTTTATTTCAACAGCAATAGGACAGACGACGGCTTTTCAGCTATTCATTAATTTTTGAAAATAAAAAACAAAAATGGACTTTATGGGGAATGATTTACTAGAAGAACTCCTAATTCTTGTATGAATTGTTTTGTGCGGACAAGACATTATTGCAATGAAGCAAAATTTTTAAAAATGAGGCTTTTGTGTTTCTCCTTTAAGATTCTAAACTGTAGGAATGCATAGGTGGCAGTGACTGTTCCTGAAGAGAAATGGTTGTGATACCTTCATTAAGAGAAGAAACTGGCAACCATATCCTGGCTTACATTCTGGTGCTGTTTCACATTCACAACTTGGAAATACCCATATCATCATCATTACATATTAATGTTACTCTTTTGATTCTGGTCAAATTTATATATCCACTTTCACCATATATTGGTCATTTTGAATTTAAAAAAAACATTTACTCATGTCCATTCATTCCTTAAATTTAATGCACCAAAGTAAACTATCAAAAATTCATAAGTGCCACACTTTTGGAAGGAAAACCACAAAATAGAAAAATACATTATTAAAAGCAATTCAATACCCAAATGAACTCAATACATGGGAAAAAATCTATATAAAAATTATGAACACAGGCTTATGAATTTTGACATACCAGAAGCAGACAACATATTATATAAGTTCATTAATAGACCAACAGAGCGAACAGTTACTTGCACTTCCCAGCTGATTAGATCTGTTAGTTATTGAATAATTGACAATGTCAGCAAATGACTCATGAAACATGTCCAGTTTACTTTTAAATAAGTTTTTAAAAAGTGGAGCATCAAGGGAGTTTTAATGTGTTGAGATGACTTTTAAGAGTTTTACTTTTAGTCTAAACCAGATTTTATGATAGTTTCACTGTGTGGATTCCTACATTCAGTTTTAATTGAATACACAGCATTCTCATTGGGTGCCCCATAATCTCACAGAAAAACAGAAGTAAGTACAGTTAGAATATTATTAGGAAATGGTTTGTCTTTTCCACCGTGAGAAAATTCTCAACAAGTTCACAACATAAGAGTGTCTACTGGTGAAGAAACAACAGCATTGCCATCCATGCTTGGTTTATCCTGTCTTGAGAATTTTTGGCTTTAAAAATTTAAATTCTGCAATATTTATAAAAAAATTTAATGCAAGATAGCTGTTAAGTTTTCTTCATTTAATAAATGCAATCTGACAAATCAAGTAGCCATGTACCTATTAGACTTGCATGCATGTAGAAACAGTGCTAAAATGCATAAATCTGTATAAGTAAAAAAAAATTAATAATGTACATGGGTACCTGTACTATGGCTGGATGATCAGATAGCTTGCCCTCTTCTAAGATCATTCAGATTGGATGGCCTGGCAGCCAGATATAAAATTTATATCTGAAAAAGTAATGTCTCAGTATTTTGCCCCAAGTATTCTATTTTATCCATTACTCATTTAGCAAATGGTTCCATCATCAGCATCATCATTCTAGTACAATATAGTTTCTTACTGGAGCTCTGATATTGATCGTACAAGTTTTGTTAACATTAGTCATCATGTTGTGAGATAAAATATTTTAGATAACAGTGACCTCACAATAAGTTTATTTTTTTAATTTTTATGTGATATGCTAACAAGGAAAGTGTCGGTGTGACCATGAAGAAAACCTTAAAACCTGCTGTTAAATCATAGACTGCTATTGGCTGAAGCTAAAATATTGGTGCAGTAAGACAGAGAATCTCTATCACTAAACAATTGACCTCAAAGACTCTGAGGAAAACTTGGCGATTACACACTGCCCTGCCGTTCAATTCATTATGTACTTAAAGGGTTTTTTTGAGTAGGTAACAATGGCCCAACATATGGTTATTTAATATTTATACTGAAATATCCAAAATCTGTGTAACAGCAATAGGTGTACATCAGTGCTTACAAGGAAAATAATGTGATCATGTTAGAATCTATCTTGAAGTGTTGTCACAGAATACCATACGTTGCAGTTATAAAAAAAAAATAGGTAGGTATTCAGAAAAAGGCATGGGAAATTACTGTTGATATTTATGAAATTGATTAGCATCACTTTTAATCACTTTATTGAATATGCTCTAACTAATTAAGCATTAAATATTGTACATGAAATATTTACACTTTAAAAAGATATTTATTAGCAATAATATTGCAATATACAAATTTACAAGGGATACAAAGTGGTGCTTATAAAACATTAGTAATTCTTGCAAGGTAAAAAAGAAAAGCAATGATTCAATAATCTTGTTCAGGCATAGAAGCTTTTATAAAGGATGTGCATCATGGATATTTTTCTGAAAAAGTGTTTGGTAGTAACACCTGTGTTAATGTGCGCAGGTGTATTTATATGCCTAATGTGCAACTTGAATGCCCCAGGCTGCACATCATTAAGATAATGGATAGTTATTGAAAACAGTAAACAATTCCATTTATGGTTCATTAAGAGAGTGTGGGGAAAAAAATAAAAAAAACACTGCATTATAAAATCCATTCTCTGAATAAAATGTAACAGAACAGTTTTTTGTACCAGGTGCCAACAGTTTCTGTATACAACACATATATAGAATTATCACACTGAATCAGTTTTGAATGTTGATAAAATGCTGGCTCATTTTTTCAAAAATGCAAATAAAGTAAGTAAAACAATTAATTTGTTACATTTTCTGGTACACACATTTAAAACTAAAAATGCACACCTTTCAATGAAAATGAAAAGAAAATCCAGTTTCATATTTTCTTTTCTGAAGCACAACTTTTGACAAAAGCTGTGTAATTATAATGAAAAATTCCTTTATACTAGAACAGTTAAGATATAAAACATTCTTTGGTATTAAACATTATTAAGAACAATATGCATTTTAATTTTAATTTTTGGAATTATACTGACAATCATTTCATTAATTAAGATCAGTAATAATTTCTCTTATTTACTCCCACCTTTTGCAATTTTTCAACTCTGATTCAGTTACTTTCATTACCATCATTAAGTGTAAATTATGATTATATGTTGCATAAAAGAAAAACTTGAAGTGAAAATACTTTCAGAAATTGCAGACTATTAACAATTAATATTATTTTTAATTTTTTTGAGATAGTTTTCTTGCTTGCATGTAGGCACTAAGTAGTCTATTTAAAGTAATATTAACATTGGTATTGTAAAATTCTGCATGTACGAGATATGTGACATTCATCCATATCATATATCTGCATTCTATTCCTTTTCTTGTGTGGGCTAAAAACTGGGTTCAATTTTAGTGGCTGGCACTGGCAACCCATATTTGCACTACAGAACTAAAAACTAAGTTTAAAAAAAAATTCCTTGAAACATATTAGGTACATATACAACAAATTACAAATGTACATTATACAAGTCTTCATATAAGGGGAATATAGCCTAATGCAGCATATTGTAGCAAATGTATAACAATAAAATAATCTTTAATTTTTTTTTTAAGAGAAGAGCAAGCAACTATTAAAAACTATGGCTGTATTGTGACTGTAGTTCATATGAGAGATGAATACAATGCTAGAGGTACAAAAGTTTGTATTTTTAAATAAAAATTTAATAATTTCAAACACACAGTTTAATTACCTCGAAATGTTCAGACTAATAATATTTACACTTAAAGAATTATGTACATACTTCTCCAGGTTTAGTTTTCGAATGCAAGCATTAGAGATGAGAGGATGAGCATTTAGAACTAATACTAAATAGGATAATATGTGCTACTGCCAACTTTTGAATACTCTTTATTCCCAATTTTTTGCTGAATTTTCAATGAAATTTTGAATGTTAAGTACCAAATCATTTTAACTACCTAATTAATAAACATCTAAAAGAAAAATACTTATAAATGTAAGATTAGAGAATAAAGTTTTTTGGTGTAATTTTTTCAAATATTCTTATACTAAAACCAATTTCTTTATTAACTAAAAATGTTAATTGGAACTTTTACAGTGAAGGTAATCATATAAATTATGATCATTGTATGCTTGGGTTGAACTATCCACTCTTTATCCATTAGCTGAGGATGCAAACAATGGTTCATGAAACTAGTACTATATATTATATACATATAGTGCAGCAATAAAAGATTGGTTAGTTGATTCATTTTATTTACGGACACTCTTTTAACATCTCAGGTCACCAGGTCATTCAGGGTGTGAAATGGCAGGCAAATTTTGCTCGGAGGCCTCTTCTTTCAGGCTTGAGGTTCATTTTCGTGTCATAAATCTATGACATGGAGAACCTACAACTTTACTTCCCTTCCGAAGGAAGCCATACTCAGGATTTTTAAGCCCGAAAAAATTTATTGACTGGCCAGGATTGAACCCGTAATCTTGGGTTTACGAGGAGCAATAAGAGTGTGTAGTTTGACTCAATCATACAATGAACTTAAATATAATTCCTTTATGTTTAAAATGCCTCAACTTCATCTGAAGTAAACAAGTATAGCCTCAAGGATTGTAGCAATAATTAAAAAAGCTCTGGAAACTGTCATTTCTGGTTGCTCTAGATGATAAAATATTTTACAATGTTATGTACCATTCAGCAGGATGGTTCATAAAGGATCCCATGCAGGCAAAAGTTTATTGAGTTGCATGTGTTTTTCTCCCAGATTAAGAAGGTGTGAATGACGATCTTGGTACACTACTCGCAAAATTTCATCACATTAACAGATATTATGCCTTAGTTTGCTGGCATGCAGAGAGAAATAAAATGAAATTATTTCTCTAGTACAATTGGGAAAGCTAGTAAGAATAACTGTTTTGAAAAGTTTGTATAAAATAGAAGCAAACAGCACCATTATCGGTATGTTAAAATTATAAAGCATAAGTTTAGCATTTTTGTCACATTTTGAAATTGTGATTGGTAAATGTAAACTACTCACTCAATAACATACCATGCATTCCAGCCAATTCTACTATTCTTGCAATCACATATTGGTGCACAAAACCCAGCTCTGGCAATTGTTTGAATAGGATGCACAGGATAATGCTGGTGCAGCATCTAAAGTTAACTGGCATTTTCCTTTTTAGAGTATAGGAAAAAAAACAAAAAAAAACTAATCCCAGCAGGATTTGAACCTAGACCTTGAAGTGAAGTTTTTGCAGCTGATTGTGAATCAGTTCCCTGGCTAATTGAGCCGTAGAGTTGGCTTATAACTGTTCATAAACCTCAAACACCTATGTTCTTAATTATCTAGTGATAACCTTATGCTCCACTTACTGTTGAATTATGCAAAACTAGTTTCTTGCAAGTCGACTCCCAACTGAGGATGCAGGCAAAAGTTGGCAAAACTAGTTTTGCATAATTCAACAGTAAGTGGAGCATAAGATTATCAAATTGATTCACTAGATAATTAAGAACATAATAGTTGCTTCACTGTATTGGTTACGAAATTAAATTTTATACTCAAAATACTTAGCCCCCAAAGTACTAAGGAATTTAGATACTTGAAAAAGGGGTAAATGTTAGTTGCTTCTTTGAGCACCATAGAGAACTTAATGCTACCAATGTACGTTATGTAAATTACAAAAAAATGGACCTCTATATGAAGTTTGCTATTGTTCTTCAAATGTATGTGAATCATTGTTGATTTATCCACATTTTGCAGCTAAAATCAATGTGTCCTCTGAATTTCTATTCCATAATAATGAAGTCCCCATTACTATTGTGTTAATACATTTCATTGCTTAAAATCATTTGATTTCATCTTGTATTGTTCTTTGGTGGTCTAAAGAAGGTAATGAGATAAAATAGGTAATATTATTAGTTACGATGAGTTTTATTCATGAATGTGTTACTCTGACAGTCTTACAGCTCATATTTTTGAACAGTTTCTACTCATTTACACATGTGTAAATTACAAAGAGGTTACTATGCATAGAAGTTGCTGGGCTATTGTTAAAATATACCACCTTCCATTTTTCTTCCTCTTGGCATAACGCCTTGGCGGATCTTGCAACATCATTGGTAGACAGTAGTATTGCAGGGGGTATGTGATTAGCACCAACACCTTATCAGTCAGTTCTGTGGGGCATTCAAACTTGTCCTTTGGGACTATGATGAATCAAAAAGATCTCTCTATCCCAAAATTTTCAGAGATCTCATTTACTTTCAGTGCAGAGCTTAATGTTGCCTTACATGAATATCTCTCTAAGGCTCAAGTTATTAAAGTGATATCAAAAGATATGCAAAATAAATTTCTTCCTTGTTATGCTTCAAGCCTACCACAATAAAAAGAACCTAGAGGTATGTGATTTTACATCAAAAATTTAAAATGAAACTATAGGCATAACAAAAATTTTTCAGATAATTATGTTGACTATCAGAAATCAGGTCAGCTTCTGGAGGCTTTTCGATTCCAATAGGTGATGCTTGAAACATATTCCGAGTGAAATTATCAACAATCTCGATAAAACAATGTCTGAGAATTATCAATGTGAATTTTATGAGCTGCTAACACACTGGTATTCAGGATATTCTTAAATAAGAGTATAAGTATGCATATAATTACATTGCTATGACCATTTTTAAATTTAATAATGGTCCAGGCAACTAGAAAATACAGATTTTCATTTACTTTTCACAAATCTCAAGAAAATTTCCAGTTATCTTCATCTTTGTTGCAGCAAACTGCAATACTAAATGAAGTATTAGAAAAAAAGTACTACAAAAATCTAATATAAGACAAAAATTCAAATTGCATACAGTTCAGGTCAAGTATGACAACAGAAACTCTTTCATTTTCTGTCTGGAATGAATAGAAACAATTTCTCCTCAAAGCAATATAATTAATCAGGCAGCAGGATTGCTCTCAAACAGAACTACCGGAATTTCAATTTTGGCTTGTTGTATTCCATAAAGTCATGCCACATATAGAAATTTTATACTGTTATTTGATATGCAAATAAACAGACTCTCTCAAGCTAAAGAATCCAATATTTAATTTCCAAACTGCCATTCAGAATACCACAGACACCAGTATCAACTTTCTTGTGATTGAATGCTGCATTTCCTGAGTTCTCGAAAGGGAAATATATATATAAATTCTGGAGATTGCTTTTGGTGGTTGCTTTGGTAGTTGATGGCACTGTTATCTCTCCGATAGATAAATTTGAATTCAATAACCACCTTCTTATCTGAAGACTTCAAGGAATATGAGAAGCATTTTCCACATAAATTCTGCAAAAATGTGAGGTATATCAGTTTGTTAATAAAAGAAATTTATAAACAGAACTTAAAATGTTATACCTATGATAACTTTTGGGATATACCAGTACTCTTAATCTGTTATGATTCATTCTAGAAATCAGACAGACATACATTTGGTGAATGTCTGTGCAGCATCTTAAGAGCAATAATAACCATTCTCATGACTACTACTGAAGTCAAACACTGCTTTTACTACTACTGAAGCCAAACACTGCTTTTAAACTCTTAAATGTATAAAAAGTTTCTTACACAGTACTATGGCTTTGGTATTGCTATCTATTGAAAATAAATTAATAGTTGGTATTCTGGATTTCAATGAAGCAGAGGAGAATGGACTTTATGTACAAGCATTCTATACAGAGAATATGTATTGTTTAACTACCTGTTGCACAGACAGTTGTCTAAGATTGTGCAATTCCTGTTACTATAACACCACCCTATATGTGTGTGTGTGAGTGTGTGTGGGGGCAGGGGGTTGCTTGAGTTATCAGTGAAATATATCGGCCACCACTTCCATAAATATAGCTACATATTCTGATAAATGCTTCTAGTTGAACATAAAATTACGAAGCCTTGCAAAAATAAACATTGCAAAGCTGTTTTATACAGCTAAGTTTGTAATCCAATTTAATTTCAAAATTTTTACAGAATATTTCTTAGAACAGATTAAAATATTTTATATTTTGTTTAACTGCTCTTTCATTCCAAACTTTAGCTTCATATAGCATACACCAACTGAGCTATAATCATGATAAATCATGATGCATTTTTCCCTAAAATAATGATAGCAGAAACATTTAAAATCTTCAAGTATGTTATATATTTAATTTTCTTTAATTAGAAAATGCCACAACTCAAAACACACCTAAAATGCAATTTTACTGAAGATATGCATAGTGTTAGTATTTATAAAATAAATGTAACATCAATGAGCCTGCATTTATGCAACATTTCAGGAATTAATTACATTTTTAAAGTGTTTACTATAATTTGCAAACACAAATACAACATAATATTACGAGCACTAAGTACATTACAATTATTTACATAATTCTATTGAGATATTTAATTTGTTACGAAGATAAATACTGTTTTCATTGTATACCTATATAGGGTGTGCGAAACAAGATGTTTTCTTTTCTTTTTTATTTCTTTTTCTTTTAACTTTTAGTTCAAGAAAAATACAAACAAATGACATTAATATTGCTCCACATTTTCATCTTATATTTGTTAACTATCTTATAACTTTTGATAACACCAGGTTTCTGAGCACCATTTTTCATGAGTAAAACTATAATAGCTCAGTAAAATGTGTCAAGAAAGTAATTTTATTATTAATTGGGAAAGTCTCCAAAATATACATTCATTATTTCCCTAAAAGGATCTTAATATAAATAATGTAATATAATAGACATAAATGAGATGTACAGTAGCTGCTGTAGCAGAGGGCAAAGGATTTATATTGACATATATAAGTTCCTATATTTTACTTATATTTCATTAAGAATTTGCAAAAAAACTTTTGAACTTATATGCAAAGCTAAGATTTTGTTCCCTCTAAAGCTTTTATTTTTGCATATATCATTTTTAACATAATAAGTGTTAAAATCGCAGTACACTAGAACCCCACTAATCCAACATTTCAGATAATCCAAACTGAACCTTATTAAATGAGCATAACCTGTGAATGAGCAAATGAAAGAGCAGGAAGCAAATTCATGTTTATATTTTTGAAGGTTCTTGGCTTTTTTGATTTACCATTGACCATGGGTGTTAACTTATTTGTTCTTACAGCATTACTACAAGCTAACACCATCAGGAATTCTTTGCTCATTTTAGAGCCATGCACATGAAGTTCTTGTTTGCCAGCAAGGATTTACTTCAGTAGAGCCTTGAAATTCAACACTGTCTCATTGCAGATACATACTTTTCCAGGGAATAACTTTGTGATAATTAAATCCTAAAATTCTGCTATTTTTTTAATGCAGTCTACTGATAATGATTCTCCAGTTTATCTGTGCCTCTTTTCCTACCTATCTAATCATCCATTACTAGCAATAAATTTAGGCTCACCATCCATTAATTTGTTGATGTGGACTGCATACTTCTGAATTAAAGAATCTCTCAATGGAGTTTCTCTCTGTCACTCTTGGGAAAACCATAGAAATATTGTTTCTTTAATTTTTTCAAATTGAAAAACTTTTGATATGTAATGCTGTTTAGTAACTTCTTCTGACATCAATGCATGAAACTGATCAATTTTCCCAGAATTCTTTTGACAGTCACTCATGGTCGTTTTACCAATGCCAAACTCAGCAGGTAATTTTGTAGCACTTTTCCCCTTGCCCAAATATTTCAATATTTCAAGTATTTCTTTAAGGGCACACAGACTATGCTTTCCTCTTATTGGCCATTGTGCAGTCCAAAAAAAAAAAAAAAAAAAAAAAAAAAAAAAAAAAAACCGTTTAACAGACACAAAATGACAAGAAACATATGTACACAACTTTTCACTTTAAGAGAGCTCTCTCAATTTGCAGTTCCCCCTCCACTTCTCATGTGGTAACAACTGGGTTGATCACAGAAACATTGAATTGACAACCATCAAATAATGTACATATTATTTTACTCTTAATTATAAGAATAATTGCAAATAATCTGCACATTTGCTCATCCAAAAAGGCAACTGCCTCTATCAGTTCAAATAGTGGGGGTTCATAATTTAGTAAGTTGCCTCTCTACTTTTTAACAATGAACGTATATGAATAATCACAGAAAGTACATATATGAATATAACTTAACTAACCTGTGTACAAAAACTTGGATTAATCATTTTATCCATGCAAGTACATCTTTTGTACTATTCTTTTCTAAAGAAATGAAATAAGGTAAACCTAATACTCCTAATTCCAACAGTTCTATTTGAAATTCTTTATAAAAACATGAACATATATATATAAGGTATAGTGAGACAAGAAATTTTACTATTTGTCCTTCCACTGTTTTATCAAGAAATTGATGTTGGCAAACCTGGCACAAATGTTTTAACTTGAGGAAACAATCAACTGTTCACACACCCTGTCCTAGGTTCATATCACTTTATTTATCTACAACTGTACAGTGAGGCAGGAAAATGTAAGGAAATAGAGGAATGGGATAAATTAGGGACTGTCTTCAAAACCAAGCAACTATTCATTATAACTCTAACATTCTTAAGTAAGGCAACCTTCATATAATATAACACCCACTACCTGTTCAAGAATAAATTATTTCAATTTTTGGAAGAGCTATATATGTATAAATAAAGCCTGCTTAGAATGTTTACACAACATAAAAACCAAGCTGTGAAAAATTATAATCACTAAAATAGTATATTTTCTTGAAAAAAACACAAACTGAATTGCGAATATAACTACATGCAGAAAAGATATACTCTGAAACCAATAGGACCCTATTAAGAATCTCTTCTCCAGTAGATACCTTTAGTATATATACAAGGTGTTAATGAACTATACTGAAATAATTTCAGAGAGTGCAGTCTGTAAATAAGCAATTTAAGATAGCCTATGTATAGTCCACAACTAAACACAATGCATTTTTATTGTGTTAAACATTTTGGCATCAGATGCTGATAAGTCAGTGTTAAAGCCAAGTCAGGTGAAAAAAATTGGTTTAGATTGTCTTTAAAACTCCCGTGCAAGAATAGAAATGTCCATTTTCTGCAGCTCATTATCAGTGTTTTCAAGATTTAGTGCTATAAAAATCCCTTAAATTCCTGAACTAATCATTTGAACTGAACATCTATTAACTAAGAACTTGCATTATGTAGCCAAGACTGACCACATTTCAACTACATTTAAATCTAATTAATCTTTATATAGCCTACTCTAGAGGGTGCTCTTTAATTGCTTATCTGGTGTAATACATAATGCAAAAACTAATGTTTCGCAGGCCACGGGTTCAATTCTTGTCATGCTGTTAATTTTTTTTTTTTACTTAATATGAAGTGCTGTGATATGTATCTAAATTTATGAATGAAATTTAATTAATGCTTTCAAGTTTTATCTCTTTCTCAATAATGAATGTATTAACAACATACAATGGCTAATAAGTTTACTACCAACGTGATGCCTAAAACTTATATACCTTATACTCAGGGCACGATTCCGAAGGGTAAGTACAATTGCAACTACAAGGAATGTAATTATATGAATTGGTGTGTTAAAATTGAAGTCTATAAATAGAAACATCAACTTAAAACTTATGCTAAAAGCTGTATTATTCAGCCCTAGTCATAAAATAAAACAAAAAATGTGATGAATGAGACTCGAACTTGAAAACAAATGACCATCTCTTATTCGAAAGTTAATGTCTTAACCACTGAGACAGCGTGATAAATTCAGAAACATCCCTTCATTATCGTGTGTTATGCTTTTGAGGGGCATCTGGCACTTTAGAAACTTATAGCCATAGCTTCAAATTTAACAGTCAGGCCATACATTGCCTATCTCAAAATTACTTACTAGAACATCACTACACTCTCTGAAATTATTTTGGTGTAATTCATTAACACTCAGTATATTTCTATTCTGGCATTTTACATAATTTGTTATTCTGTACTATAAAGTGGAATAATAGCAACCTATGGTGGGCATAAGAAAACCAGAGAATCAAAAATACTCTTTTTCTCTGATTATATTCTTGACAAAAGTGAATGTTTTGAGAATCACTGTCGCAATACAGTTTTTATTCTTGGTAAGATATAATAATTGCATTTTAAGCAAGCTAATGGCAGCACAAAATTTTAAGTGTGAAGCCTGGATCAAAGTATCTAAAAGATTTAAATTTTATTATAATATGTGCATATTAGTCACTAATATTAATTACTTTCTTTTCATTTTAAGTATAAAAAATATAGTTCTTATTTACATCTGCATATATTTATTTTCAAAATATACAATGAACTTATCTTCTTCATAATATCCTAAAATGTCTGCAATAATCATAAAAAAAAATTATAACAGAGTGAGAATAAGCTTTTTTAAAAATAGAATCTGGAGAAGAGTGCGATCAATCTCCCCCTCCCTGTCCTAGTAATATTGGCTTTATATTATATTTTTATTTCTAGTTCAAAAAATGTTAATTTATCTGCTAGATAGATATAGCAACCATGATTCTTCCTACGGACAACCAATGTAAAAGAATTGAATCTTTTTGCATTAAAATATCAATATTGGATTTTAGTACAATTTGTTACTGGCTGAACTATTTTACTTCTTCTGTTTACTTTTAAAATTAAATTTTCATAAAAGAAATCCATTATGATTATAGATTGCCCATAATGACCAGATGCACAGTTTCATAGTGCATAGCAGTTAATGAACCAAAACTTAATCACTTCTGGATTATAGCTACAAAATTACTTTAGTTTAAATATATTTTAATTTGATAATTAGAAACTGTTAATGTGATGAAATTTCAGGATTAGGTCTCAGATCTCTTCCTCTCTGTACCTTGGTTTATTGAACATAATAATATGCAAATTTAATCTCAGATTCAAGCTATGACAGAAATTAAAACAATGTCAAGAAAATTGTAAAATGTACAGTTTCTTTGAAAGTAAGACATGAAGAGTTTCTCAGTTTTGAAAGCAATCCTTTAAGGATTAAAGGTATAAAGGATCAGTCTATATAACTAAGTGCTGGATATGTTTGCTGAAGCTTGACCCTTCAACTTTCATCACTGTCGGACGGTGGATCAATGGCGGTGTGCAATGTGACAGATACACCTCGGTTTAGGCTTACAGCTGGATAAAACACTCCATACAAATCATGAAATGCAATTGGACCCTGTAACACAAAATTCATTGTATGATAATGATGAATTAAGTAGAAGTTTGGCAGTGAAGCAGCACATCATTTGAGCATAGAAGTAAGCAATAGTAATACTATTTACTTCATTTACTTGTTTAAAATTCTGGGCATGTTTCAACTGCTGATGATGGAAGTGATTGCTCTTGAAACATGTCCTGGATAAATAAGTAATTGAAGTATATAGTGTTATTATTACCAACTGCTATGCCAAATCATTGCATGATATTCTCATTTGATATGATGCACAAATTAAATAAAAAAAATATAGCAATTATTTTCATAATGACAAAATTTTTAAAGAATGAATTCAAATAAACTTTCTAGCAGAATAAGGAGCACAAATTCAAATTTCAATCTTGGTCACTACCAGCACATTATATATTTTTTGAATTGTTATCTCTATATCCTAAACTTAGGTATTCATTTTTTTACACTAAATTCCATTTACTTACATAAAAGTAAGATGCATTTTGGGAGAATCTCTCCCATCTTCAGTTGCTCACTGAACCGCCATTACTCGAAATGGTGACTGGACACCTGGATGTTTCTGTGGTTGAAGTAGGAAATTGCTGAGTTCATCCATAGGAGGAAACTCGAAATTCATTAGGTTTTTTCTATTTTTTAATATAAATTTTTTTTCCCAAATGGATAATTCCAATGGTTTGTGAAGATGATTCAGCAGTTTGATTTCCGGTTTTATTTTATGGTTTTTGGTCCAAAAGTGAGCTGCTACAGCTGATTTATCCACCTGCTTAAACCGAATATTCCTAAAATGTTCTTTCCTCTGAATTTCCAAACTTCCCTTTGTTTTGCCTATATAGCTCTGCTCACAATCTGCACATTTTGTTTCGTAAATTCCTGATTTCTGTTCTGTTGATATGGAGTCTTTTACTGTGCAATCTAAAAAATTATTGATGTTGTATCTGTTCTTTGGGGCTAACATTATCCCATGTTCTTTAAAACTTTTCTTGAACTTGTTGTGGTAAATTGGATGGTAGATGAAACTTTTGAATTTGTACTCTTCTTTTGTTTTTTTCAGTGTGGAAACTTCCCTTATCCCTTTTTGTCTTTTAGATTTATTGATAATCTTTATCATTGTGTCTTTGTTGAAACCATTGATTATAGCTGTCTTTATTGTTTGTTTGTATTCTATTTTGTACTCTGCTTCTGTGAGTGGAATATTCATCAATCTGTGTGCCAAACTGTGAAACACTGCATATTTATGTGGAATGGGGTTATAATTCTCATTTTTTATGTAGTTTTCCATATGTGTTTCTTTTCTGTAAATTTCAAAATTCAAACATTTCTTATAATTTTTAAATCTAGAAATGGTAGTCAACCATTTCTTTCTTCTTCTATGATAAATTGTATAGATTCATGTTGTAAATTTAAGAAGTTTCAGGGCATCTATTGACTGTTTCTTGTATTGCAAAAATGTCATCCACATACTTATACCATGACTTGAAAATTAAAGGGAAGGCTTTTGTGATATGTGTTTCAAATGAACTCATGAATAACTCTGCTAGAAAAGGTTACAAAGGGTTTCCCATGGTTAGGCTTGAAACTTGTTGGTAATATTTTTTGTTCAAGCTGAAATACTTTTGTTTAATGCAAATATTAGTAAAAAATGAATATCTAAGTTTAGGATATATTATCATTCCATTGTCAACAGCTTTGTAAGTACAATATGTCATTTCTAATTTAAAGAAAATATAATTTTAGGTATCAGCATACATAAGGCACCTTAACTTCTGAAAACATATTTTTGCATTTATCATTTGTCCAGTACTGAAACTCTAATAGCTAAAACGTTTCAAAAATGAAAGTATAAGCTTGTTTTTCATAACATATAACATCAAATCAATTCTAACAATTTTTAAAATATTAAACATTCATCCTACCCTAAAATTATTTACAAATTTATTACATATGAATGCATTTGTTTACAAATCAACTTTTATTTAAAAATATAAAGGTGTGATATTTAGCAGAGCACAGACCTGAGGCTCCTCATTGACATAGAAGCTAAGCTGATGTCTATCCAAATCAAGCAGCACTCCAACTGTTGACCCCTGTTGGATGCCACCTTCACAACGCTGTTCATGCACACTGGCATGCATGAACCACGATCGCTGTCTGTCAATATACATACTCCATCCTTTGTCATCTTTGCCTAAAAAATAAAAATCAGTGTCCAGCAGTATGTACCAACATCTATTCATTATCTCACTAATCTTATTTTTTGTATGTATGTGCATAGGAAGTACAATTATTTATTACAATTATCAAATTACTTACAAAATTCACAATTAAGACTCAATGTTGACAAAACTAAATTTATGTTATTAGAACTCTGCATAACAAAAAAATGAGTTAATAATACACACTAATAATTCAAACTGACTGCACCAAATTCCTAGGAATCTATATTGATAAATATTTATCTCATAACCATCATGTAAATATGTTTTGTAAAAAATTGTATGTAAATATAGATTTGTTAAGAAAAGTATCATGTCAGTTAGAAGGAGACATACTTAAAATGTTTTGTTATGGGTTCGAACACTCACATATTACATATGGTATAGAAATCTGGGCAGGGACAAGCATTTCTAATTTGAATAGAGTACTTATATTACAGAAAAGAAGTCTGAAATACATATTTAATTTAACAAACCATCAATTTGTTAAAGAATATATAGAATACTAATAGTCCTATCATTGTATGTCTTCAAAGTCATTTTATTAATAAAATCAAAAGGGGAATGCGCACGATTAAATAAAGATCATTATGAATACAACATGAAGGGAATTAATAATTATCATGTGAAGTATAAGATCCATATAACATAGATATTATCATGTACAGTAAACTTCCCAGTTTTATTACAATTGCACAAGATAATTCTTTTAAGACATTGTTAAAAATGTATCTCATTGATAAATGTCTGTACTGGTTAGATGAATTATAATTAGACGTGTTATCCAGACTGTTATATGATTAAATAATTCCTTTTGTTTGTATTGTTTGATGCTTCATAAAATTATAAAGGTACATAACAACTCATAATGATTATATTGCTTACTGTATATTTAAAATATTTAACTGATCTGATTAATTAACATTGTATAAACTCTGTATAATTAGATTGTTACAAGCAAAAAAGTTAATGTTGTTATCATCATCATCGTCATCATATAATTAATGAGCTATATCGAAATAATTTCAGAGAGTGTGGAGGTGTTAAAGACGGGTAGTTTGAGATAAAAAACGTATGGCCTGTCTGTTTCAAT
Organism: Metallyticus violacea; assembly: GCA_030762175.1. Lineage (NCBI taxonomy): Eukaryota > Metazoa > Arthropoda > Insecta > Mantodea > Metallyticidae > Metallyticus > Metallyticus violacea. Next base: position 22,778,975 of record CM060841.1, read on the forward strand.
TTCAAAGCTATAACGGTTATAAGTTTCTAAAACGCCACTACGTCACTGGCTAATTAAGATGCCCCTCGAAAGCATAACACACGATAACGAAGGGAGCTTTCAGAACTTGTCGCTCTGGTACAATGGTTGACACTAACTTTCGAGTAAGAGATGGTATTTTGTTTTCGAGTTTTAAATCTCGATCATCACATCTTATTGTTTTGTTTTCTGACTGGCAAATAATATAGCTTTTAGCGTCGTTTTAAGTTGATGTTTCAATTTATACACTTAAATTTCAACATACCAATTCATATAATTACAGCTCTTGTATTTATTATTGTACTTACCAATCAGAATCGTGTCCTGAGTATTTGTTTGGTAAATTAAGTTTTAGGCATCGTGTTAATAGCAAGCTTATTAGACATTGTATGCTGGTAATACATTCATTACTGAGAAAGAGAATAAAACTTGAAAGCATTAAGAAAATTTCATTCATAATTATTTAGTATGCGTATCGCAGCTCTTCATATTAAGTAAATAAATAAATAAAAGATAAAACGCATGACAAGAATTGAACCCGTGGCCTGCTAAACATCCGTTTTTGCGTTATGCATTACGTTACACAAGCAGTTAAAAAGCTCCCTTTAGAGTAGGCAACATCAAGACCGATTAGATATGAATGTAGTAGGTCTTGGCTACATAATGCAAGCACCCAGTTAATAGATGTTCAGTGTCGCACTGTCAAAAGATTGGTTTGAGATATTAGGGGGTTTTATGGCACCAATTCTTGAAAACGCTGATAAAAAGCTGCGAAAAATCTATATATGTATGCTCGCAAGGCAGTTTTAAGGACGATCTAAACCAATTTTTCAATCCGTTTGGCTTATCAGAATGTGATGCCAAAAAGTTTTAACACCATAAAACTGCGTTATGTTTAGGATTGTACATTGTCTATCTCAAATTGCTTATATACGACATCTCTACAGTCTCTGAAATTATTTCGGTGTAGTTCACGAACACCCTGTTACATATACTACAGCCATTATAAAATGTCTGCAGGTTTAAGATACAGAACTTTTCTAAGCCTTTCATGTGTTGCATTACTCATGCTTGATTTTGTGTGACAAAATCTTCATTAGAGCCCTGTTTTCAGTATACTTACCAAGCATCTGGTCCTTGGCAACATCCAGCCTTGCAATTCCAAAACTTGGATCTGTATCTGAATCAAAACGATTCACCGAGAATTCCCAATAATGAACACCACGAGAAAATCCAACACTTCCCAGGGCCACTTGATGTTCATATCCTTCACAAGATACTGTACAATTATCTTCAGAGAACTGCAACTCCGGAGGACCCAAGCAAGGATCAAAGGTAAACCATGCCACTGAAACAAAAAATTGGCGAGTCAAAAATGTACTCAAGCTTCCCAAACGAAACACAATAATACCTAAAAAAGCTGAGCAAAAAGATTGAGTGTTGATTGCTATGTAATTTTGAGCCCATATATTGCTGCCAACCTTATGCCATTACTAGTTCAGTTACGCTGAACTGTGAGCTAACTTTTCTTTGCATGTCTCCCACCATCTTCTTCCTTTTCCAATTACGACTGGAACTAGCTGCTCCATAATTGTTACAAACTTAGTAATTCACTTAGAGAACCTGTTGGCCTTCTAATAGAGTGCCAGAATGGAATGTTCACCACTGAGCCACAGCACTGCAGTAAAGAGAATAGTATAAAGTTTACTGCTGTTAAATTAAATTTACAGAATGTAATACTTTTTTGAAATTGGGACAGTACAGAAGGTCATTTATGACAGAAGCTATCTTGCAATTTTTGTTACCAGCATTTAAATCAATAACCAGTGCCTCCTCTTGATTTTCTTAATTTTTACTTTCTATTTTAAGTTACTATTGCTGAGCTCAGGGATTACTGCTATAGATATTGTTGTCCTTGCATTTTCTTATTTATCATGATTAGCTGACAAATTTCTGTATATAGCATGATACTTCCAAGAACGGTATTTGTGTATAAAATATTTACATTTTATCTCCTGTACTTTCAGAGAAAAAGAAAGGCGACAGGAAAGGGGGGGGGGGATAGAGAGATGGAGAATAACTAACGCTTTGCATATATTGGCTATGTCAGCGAAATTTTGTGACAAAGGATCCCTCCTTACCAAATGTTTTCTACTACTCCAAGAAAAAGTAAAGTTGAATAAAGTGCTCTTTAAGATTGACGTAAGTTGTATTTTGTTACAATATTGAGCTGCAATTGCTGTCCCTTGATATGAATGTTAATCCTTCTCAGCTGGATTAAATCCTGCACTGCCTTTCAAGGGGCCGCATGGAATTAGTTTTCATATTTTTTCGTCTTTCTTGTATCAAAATTCAGAAGGGAGTTACTAGCTACTGCTATTTTTGATATAATCACAACAATAAATTATTTTGTGGACTCCAGGGTTTACGTAGAGGTTACCAATGCCACTAAATAAAAACCAAGTACAAACAAATAGTGAAATTATTAGTTTAACTCCACAGTTTTGATTATCTATGTATACCAAGGATGCCAAAAAATGTATACACAATTTCACAGTAGATATCTATTTAATATATTTCAAAGTTGCACCGAAAAATTACAGTAATGTGTAGTATGATGTTCTGTAAACAGATGTGACTCACATACATTATGATAACGTTGTTACGTGACAGATAAATCAATAATGAACAAATGAAGTCAAATTTATCGTGCGATATTCTGTAAACAGATGTGACTCACATCACGTTATGCTAGCGTTTCTACAACAAAATGGAGACAAGATTATCGTTTGAACAGCGGAAAGCAATTTTGAAGTGGTATTGCAAAACCGAGAATGTTATTGAAGTTGAAAGGCAGTGGAGACGTGTGTACAGAACAGAACCACCAAAGCGAGTAACAACTGCACGCATTCGAGACTAATTTGAGATCATGGTACGTATGCGATGTTCTGGGAGAATTCGCACAGAAACAAGCCCCGCGCACTGGATCCAAGGCACTATCCAAGGTACTGGATAGGACAAAGAGGTCCATTGAGTTTCCAGCGCGTTCTCCGGATCTAACTCCGTTGGACTTCTACCTATGGGAAACTCTTAAGGATGTTGTATACCATAGAAAACCTGCTACACTGACAGCACTTCGGGAAGAAATTGAAACGACATGTGCTGCAATCCCTGAGGACACTTTCGCAAACGTTGCTCAGTCAGTAGTTCAACGTACTCAGAAGTGTATCGACGCCGATGGTGGGCATTTTGAGCAACTGTTGTAACTGTAAATGTCTAAGATGATTAGTGTTCATTATTTTATGTTTGTGTGAACCCGGTTTTGTTATGTTAACATGGATTTTTCTTTGCTTGAAGTGTGTATACACTTTTTGGCACCCTCTGTTCATTACTAAAAGCAACTATGAAAGAATTAAAGAAATTTGTGAAAGGAAGTAATTATGAGGTTTCCAGCTTTATAGAGCCTATTATCTTATTTTTTCAATAACTAGTTTCTGGTATTTCCACATGAGTTCTGATTTTATTTTAAATTAGATAACATCACTCTCCAAAATATAACATCTTAAAATAACTACCTAAATTAAAATCAAAGCTTTCATATAAAACAACAAACTTAGCAGACAGCCTATAAATTTAATATTTTTACAGAAAACATTTTTCCTTGTCAAAGTCAAGTCAAAGGAATGGAATTAACGATTCATATTTATTCACGAGTAAAACTATACTGCTACAGAATTACTACACGGGGGAAAAAAAAATCTTAATACGGCTCTAAAATTGGTCGTAATTTAGTTGCCTTGTTATGCGCGCTCATAAGAGACTCAAAGTATGACGATATTCTTCCTTGCCAAACTAGAGATGTTCTATACAAATCGGCAATTGAAAAGTTGGATGCTCATTCTCTTATGGGACTACAAAATTTTGGAACATACACCAACCATTATGAATAACGAAATATATGTACAATTATATGCTTGGGAACCACTAAAAACGCCGTCAAGTCAAAACGTAGGGGTTTACCAAAATATGGGGTGCTGTAAACAACGTTAATGGGAGCCGGCATAGATAATGTGCAACTCAGCATATTCCTTCAGATCTGGCACCGTACATCTGTCATAGGAAGCGCTAGGAGGGAAGAAATTTGGTACGGATGATTCATTACGACTATGTTGTCATCAATGAATTTTCTCAAGGAATTCACGACTTACATTGAACATGGTGGGAGACTATGTTGGAAAGTATAATTATTTAGGCTTTCACGGCCGGCGTTAATCCAATAATGTAATGTTTCCGGGCTTGTTGGCCGTGGTCCAATTTACAAACACAAAAATAATTTCAACAGAAAAGAAGAGCAGCCCGCGTACATAAGGCATGGATGTCGGTTTTGGATGACACAAAAATCAAGCCTTACAACCAACAGTATCTATTATGTCATAAGGACCGGTGCCCTACTGCGATTGGCGGAATAGCAGCCAATGAAAAGGAAGGGGGCGGTGCTCCGTACCTAGATATATTACACGGAGCTGCCACAAGCGTCACTTGAGCTACAACAACGAGAGGTGACAGTTATTGCTCTGAAGATGCCCGGCGGAGTCACGGGCGAAACGTCAGGTGTGTTTACAGCCTTGGACCACGGCTAACAAGCCCGGAAACATTTTATTGAATTATGTTGGAAAGTGCTTTCTATTCCTGTTGTACATAATGTGTTAATAAAACAATACGATTATTTTTACCATAACTGGTGTTATGGAAGTCAACAATTACAAAACCGCCACGGGTGGCCGAGGTCGTTAAGGCACGGACTCGTGAGCGGGAGGTCTGCGGTTCGAATCCCGCCAGGACCGTCCTCCCTGACTGGGGTTTTTTCCAGGTTTTCCTCAGTCTTCATAACTGGCAAATGCCGGGGAGATACCTAAACTTAGGCCTGGAACGCTTCCTTCCTTAAAAAAAAAAAAAATCCTTTCCCAATATATCATTTCATCTCATGTATCATCAGTGTCCACCGCCTGTGGTGCCTCAGTAGTAAAAACGGGCGTTAAACACTACTCAAAAAAAAAAAAAAAAAAAAAACAATTACAAATTAGGCTCATCAAATGACCACCAGAGGGTGAATAAATAAATAACCACCTGACCTAATTGCTGAAGATTTTTTTTACAACGAAAACTAATATTGTTACTTTTCAAGACGGAAAAATGATTACAATGTACTGATAAGCAGTTTTATAGGTTCCAAGTGATAAGGGAAACTTAGAAACGAGGATGATCTATTCGTAAATTTGAAATGACAAACGTCAAGTAAATGAAATGTACTACCTCCTTTTTATCATTTTGCCCTTTTAACCGCGAAGGCTAATGCCAATGTCAATTTTCGTAACCAGGGAAAGAAGGAAAGTAAGATACACTTATTTGGAATTTGTCTCTTCTAGAAATACTTACTGGCGCACAAAATTTTTGATTAACACCAAATATTATAATAGACAATAGAATTATAAAATGGGGAAGTATTATTAAAGAACAATTTATCTTTAATAAGCGGGTTTCGTCGCATAATTCCACCCTACCTGTCTACTGCGTTCATTATTTGCTCTTCAGTAATTATTCTCCTTCCGTTTGAAAGCAACAGTCCCTCACGCAGGAGCTGCTTAAACTAAGCGAATTTCTCAGCAAGTAGAATAACATTAAAAAAGAATATAAAATCCTAATTATGACCTTATTGATTAATGAAATAGATTATGGCATTATTGTATTTTAGTTATCATGACAAACTCTAAAGCTAATTATTAAAACTAGGTTTGTCTGTGTTTTTTTCCTTAAAAAATTAGTGAAAATAAATGTATATAGCAAATTACTCTAATTTTCAAAAGTTAGAGGAACAAAATTAGAATTATTTCTATCTATAAGCATTATAAAAGAGAAATAATATTTTTAGAACTATTGTTATTACTATTGAGATCAAAACAAGAAAAAATAGTATAATATTAAATGAGATATATGACTACTGACAGTTAAAGCTACAGGTGTGAGTATTTTTAAATGTAACCATGTTTACGAATAGCTCTTAGTAACATCTTTACATTCACTAAAATAGAGAAATAGCACATTGAGTATTTATGAAAAAGTTTATGTGTGCCATAAAACAAAAACATGCTACTATTTCCGAATGTTATTACAGAGCGCTCTTAACTATAATTCTTACACAATTATTAAATTAACGTTTCATAGTTGCTATCTTCACGACAATGCATTTGTTAAACATAAAATATATGCTTATTAAACGCTAGAATGCTTTTTAAATTTCGGCTTTCAGGTATATCCCCACTCCCAATGGCTCGATTTACCTGATTTTCAGGAAATATTTTTCTTATTTCATTTAAATGGTATATACAGACCCTCGTTTGAAAAAAAGTTTTATTGGTGCCGCTAAAGCGATTTTTAAATTTTGGGTTTCAGCTAGACCCGCACTCCTAACAATCTGATTTCGCTGATTTTCAGAAAATATTTTTATTAATTTATTTTAATGGTATATACGGAGTTTCGTTGAGAAAAATAAAAATTAGGGACGCTAGAGCGATTTTTAAATGTTCGCTTTAGGTTAACCACCACCCCCAACGGTCCTATTTTACTGTTTAACAAACATGATGAATGGTTTGTAAATTGATGGTTATATAACAAGTTTCGTTGAGAATAAACAAAAAAATTGAACCGATAGTTCATACGATATCTATCCCAAATTGCTTATATATACACACACACTCTAAAATTATTTCGGCAAAGTTCATTAAAATCCTGTAAACATAAATAATAACTAGGTAGCAGAAAAAGAATAAAATGATAGTAAATGTGTGACTTTCCTAGTGTTTTATCCTTATTTCTGCTTATCTAGTTATTATTTTAGTTACATTTCATTGTTTTATTTTATTTTTCACTTATATTATATATTTTTATTTAATTGTCATTTTCGGTGCCTTGTAAGCAGGATCGATGAAGATTTGAAGACATTTTTCAAAATTCTTTTCATGAGTAATACCGCAATAGCTACATTTTTTTGTTGTTGTTGTTGTTATCGCGCTGCAGTTGTTAACGCTTGTCTCCTCAGTATATTAAAAATGCGCTGGCTCTGACCAATGATTACGTACGCGTTTTTATTCTAAAAGCAACAGCATCAGTCGATAACCCAGCGTTACGAATCATTTAACAAGGCAGGCCTGGCATGTACGTATCAACTTACATCCTCTCATGCGTTAATAATCAACAATCATGCAATCAATGAAACAATAATCAGCTCAAAACTATTGTCTAAAATTAGCGATCTCTCATCCATCTAATGAATGGCTTCCTAAACAATTCAACGCATGTATTTATGCACGGATCAGGGAAAATTCGTTGCAGTAATCTATAGTCTCCGAAGAGGATATTTAAATTGTTATGCAAATATTATTTTTAAAGTATCACACATACGCACATAGTTTGCCGAAAAATAACTGACAAATGTTTAATATTTTACGCTGTGGGCAAGAAGTTTGCCTTTATCAGACAAAGACTGGGACTTTAATAATTAACAAAATACCCTAATTTTTGCATTAGCGATTCATAACAATAATGGTGAACTTAAGAGGCACAATATAATTATTACTGATCTTTATGTTAAATTTCAACAAAACTCTTGCTTTGTGCAAAACAATCTAGTGAATTGGTGTGCACCGAATGGCAATAGCTAAACTATGTCAAACAACGCTGCCCGATGATAGGAGAAAAATAAATTAATAAAAGAAAGAAAACGTTCCCGGCCTAAGTTTAGGGTACCTCCCCGGCATATGTCGGTCCTAGTGGTGTAGTGGTAACCATACTTGTCTCCTAAACCCAAGATCGCGGGTTCGATCCCGGCCAGAACCGATGGTATTTTTCGGGTGTAAAAATCCTAAATATGGATTTCTTCGGAAGAAAAGTAACACCGTGGGTCCCGTGTCGTACATTTACGGCAAGATAAAGAACCTCAAGCCTGAAAGAAGAGGCCTCTGAGCAAAATTTATCGGCAGTTTCACGTCCTGATTTGAATGAAACGCCGATGACCTGAGATGTTAAAGAATGTCCATAAATAAATAAAAACAAATCAATCATTCCGGCATTTATGAGGACCAAGGAAAACCTGGAATAAACCTCAGTAATGAAGGATGATCCTTTTGGGAGTCGAATCCCAAACCTCCCGCTAACGAGTACAAGCCTTAATGACTTTGGCTACCCGTGGCGGTGTTCGGCACGTTAAACAACTAACAATAATATTATAAGGAAGTTTTGTGATATCAATTGAATAGTAATTTATTTAGGAAAAAATCTTGTACATAAATTCTAAAACATTATAATTTTTATATAATACAAGGGGCGTTCTAAAAGTCCTCAGTCTAACCAAAAAAACACAACATTTAAGAAAAAAAAATTCAACACAGTCACCTTGTAAAACAAATACATTTAGCCCAACGACTTTCCAACTTTTTAATGTCCTCAGTAAAATAAGATTTGTCCATCTATGAAAAATAAGCATCTCTCTCAGCTTTATTTTATATGAATCTTCGTTCACTCAGCTTTTTCTTCATGTTTGGGAATTAAAAGATCGCTGGAAGCCAAATCCGATCGCTAGAGCGTACACACACAAAACACACATATATTTATACATTATTTTGTATTTTTCAGGTAGAATCGATGGCGTTTAAATAATGAATGTTATCCTTTAGGAGGGCGGTATCTACGAGCACAAGATCAACAATGCACTTAAAGGATACGTTTTAGAATAACTCAGAATCCAAATGAGAAAATAAGAATTCAAATAGAAATTATAATAGATACTGAAATTACCCATATCTTCAACTAGTTTCATTACTAGTTATTACAGCTTGAAGCAGCCAATCTCTCACTGAACATCATAACAGAGCCCAATGCAGATAACAAAAACACATCGGTGGCTGTACGATGCTTATTTTAACATCAAGGTATCCAGCACAATTTAATAATAATTGTTAATGCTATTAAGAAGTATGTAGTATTTGAGAGAGAGCAAGTAATCTGAAACAAAACCCGATAGTTCCCTACACAAGTTAACAAAGGAGAGTGAACACTTCCATTTACGTAAGAATGTCTATCTTCCAGGCGCCCGTACCAAGCAGTCGTGTTTTCCCCTCCTTTCTGCTAAAGGCAATCTATAACCAGCGACCCTATTTCGATAGTAGCTACAGACAAACTGGGGGATTGTGTGAATGTAACTAACTGTTATGACCTCTCAAGAACAAAGGAACTTTGTTTAATGTTCTATTTCACCAAATTGCAAACAATTAGAGTATCAATGTTTAATATTCCTGTAGTTAATGAAAACTTAAATTTTATTTAAGAAAACAAGCATTACAAGTCTTTAAATTTTGAAAGAATGCTTTTAAATGAAAACAAAACAGTTTTAATAATAATAATAAAAAAAAAAAAAGAGCAACTCACACACTACTAGACAAACAATTGCATCTATTCGAAATATTACCATCTAACTTTCCTCAGAACTATACACACAACTCAAAAGTCTCTATGAAACTCAATAGGAACACTAGACATTTTAAAACTTGCTTATTATACACAGATGACATTAAGAGGGTTGCTGAAATGTTTCGAATACTTCACCCACACTATAAACACAAAGGAATTAAAAATATAACTAGTAGGATTGAGAAAGCCTTAATTACTACACTTAAAGAAGAGCTCAATAGCAAATCACGCTCAAATTCAAGTAATTTGCTTGACTACTACTTGAGTACTTTCCTGTTTCAATGGAATCTAAATGGATTGAATTCCCAGTACGAATTCCTACAGAAATGAATAGATACACACCGCCCTCAAATAATTCCTGTGCAGGAAACTAATTTTAAAAATTATTATGCAGTAAACATGACAATGCTGTGCATACAACAATCGTACCACCTATCTCCGTTCAAGTGGAGAGGTGGTTACATATGTTAATAAGCAAAGTAGTATCAATTGCAACTAATTAAATTTGAATAGTAAGGACAAAATCATCATGATCGACTTTATATTGGATACATTAAACTAACACACTCGCACCTACTGAATAAAATAGTTCATAATGAATGCAACAAATCACATCGCCATATCTGTACGACATATACTTGCCGAATATTCACAATATCAACTTTAGAGAGCACAATATAATCCACCAGACCTTCAAGAAGTATTAAACAACCCATATTACAGTAAAATTCTGCTTAAACTCTTAATCAACAAATTTATGTATGGAAATATAATGTAGCATATGACGAAATTCCTGTAATAATATTATACAAATGTAAGTAAGTACCATATTAAATTATAAATTTAATTTAATAAATTAACATATTATCTCGATATGACTAGCAATGTAAGTTAAAGCAAAATAAAATAAATAATAAAAAACAGAAGTTCATTATCAGAATCATAAATCATAGCCATGATCATAAATCATAAATAATCATAAATCATAAATGCACGAGTAATGACTTTATATACAATACTGTTAAAGTATACCGCATTTTCCCTCTCACATTGTCTGAAAGAGAATAGGCAATGTTTTTAAGAGAAAATTAGAGAATTGAAATTCTGATAATAAAGCATGGTGCGAGAAAATGTAAACATACGCACCTAACAGGAGTGCGGGCAGATACACACATCAGTAATTGAAAGTGTAGCAAAGGAATTTGAGATGCTATTTTTTTTTAAAATTCCCATTTGTAAATAGGAACGTTTGGAACATCTGATCATGTACCAATTTAAAAGTTTAGATAAATATGTTAATTTACTGAAAATATTAATTGTATGGGGTAGAAGGAAGTAAAACTTATTATACAGAATTTTAAGATATCAAACAGTGAAGTAATACACTAATTTCATAAAATTGCCACGTGTTTTGCTATGAAATGTTTAAAAAAAAAAAAAAAAAAAAAAAAAATGGAGAAATTCCATTTTCATATAAAGGAGTAAGATTTTTCATGGACATGTATTGAAAGGTATTATCTTTTAAATGATACACGAATATTTATGATGTAATTTTAAAATGTCGAGCAGTTCATAACTTGCAATTAATAATAACATTCTTCTATTCCCATAAAAAGTCTAACACAGTTATTATGTCCAAGAGTTTACTCATTCTTCCTTTTCTCCTTTCTTTCTTAATAGCGAAAAACAAGGACGAAGATAAATGGAGGAAGTCTGAATGAAGGTGGGCGGTGCAGAGAATGCACACATGAGGGTAGGTGTATAAGATTCCGACCTCGCCGATAAGGATTAGCGCCTTCACAAAAGCCTTATCTGGTGTCATACCTTATCTGTTAAGTAAATAATTGAAGCTGTAACTTCTGCTCCCCTGTGTTCAGTTGTTCAGATACAGTTGCAGAAGGCTTTGTGTAGAAGGTTGTGACATGTTCAAAATGGAGTATCCAGCTGGTATTAAGTTCTTCACAAAAGAAGTACATATTTCAAATGAAATTAAACAGCACCCCCCTCATATTCTATCGTAAAAGAATGTGCCAAACTTTTTCGGATGGCCGAGAAAGCATTGAAGATGAAGAGCATGCAGGTCGGCCCTTGGAGGTGCTCACTCCTGAAAACATCGCTCTTGTGGAAGGAGAAATTATGGAAGACCGGCGGCTCAAAGTTACAGAAATAGGTTGGGCCTTTCTACAACAACAGTCCTTGAATTATTCATGAACATTTAAACATGAATAAGGTTAGTACAAGATGGGTGCCTAGACTTCTTTCCTCACTCCAAAAGCAGCAACGAGTCGTCTGTTGTCAGGCATTTTTGGAGTTCTGCCGTGGCAACGAGAGAGAAGTTCTGCAAACCATTGTTATAGGAAATGAAATTATGGTCCTCTATTATGATCCCTTGTGCAAAAGAGAATTAATGGAGTGGCGTAAACCTGGCGAAGCACCGCCTCTAAAGGCCAAGGTCACTGAGTCAACGAAGAAGATCATGGCCACAATCTTTTGAAACTGTGAAGGAATTGACTTCAAGGAGAGGAACACCAGTAAATGGGGAGTACTGTGCTGGCCTACTGCACAGACTTCATCAAAGAGAAAAGGAGAGGAAAGCTGAGTGGTGCTGCGCGCCTTCTTCACGACAACGCGCCTGTGCACACAGCTCTTGTTGCAAAGGAAGCTGTGAAGATATGTGGCTTCAAGGAGATCTATCATCTACCCTACAGCCCAGTTCTAGCTCCCACTGACCATTTCCTGTTCTCAAAACTCAAGAAGGACCTTCGAGGAAGGGAATTTAAGTGTGACGAAGATGTGATGGATGCCGTTTTGCAGACAACACTTCTGATTATTTTGTGGGGGGAGGGATTGAAATGTTAATACAAAGTTTTGTCTTTATCATACAGAAAAGAGTTAGGCCGGAACTTATGGACCTACTCTCGTACAGCTGGGAGCTGACTAGTGACGTATGTGGGGAGAGGGCTTTATCTGCTAAGTAAAACGTATCATCTATACAAATACTTTACAGTCGGTCTATTTCTTTGCGTTAACAAAAGCAGAATATTAACGGTTGCGTTGTCAGCACATTCCTCTGACCAGTCATTTCTCCAGCTCCCAGCACCATTTGATTCGTACCATGCTTGCGATGTGCTTTATGGAAGGCAGAGAGCTGTCGCTTTTCTGCGGGCCCTCTCAGTTTGCAGTAGATACGAGTTCATTTAAATCTCGTACCCTTTTTTATTGTGCTACAATTACATTTGCCTTCGTTTTACATACCATTCGAACCAATGAGGCAGGAGAGACAACGGGCATGAACAGCCTTATTACACCCACGGTCACGTGACCCTTGATGAATCGAGAGGCATTTTCCTGCCGACCGATGCAGTGGGGAGGTGTGAGGAATGGTGATTCACCTCTCCGCTATGATCCTCATCGCATCAACGATGCGGGAGGTGGGGCTAGAATCTCATCACCATGCGAGCGTGTTAGTTAGCCACAATAGCGATAGAGGCGCTGCTGTCGACTTCCATTACGGAAATTACCGTCTAGGCCAGCGACAATTTCTAAGCCCCCTCGCGTATTTCTGTAGGGAATGCGACATAGTAAACAGAAGAAAGAATAAAGGTTGTTGCAAATGGCTTAATGTTGCTCCACTCTACGCCCCATACTGCTTCTTGGTTTATTGGGTTAAAGAGTGGGAGAAAGGACCAACTCATTCAATTTACATCAATGACGTTTTCTGTTTGTTATCAGGAGCGAGTTTTCCCCCTGAAGGCACGGCAAGGAAAATGTGTGTTTTCTGTAACGCCCCAAATACATAACCATACCTGTTTATTCATATATAAAGAAGTAACTAATTTAATACCTATATTTGCACTAACAATTGTAATATTTTTAAGAGGGCGGAACATTGTAGACACAAAAATGACCCCAAAGTGTTTTGATTACGGTACTAAAAGATATACTTACAAAACAACTTAATAAAATATTGCAAAGGGTAATATGAACATTACTTTAATTGAATAATCTGTTAATTGCTTTTTAAGATAATCTAATAACACTTTTTTTATTCCCAAATTTGCTGCTAAGCAACATGCATAGAAAATGTGGCTTTATTTTAACTAGTGCTTTATCCCAAACCATATAACGATTTACAAAAGCTATGCAAAATTCGCACATAATACACGTATTGCACTTATCTCTGGAGTTCCTTAAAACTCTTTCACTATTCAAATGTATTATTCCATTACATATCGATTTATCTTAATCATAGAAAAGAACTGACACAAACAACTGGTGTAGATATGATTTCTAATTTTTTTTCCTTGTTCTGCTGATCGCATTCTAATCTTCCGCTACCGCCACGGGTGGCCGAGGCGTTAAGGCACGGAATCGTGAGCGGGAGGTCGGGGGTTCGAATCCCGCCAGGACCGTCCTCCCTGACTGAGTTTTTTTCCAGGTTTTTCTCAATTCTCATAACTGGCAAATGCCGGAGAGATACCCTAAACTTAGGTCTGGAACATTTCCTTCCTTTAAGGAAAAAACTATCATTTCCCAATTTATCATTTCATTTCATGTGTCACCAGTGTTCACAGTCTGTGGTGCCTCAGTAGTAAAAACGGGCGTTAAACACCATTGAAAAAAAAATCTTAGCCATTTATTTGTGGTCAGGGCATTGTACCATTTAATTTATTTTGACAGTTAAAGAGAATAGGTCTAATCCCTACATTTTTCACATGATATGTACATTCTTTTAACTCCTAAGTCACCTATAAGAATCCATACCTCCCATTTCTACTGCAATTATCCATACACAATTCTCTATAAGCTTCTGGGTATAAAATAACGGAACTCTGTGCCTCAATGTAGCACCTAAGGCCTTTCCAGCCAAGTCTGCTCCAGAGCCCCCTCACCACATTCTTTCTCTCAAGCCAAACATCTCCCATTTCATTCTTCACTAACTAATCCTTAAAACTTACCCACACACTTGAGCCCAAATAATCTCTCTGGTATTTTAGACATGCTTTTAAAATATACCCTTCAGGCAAATGCTTTACCCTGAGTCAATATTTCAACAGCAGAATGTAATATAGTTTGATCATAATGATCGGCGTCAGGAAATATATCTTTAGGCCTGTTTCACATATTTATGTAAATTTTTCAAAGGATAACTAATACAGAGGGTGCCAAAAATGTACACACACTTCAAGCAAAGAAAAAACTGTGTTAACGTAAAAAAACTGAATTCACACAAACACAAAATGATGAGCACTAATCATCTCAGACCTTTACAGTTACAACAGTTGCTCAAAATGCCCCCCATCGATGTCGATACACTTCTGAGTACACTGAACTACAGATTGAGCAACGTTTGCGAAATGTCCTCAGAGATTGCAGCACATGCCGTTTCAATTTCTTCCCGAAGTGCTGTCAGTGTAGCTGGTTTTCTACGGTATACAAAATCCTTAAGAGTTCCCCATAGGTAGAAGTCCAACGGAGTTAGATCCGGAGAACGAGGTGGAAACCTCTTCGACCTATCCAGTGCCATGAAAGATTGTCATCAAGGTACGCACGTACATCTCGGTGGTAATGTGGTGGTGCATCTCTATTTTGTTGTAGCAACGCTAGCATAATGTAATGTGAATCGTATATATTACAGATCATACCATAATCATGGCTTCATTTGTTTATTGTTCATTTACGATAATCGTGGCTTCATTGGTACATTGTTGATTTACCTCTCACATAGCAACGCTATCATTATGTTTGTGAGTCACATCTGTTTACAGAACATCATACGATAATGTTGGCTTCATTTGTTCATTGTTGAATTATCTGTCACGTAGCAACGCTATCATAACGTAATGTGAGTCATATCTGTTTACAGAACATCATACTACACATCACTGCTGTTTTTCGGTTCAACTTTGAAATATATTAAATAGATATTACTGTGAAAGAGTGTACACATTGCATTGGCCACCCTCGGTAGTTATTTTTCTATGTTAAAAGGCAACTTGGTTATTTTTATATATACGCTGGGTATAGTCTCTGTAATTTATTTCACACAGAGTCGGAAGTCTTATTTTCTACCGGCTCGGGTGTTTTGTTAGAATGTAAAATGAGTATTACTTCCTATAATTTGTGATAAAAACGGCAGTGTTAGAGGAAAAGAAACTTAATTCAGAAGACGCCCTCTATATTTTTCCTGATCTCTGCCATACGGAGCTATACGTGTGATTGTTGGCAGAGTGGGTAGCTACGGAATTACAATATATGGATCTGCAGTATTCACATGTGGACTTTATATTGCTGTCCATAATCTTTTTATTGTGTAATTCCTACAAGTGTGAACGATTCACTGGTCCATAACAAATATTTTCCTTGCTTATTTTATTTTTCCATCTAGATATACGTAATATGAATACCCTGAAGTCAAATGTGTTTTCAGTATTATTCTAATGGGCTAGGTTTTTAAATGAAATCACTCAAATGTAATAATGAACTTATATTTATGATTAAACATTATCAAGATTTAAGAGGTATAGGTAAGACTAAACTGTTTTTGTAGGTTTCGTTTTAACTAAAATATTAATGAGTATATTGGGGGGGGGGAAACAAGAATTATATGTCAATAATTGCCAAACTTTTTTCAGTATTAGGGAGAAGAAAACGTAATTTTTTTTCAAAGTTCCGACATGTCCTTCACTAGTGTCCCTTTTCAAACACAGTAATCAGCCATCATTCACACACCCTAATGGGCTTGATAGCGGTTTCCATTGCTTTAAGTCTTTATGAAACCGCTCACCTTGTTCTTCACTCTATGCCCCAAGATTTGCAGGGAAGTAATCAATAAAATTGTTGATAAAATGTACATTAAACACTCATTCTACACCCTAGATTTCTAAAATATAACATTTCTTCCACAATTTCTTTATAGTTCTCAGATTTCTTTTGCCAAGAAAGTTTTTTTGTCATTTATTTGTATGCCAACCATCTAACTCGGACATCGACAAAGGAAAGGTTTCAAGCTACGTAAGCTCACGAATCAGGGGGTATATCGAAAATACCTGCTGTTATCTTAGCTTCAGTTTTCTGTGGGAACTTTGTAACAAGAAAGTTCACTACCCTTAATCGGAGCACTAACAGATTGCTTTATCAGGCGTAACTTAATATGGTGTGGTGGAAGAAGAATAATAGATGCAGAAACAATGGTTAATATTTCACACCTTTTTCCTCCCTGGTCCAATGCTCTGATTTAGCCCTACTATCGCAACCACACAGTAAACAATTTATTACTTTGTTTAAATCTATCAGAATATTCATTTTATGTATCTGATCAATAACATATAATAAAATTATTATCTTCTATAACACCGATTGCTGAAAAATTGTAGACTGATGAGACAAAACTAAGGCTGGTTTAAGAGATTTCACGGAGTAAGGAATCAGGAAATATGAACAGTATCCAATCAACAAAAATTATGTAGACCAGTATAATAAATGCTATTCAAACAGGCGTTGTGCAGGCTAAGTGTACTTTATATAACTCTTCTCAGCTAAAACTTCACACGTTTCCAGTTTCTAGAGTTACTCAAATGTGCGATCGTTTACAAAGCGCTCAATAAATGAGATCGATTGTTGTAAATGTAACAGCCTGAAACGCGTGATCCGGAATTCATTTCAATTTGATTTGTTGTTGCCTTTCTCACGCTGATACTCGATTATACTAAACACATACTCGATTTAAATTCTAGGGAAACAGAGCGACAGATCTTGAGGATTTCACGAGGTCCGCAAATCATAGTTTCAGAAACTCTGGTATACCTCTTCGTATTCGACGTAACTTTTATGTATCAAAGGCACAAATTTTATATATGCAACATACGAGGAATACACAAGTCATGGGCAACAATTGTTTTTTCTCGCGAACAAGTGACTACACGAAAAATCTAACATATACGATTGAAAGTGTGTGCACTACACTTTCAAATGAAGCCACCAGATGGTATATGTGAGCAGAGATGTGTTTTTCAGCATGCCTCGAAGTTGTTAGTGAGCGACATTGGTCAGAAATGGAGATCACGTGGGTATGTGAAAATAACATTTCTCCGCGGCAGGAATGCACGAGAATGCCACACAAAACTACAGGAAGCGCATACTCTGTCCTATCGAACAGTCACAAAGTGGACAAAGGCCTTCCCACCGCTGGCAACGAACCGTCGATATACTTGGAGAATACTCCGAAGGCTGTTAAACACTGTGGATTACCTGGGAGACCCATCCTGTAACGAATTTTGTAACTCTGTGTAATTGTGTGTAACTTTTGCTCATGCCATAACAAACCAATGTTGTCCTGATGCATGAGTTTTACTTCTACCCTACGAGGGCCACCTACACAAGTTCTTCTGTGGTGGTACCAGTCAGCAGTAAATGCCATATATTTTAAATGCATATCTTACATTTTAGCGAATTCCGAAGGAGTGTAAGCTATTGTGGTTGTACCCATGGAAAGATTTTTTAAATATCTATCCAAATCTGCATCAATAGTACCTACTAGCACTTACAATTAAAAAAATATTTATGTATGTGTGTCCGTTAATACTAGCGGTCGCAATATTTGATTTTTCTCAGCGAAATTCAGCATGTGACCATCAATTAACAAATGATTTGTGGAGTTCGTTTACCATAAAAATTGGACCATTGGGGAGGGGGGGTTTAACCCTAAAGCAATTAAAAAACGTTTAAAATGGCTCTAGTTGTCCCAATTTTTGTTTTTCTCAACAAAATTCAAAATAAATTTACAAAATTACTTTTCAAAAATCATAGCAATTGGGCTATTAGGAGTGGGTTTTAAAGCAAACTTTTAAAATCGCTCCAGCGGCCGCAATTTAAAAATTTTAGAGGAAACTAGGTATATACTACTTAAATAAAATAAGAAAAATATTTTCCGAAAAATCAGTGAAATCGGACCATTAGGAGGGGGGAGGAGGTTTACCTAAACCCA